>VZTH01000557.1:995613-1080257 GCA_013397815.1 Aleadryas rufinucha
AAGATACTCTAAGTAAAAAGAAAACCACAACAGTTTAAATGAAATATGGTATTTGTGTTTTCATCCAAATTAGCATATCTCATTCAGTTTTTCTAGAGTTTGGGGTTTTTTTTTTTTATCTCGTTTGAACTTGATCTCGAGAAACATTGGATTTGAATTAATAGTAGCAAAAAGATATTTCAGTTTAAACAGCAAAAATATAAAAGGTTTCTCTTGGAAATAATTCCACAAGTTCAACATTTATCTTTTTTCAAATTAGGGTAGAATCTTGAGTAATACAAGGAACATTTTGTCTAGAAACGCAGCCAGCTTTGTAGACCTCATTCTTCAAAGAAAACTGGATGGCTCATTGCAAGCTTGGTGAAATAGCACTGTTTAGGAAAGTGCTGCTTCTTGTACTTCCATCAGGCAGGCTAGTTTGTGTCATAGAGCAGCAAAGAGAAAACTTACAAGAAAAATCACGAATGCCTACACTTTTGATACATTGGACTAGATACTTGACTTTGATGAAGCCCTTCTCAAAAGCTATGCCTGTGAATGATGAGCCCTGCAGTTTGGTTGAATATCACCATTTATCAAATAGAAAATGAAGAAAAGTAAGAACAACTAAATTGAATTAATACAAATGAAATCATAGAAAGTGATGCAGGGGTAACAGCATCCCTGAAACTCTAAAATCTACGAATATGAAATTGTGTAAGTGTTCTAGTGACATAAAATGAGTAATTTGGGTGAAGAAAACAAATCAGAAGACATAATAATTTAAAGTAACCGACCAGGTACTATAAAATAATAAGGTACTACATTGCTGTTTATTGTGACAAAGACAACTCTTCATTAGACTGCAGAACTTGACTGAACAGGTTTTTATTGATTTTGAATCCTTCTTACCATTGAGAAATTACCATATGTAATTTATTTAGAAGAAAGATGTGAAAACTAAACATTTATATTTCAAGTCGTACTCTATTCATGTTCCTAAAACTTTTGACTTTTTTTTTCCCTGAAAAGAAATCAAGAAGATCAAAAGATCAAAGAGGAACTACTATGATCATTTTATTCCATTGTGAATCAAATGGTCCGAGCAGTTCTTTGTGACACAGAGATGGTGAAATTTAAAGTGTTTTTCCAATGTAGACTGATCTCAAAGGTCAGAAAATTGATATATGTGTGTTCCAAAACAGTGAAAGAAGGTGAAGTTTACTGAAACCAATATAACCCCAGCATAAAAGGAGATTACTGAGGAGTTTCTTTGTTGTAGCTCAATAAGAGGTTTTGATATATGGATGTTAGCATAAGCTGTAAGCAGTTCAATTGATTCAATACATAAAAAATAAATTAGTAATAAACATTATTTTGATGACAGCTTGATCACAAAAAGGCAAATGGGATTATTTGTCAAGCTTCTGAAAAGTTCACAAATACAGGGCTTAGTGAAAGCAAATAAGTCCTTTTCTAATATAAAAATTCTTATATTAGCATGAAAATTACAGCAGCAGTGAGAAAGGAATGTAACTGAGCTTATAAGTGGCTTCCAAAATTCTGAGTAGCTGATAGATATTTTTTGTTATTAGTAGGCCAAAGAAAAATTAGTTCAAAGTATAAATTAATATTAATCATTCTGAAGTTAAAAAATAAATATATTTAGTAGACTGATTACAAAGCAAGAGTTAGTCCTGTTGCTGGAGCAGGTAATTATTAAATACCTGTTAGACAAATGGGTTGTAATCATAATTCTTGTATGGAACATGTTCCAGGTTCTTTCTTTTAATTCTACTGTTGTATCAGTTATGTGGTTGGGGCTTCTCAAATATAGACATAATATAATCAAATAATAAGAAGAAATGACTGATTCTTCAAATTTTTATCCAGAGCTCCCCTCAGAATTAATATGTTCTGTCTCTTGAGAAGAAATAAATATACATACGTAGGAAAACAGGGCATTTCATTTATGACATAATGAGAAATCAGACAAGCTCTCTGAAAGGGTGAGAGAGTATTAAGAAATTATCAGAGAGCAAATAAATTACTGAAATCCTGTTGGATCTTGATTGATCTATGTGCAAAAGTCAGTAATAATGATATTGGATCCATCTTCAACTGCTGTCAATTTACTATATTTCAATCAGAAATAACAGAGCTGAACCAACATCTAACATTAGATCAGTGGAGTGAGGTTCTGTGGGAGAGCTACAAATGCAAACAAGCAAGAGAATTTATGAACTGAATGAAGCAATTATCTCTACTGAGAACAGTGGCATTAGGGAACCAATGATTTCACATATTTGATTTTATGTACCTTCTACTGCATTGCTTAGGGAAAAGTAGTCTTGTTTCACATTGAAGACAATGAGGCAATTTTTTCCTAATATCCTACATAAAACCATAAAATTTGTGATTATGGTATTTGTGGATCCTTAAGCAATCAATTTAGCTTATGCAGTCTGAGCATAAAGATGACTAATAAGAGGTAGAACTTCTGGTTTAAGCACTAATTACTCAATAACATGTTGTAGAGATCTGATTTTATTGGATGCATTAGATGTACTTTGCAGGACTTTGCAAGTACTAGCATTTGACGAGTTCCCTTAAAGAGGAAATGTATCAATCTTTAAATTCACCCACTTCCTTTACTCACTGGCAAAATTTCTATCACAGTATCTTTATATAAAAAGATCATAGGGGAGGTAAAATTTGATGATGAATATATAATTTCTTAATGCAAAAAAAACCTAGATTAATTTATTAAATATCCAGATTTGAAAGGACAAAAACATATATGATTGCAACTCTGTGTTTCTGGAGGGAAGCTTGCTTTTAAGGAAGTGCCCATTCATACTGAATAACAACACCATAAGTAAAAGTAATGCTGTTGCACCTATTCTGGACTAAAGCAATAAGTGAGAAAATGGTTTGTGTGGTGAGGGAATTCTTTAGACCATCTGATTTTCCTAAGAAAAACAAATAAGCTCTCAGGTGAAGAAGCAGGTGTGGTAGGGGATGTATGTAGCTGATAGCTGTCTAAAGCCACACACCAGCTGAAGGTATAGTCATATGTACTGTTGCCTTTTCCTGGTCTTAAAAAGTTAAGAGCCAGACATGGTTTAGGGAAAAAGGGTTTTACCTCGGTATTTAATACGGATCCTTATGGTGCGCCACGTTGCCAAGGTGGAATGCACCGAAATGCACACACACGATAGCTCGCATATACGATTTATAGACCTTGCAAAGTGGCATATCTACAAAGATTCCCCAATGAGATGCTTGAATGAATAGTGTGATATCCTCCTATCCCAAGGAATTCCCCCCTGGATGGGCCTAATCTTAGTTTACAGGATGTGTTCTAGAGACGACCTTGGTTTTTCAGGATAGTGTAGGGCTTTCCAGCCTCTAAATGCAAGGCCTCTAGGATGTTTGGTCTCCTGGCTTGACAGATTACTAGGACTATGCTAAGTTATCGGACTTAAGGAATTACAAGTATGCATGCTAAGAGCACTGAGGATACATAAAAGCTATATAAAAGCTATATAAAAGCTATATAAAAGCTATATAAAAGAAAAGGCAAAAAATCATCATGGCATCAGTATGGGTATCCAAACCTTTTTGGGGCATAGCCTAGTTTTCACAGCTACTGAAAACACGACGGGTGCTTTCAATGGATGGCCAGGAAATCTACCAAGTCCTTCAGAGCATCATATGTGCTTACCTGTATTGGGTTATTCCTATTAAACAAAATATGCCTATAGCTTGTCGCTCTTCAAGAACAAAACTGAACATTATGAAGATTTGATTTGATTATTTTTATTTGATATTGATTATTATTATTTGATTTATGAAGATTTCATTTTTTTTTGAGGAACTAAGGGCTAGTCATCATGTCATATAAATTACCAAAGTGGCTTTGATTGAGTGTGGGATCTACAAAGGTTGTCAGAGGCAGGATGATTTTTCCTAACATTTGACCTTGGGGTTAGAAAACATAAATCAGAATTATATGCTGGTAATACGATTGCTCTGTTAAAGGTTTGACATTTATATTTTGTACAATAAGAAAATATCAATAAGCAAAAAGTTTAAAAGAGCTATTTGTCTTTGAATTTAGACAAGTCAATAAAAAAGAAGAGATTAGAAGGTGCTCACATGATTTTTAGAGCTGTATTTTTTTACAGTAATTAAGCAATTTGAGTGTTGAATATTTGGATATGTGCACACAGGCATGTGTACATTTTGTGAAAATGTGCATTTTCCAAGGAATTTCATTGTTCTTAGTTTGATTCATCATTTAACTCATTTCCTGAGTGCACTAGTTTTACCATTTCCCAGAGGGGCATTTCACTTAATTTCTTTTTGGATTAGCTGCTGCTCTGAGTTTGAATTTAAAGTTTAAAGGAACCATTTGATTTTAATAACTTTTATGTGTAGTGCTCCATTGAGTTTGGATTTTACTACATAGCACTACTTTTCCATAAGGTGATTTTTAGTAAATCCCTGTGTGTAAAAGAAAGATAAACACACATCAGTGAGTTTGTTACTGCAATTAAATTATTGGATTTTTACATTAGAATATGTTTTGAACACAGAAAGGCATGAAGAAACTGTTTTCTCATGTTGGTCATAGACACTTTTCTAACACTTCAAAACCTGAAATAAGCCTGTGGGTTTCCTTCGATCTCACAGAATATTAAAATGCCATGCCACTATACATATATAGTCAGCTCAGGAAAGCAGTGTTTCTTCAAAGACACTTTTAAACCAAATTTTTAAACAGTGACCACCTCCTGAGATTTTGAACTCTTAGATAAATATTTTTTTGATTACCCACTTACTTGAAATTCCACACCCTGCTCAATCTTCCTGTCCTTACTAGGTTTGTCTCTCCCCATTCCACTCACTGCAACTAACTTTAAGGCTCAAGGTTGCTTTAAAGCAGAGTCTAGGCAATGTTAAGCACTGATTCCATGCCCATTGTAGGATTTGCAAGACCTTTCTTAATTCATAATGTTTGTGGTTTTTTCTCTTGCCTCTTCAAAGTATGAATTAAATACAGTCAACTATAAATCTTGGTAAACCCAGAGATGGCTGTGCACCTTTTGGAATATCATTCTATTAGAAAGGCTTCAGTCTCCATCAAAGCTGAGGAAATACTCCTCACCTATTCACAAGATAAAAACAAGAAACCGTTTCTCCTTTCTTCCAAAGGAAAGATAAGCCCGTCTTTTTAGGAGACTTTTTGGGGCGTTTTTTTGGTGGGTTTTGTTTTTGGTGGGTTTTCTGCTCTTTGTTGTGTCAGTGGCTTATTGTGAGGAAAAGGGAGACCACCCTTGTTCTCGATCATTTCTCTTACTCATTCAGAGAAGATGCAACTTGTGACATGGGTGTCACAGGGGATTGTCATAGGTCCTGACTTCTGTGTGGACACTAAGGGAGGCTCTTGGCTGAACTATTTGATTTAGAAATTTTGGAAAGAAACATAAAATCTTATCCTTTTGAAATTGCATCTTTTTATCAGAAGGCAATCTCTCAGACAGTAAAAATCACTTTTACAGGGGCATAAAGTTTCATACATAACACATCCAACACATGTAAAATCTAAAATCTCAACCAGTTTGCCACTTCTGTTCTCTCAAAGGTCTAGGAGAAATTGGAACCAAAACAAGTTCTGTTGGCCACAGATGTACAGTATTTTGAAACACAATGGGACATTATATGAATCAGTGTAGACGTATTATTGGCATACTAACATACTTACTTGCAGGCTTGCAGGATGGGTCTGCAGCCACACTGTTTTTCTTATAGATTTAAAGGGGAGATTTTAGCAGTGCCAGCACCAGTTTAACGTCATCAGTAAGTTAAACTAAAATGTGTGCTTGGAGCTTGGTTCTGCATTACTGCAAAATTGTGCAGTTCAGGAAAGCAACATAAAATCATGCAGTTTCTTGCAAGGCAAGAGAGAATGCAACGAGGAAGAGAAAGATGCCAATACTATGAAGAGAGTTAAATTGTAACTGGCTGATGTTCAAATGTAACTGAACATATTTTTCACAAGTCATTACTCACAGTGGGATATGCTACAGTTTGTTGTACCAGTTTTTCCTGCTACTTATAAACTCACTTTCTGGATTCATAGTTCCCTACTGAAATTGATCTCAGCATTATTTAATTTCAGCCATTTTAGATGACAGAGACAGAAAAAATGGAAAATTATGGTGAAATATTAAAATTCCCTTCTTACCTAATGGGGGACCAGATCTTCTGGTCTCTGAAGATAATGCTTTAAAACTGTGAGAATTCAAAAAAGCCCTGTTGATGTTCATGATAATGAATTAACTAATCACTGTGATGTTTAGGACACTGCTCCCTGGAGAAAAATAATTAATGCATCGAGAATAAATAAACATTCTAAAGTTTTTCCTTTGTATCAGAGTATTGGCATAAGTTTAAAATGCAGCATTGTTTAAGATGTGATTTTACTGTAACAAACCTCACTGAGTAATTCTTGTGTGGGTGAGGGAGATTTTCTTTGCTGAAACGTAAGGTCTTTCTCCTTCAAAACATCACTGCTTCTTTCAATGTCTTACATTTTGCTAGCTGGAAATCTCGTCTGCACTCTAACCTCAGTGTTCAGAGGAATATGGTAGGTGTCTAGGAAGCACAGTTTTCAAAGAGAATATTTGTCTTTGGAAATGTGTTTTTGTGTCACATAACAAGGAACAGTACTATTTGCTCTCTCATTCCCTGTTTCCAGTTCTACTCAATTCTCTTCATCATCTATCTAAAATTCAAAAAACTTCCCTGTGTTTAAAGAATGAATACTATACGGAAATTTCTCAAAGGCTATTAAAACTATCTTTTTACTCCTCAAATAATGTAGTCAAATGAAAATGAGCTATCACAATAATAATCTTTACACAAAACCTTTGGAAAAATTCCATTATCCCCCTCAAGAGAAAATATGACACTAGGAGGCATACTGTTGTAAGATACTTTAAAATAAAATGCAGACTCAGAAATTCACTTTTATCTGTACTTATTCATACCTCCCAAGTGTTCTTCCAGCATAGTGTCAATAGTGCTCTCTTATGATAATTGTCTATAGGTTACATTCTATTCCACTCTTTATCTGTAAAAGTGGAATAAATTTAAAGAACTTTTAAAACACCTCTCTGGTAAATTCTGCTAATACTTCTGAACAAAATTCACCTCTATTATGCTGTGCATCAGCACTGTAAGAGTACATTGATATTTATTTTAAGGAAATAAATATTTAGAGAAAAAGCACAGGAAATTATCTGCTACAGTCACTAATGCAATTGAATATTAAGCAGAATAAATTATTACAGTCAAGCCTTAAAATGAAGGGAGAAGAAAATTTGAAAAAAAACCCAGATAAATAACATGAATCAAGGTCAATGTTATGAATCTTTGATTAAAAGAATATCTAGTCCAGGTCTTATCTCTCAGCACTAAATAGAAGGGAAATAAAATTTATTAGATTTGTTTTTATTTGCAGGACCCTTCGCTATATAATTCTTTGTCTTTAAAATTTGTCTGATGCAGGGGCAAGCTGATTCAGAAGCTGGTATTGGAGGCTTAATTTAATGAAACTCTGCTTTTAGCTTAGCTCATCCTCCCCTCAGGATCCTGAGCTACACCTGAACTTCTCTGATTCCCAAATATAATATAACAGAGAAGATGAATTTGAATATTGTTTTTGTTTTTCACATGCTTTCCATGTTCTAACAGATATGATTCTTGTGGGTATTTTTAACATCATTGTTGTTCAGCATGAAGTTGTCCTCAAGAACAGTAGGGGCATTTGAGGTCTACCATATTGTTTTATAATATGCACTGGATCCTTTTGTCTTTCGATGGCACCTGTGAGACTCCAAAATGCCAAATAGCAGCGGATATTTTTTTTGGTAGCATCTGGCTTCTTGGCTCACTCCCCAGATAGTATTGGCAGCTTTGCATTTGCTTTCAGAGCTGTCATGTATTTCACTTCTTGATAGGCTGTTAGTATTTCCTTGCCATTTTAGATGTGATCATTTGACTTATCCTTGTTTCTTACAACATTTTATCAGTAGCTTAAAAAAATTCCAACACAAATGCATTCAACAGCATGTGAAGAAGCAGTCCAAATTGCTATTTGTACACATGAAACATTCAATTTTCTTAAAATAAAAATGTGCATGTGAAATTGATCCATTGCTTCATGCTACGTCACTTCATTTTGCCATTAGAAATCAAGTTTCAAAATCTATTTGCAAAACCACAGATTGAAGCTAGCCCTGTGTTATTTACATCAAAGATTTAGGAAATGACGTGAAGGTGAATCCCATAGTGGATGACAGGAAACCCACTAAGTCAATCACATGTCCATTTTCTTCTAAGTTCATGCAGAAATTGGATCAAAAGAACACTTCACTATCCTTTGGGCAAAGGCTTGGCACTTAGCTGCAGCCCTGGTCAGAGTCCCTGTAGGGTCTGCTTCTCTGCTGGAACCACTGAACCTGGAAAGAATCCAGGCAGTGCCACTTTGAAGGAAGCATATTTTCTCAGCCTGTGATCACATCATAAACAGAATAGGCTGTTAATGCCAGCATACCAGAATGTTGTTGGAGAGAAACATATGGGTGGAAGTACTAATTCACTAATGTCAAAATTTACTGCTCTGACATTCTTAGGATAAAATAATTCTCTTTTTCATGGCAGATCATTCAATTTATATTGGGGTTTTGGGTATAGATACTTCCTCCCTCTCTCCCTGGAGTTAGATTAACAATTTGTTTACCAAAATTCATTGGAGGAAACTAATAAAATAAAATAATTGCTGTGAAATCCCCTGGTTCCACCAAAACAATAAAAAAATTAATAAATCTAAAATTTTTACGTCAATATATTTAAAGGAGATCTTTCATGTTTTCCCTTTTGTTGTTTTGGAATTAGATCACGATCTCAGTTTTTATGAAGTACAATTAAATAGTTAAAACTGAAAAACCTTAAACTAAAAATGACAAAGGAATAAAGCATTTATTAGAATTTCCAATATATTCACAGTTCTACTCAAAAGTAGCTTCTTTCAGTGAAGTGGAACAGCTTCTAGGTAGTCTCCAAAAAGGAAGAAGTTCCCAAAACATTGTGGTTTTAAGAACAGGACAAATAACCTGACAGCTCAGTTCCACTATTTTGCTGAATGACTGAAAATTTGGCACTGCTTAATTTTTTTTTCTTTCATTCTTAGACTTTTTACAAATATGCTTAAGAAACACTAGCAGCCATGTAATAGTATCTTCTCATTTCAGCACCTCGTCTAAAATTCTTACTGTTGAGACAATGCATTCAACATAAGGAAACAATTTATCCTTTGTCTCTGAAGCAGTCTATTGATTCAACATATAAACATTTAAAATTATCAAAAACTAAATTTTAAATTTTGTCCTTAATAGTTCACTATCCCAATCAACTTACCTTAAAATGATTGGTACCCTGTAAATTTCAGAATTCACTTGGTGCATTTGGATATCCAATGCCATGATACTCAGTTAAGATGAGGTGACATTTTATACATGTACCAGAATGATGATCATATGCTTTTAATAATACATTTTTTCTGCAGCTCTTTGGAAACCTGTCAGTAACTTGCCTTACCAACTTTGCCTTTGTTTTATGGTCTAACATTTAACTAATGTGAAATGAAATTAACTTTGACATAGTCCAACAGCCTGTGCCTGTAGAATTTGTCTTGCAGTTAAATTGGTAAACCACAGCATTCCCCTTCACATGTCAACAATTTTTCTCTCCAGTGAAAAGGACACAAAAGCTACCCCTGCCTGCAAGCTGGACCTAAAGCTCTGGAACACCTTAGCTTTTACTGTAAAGCATTTTGTGAGTGACTTCTTTTCTGAAAGAAGACTTGTAAAGATTTGAGTTCATTCTTACTGTAACTGCCTGCTATGACTTGAACTGACTTATCTAAAATAGAAAAGCAATTTGTGGTATCTTAAAGAAAACTCCAATAGTAAGACAAAATATTCATTCAGAAGAACCTCTTGTCATCTACAGGATAAAGTTGCTGAAATGACTTTGTGTAATTACTAAAGGAATCAGCATGAAATACATACACCCCTGGAGAGAATGTGCTGGTGATATCATTAACCAATGTTTATCAAAGATAACTCTACCAGAGTTCAGTCAAACCTTCACTATTTGAGAATAAAGAATATGAAAAACAGGCAATGAAGTTGGCAAGAATTGAAGGTTGAAGTCTTTATCTTTAGTTTACGTTTCGAGGGGACACCTGCCTTTTTAATTCTAGCTCCCTAAAAATCAACACCGTGCAGACACCAAATTAATTGATAGGTTTTCTTGAGGTTGAAAACAGTGAAATTTAATGGTTATTTCATTCACCTACTTACTGTCAGTTTTGACTTAACAATTTAAGATGAAACTGAAATTATTGAACACTAAAATGAAGTCTCTTGGGATACTCATTTTGAATGGTGTCCTTAATCTCTTGGATGATCTGCAAAAATTTTAACCTCAAAACACCTTACAGAGAAAGAAGGGAAGGCATAGATGGGAAGAAGGTATCTTAGTTTCTCCTAGTTTTAATTTAAGTAAAGAACTAAATTACAAAGCATTACTTATTCTCACAAATTCCAAGAGCCTATGCAAATCTAGATGCATAATCAGAAATAGGAGAGGTGGAGTATGTTTTAGAGTTCCTCCCTGAAAAACCAATTCCTCAACTAGTAATTCAGGCTGAATAAACTAGAAAAAAACCCAGATCTTCTATTATCAGTTTTTAAAAATTTTGTTTGTTCTCCCCAGATTGTGCACAATATCACAGGATACCAGCAGTGAAAATTCAGAGTTTGATAAATGTTATCGCCATGAATTCTGAGATGCCACAGAATTTTCCTATAATAAAAAACATTAATTTATGTTTCTAAGGTACTGTGATGCAGCTACCATTGATAAATGCTAATTTCTTAATGGAGACCACCATCTTTGCATGTATAAGTGTGTTATATAGAAGTAAAACCCTAATTCTAAGTTTTAATTTATATATAAAACCAGCTAATATTCTAAACTATGCATTTATCATTAGTATGGCAAAATATTTTTCATTCCACTTAGGAAACAAAACACATACATAAGATGTAGCAACATTTAATATAATTTAGAAATTCTGTACAATGACAAAAAAATAAAAGAGGAACCTGCGGTACTCATAAAGCTCAAGTGACAATTGTGTGCAACCTTTCTCAGATGTACTTCAGCAAAAAAGGCATTCAGAAAACTAATATATATCAGCCTGCAGAGTGGCACTGGTTATAATGTATTTTCAGGGAAACCATCAGACTTTGCTTACCTATTAACTAATTTTCAATGCCAGCTTTCACCCCTGAGATTTTTTCAGCTGTGTTGTTAAATATTGAGTGTAGGAACTTAACACAGAAATATTAACAGATATTAGCCATGGTGTTGGTGGGTGAAGCTCTATTACATGTTAAAAAAAACATCTGAGACAAGCAAAGTTGTGATATCAGCCACTTACGGTACAGTCTAACTACATAAAATGAAATAAAAACCTTTGAAGATGGAATAAAAAGGCACAATACTGAATACTAAATAGTTCCCATGGGATACAGAAGTAATGCAGTTTTTTGCATTGATAGCAAACAGCAGGAGACTGCCAAGACTCAGGTGCCTGAGGGCCAGAAAAGCTTAGTTACAACTTTATCCAGATTAGCTTCCCAAGATTTGTGTAAGTGACATGCATAAAATGTACTGGAAAAATTGTTGGAAAACAATGAAGACCATGATTTCATGAAGTAAGGAAAAGCTGCACATTATTTTTTCTGTAACATATTTTTTTATTACGGGATTATCTATCCACTGCCTTGCTTACTTTTGTTTTTCTCTTTATTCTGCTAAAATATGTGCACATGCATCTACTGGAGGGTTTGTGCTGCCTGGAGACTGCTCTGGAACAAAATTTAACTTGACTGGGAATGGTAGGGAATCTTGATTTCAGCTGAAGTCTGGGAATACACATTATTTGGCTCTAAAAATTCTGAAATAGATGTAGATAATGGAAATACTTTACAAGTTATAGAGTTCTATATTCTTCCAATATGCCTTCTTCTTAGTCTTTAACTTTGAATAGAATAATTCTATTGAAACCTGAGGTAAATGTTTTACAAAATTCATATATAATGACACTTCATATTATTCAGCTAGACCAAAGTGTGTTTTTCAGATAATATAACTTCCAACACACATCAGAACTCTAAATAAATATTGCTTCATTCCAAAAGAATTATTTTTATTGTTTCAATCTAATAATTTAGATGTATCAGATAATAAAAATGCAGCTACTTGTTTGCTGAAGTGCTGCAATACAATATTCTTAATGCAGTCAATTGGTTATGCTGTTGGTTTTCTTATTTGTTTTCACAGCTAAGTCAGTCAGGTACAGTCCTAGCGAAATATAAAGTTTACATGAGGAAAGAATAAGACTCTTAGGTATTCATAATTATTTGAGACTCTGTCCCATTTTTGTATTCCTACTTTTTGGTTCACTTTAGTAATTTTCATAGAAAAATCTGTACAGTAGTTGTGCATTCTTCTAGCAACAAAGATTTTGCATTTAAAATTTTCAGAGTTTAGCATGATAGTTCAGAGTGACTATTGATATGTCTGGTCTTCAAATGCAAGAGAAACATTGGCAAAAAAAATTCTGTAGAAAAATATATGGTCACTACAAAAAATCAGGCAATGTCTTCTGTGGACTGGGCCTTTATAATGGCAAGTCTTTGAGGAATTATTTATAGTGAAATAACAAATATGAGAAATGATCCCTGAATTGCCCATATGAAAGTTTGCATTTCTTCTAATATTCATAGGCACTTAATTCTAATTTTGGTCTGAACTAGATGGCAATATTCGTTGACATAAATTTTAACTTAATGATCACTAAAATTTCCTTTTTCAAATGAATAAAAGTTTGTGGCAGAGGTAAAATTTTATGGACTAAATAACAAGAAAATAAGCCATTTTCCAGTCTCCAAGTACAAGCAGGAGACAATTACCTGGCATTTAATTTCATCATCCTAATCTGATAAATGAAGGGAAATATGGATGAATTATTCTTTTAATGATGCCTCAGATATTATTGCTTTTTATTACCCCCATCCTTATTGAGACAGTTTTCAAGGTCTGTTAACAGGAGCAACATCAATTATGTTATTCCAAGGTACATAATGAACCATATACAATATTAATAATTAAGAAGAGACTGAGAAACTTTCCTGTTGGCTCACAGTTATGAACAAGACTTCCTTCATGGACAATCTGAAGTTATATTAACATTAAAACTGAACAAACACTACAATAAATAAACCAAATTTCAAGCAATTATCATAGTTATTCTATTAAATTATCCAAACACCTTATTATTTCTTTCATGGTGTCACTTCCTCTTTATTTAAAAGGTTACTTCATGATCTTCTCTTCACTTTAAGAATTAAATTTATAATGCTGCCTGCAATGTATTGATAATAGTTAAACAATCAGGTATTTTGTGGGCTGCTACCTTTTCAGTATTCCCCTATATTGATTTTTGTGCCTTATCTCATCTCATAGGTTGCTTCAGAAAGCAGTAGAGTCTTTTTTTTTTTTCCTGCACTGGTGAGTATCTGGCATGCTACTGCTTCCCACCCATAGTATCCTAAAATAGTGTGCAGTAAAAACCACAATAACAGGACAAACTATGAATTCACAGGTTAAGGCTATCAAATAGCAGTGCTAGGCTGAATATGAACCAGAAAGAGTTAAAATGATAAAAATTTGCCTAATCCAAGTTTGTAAATCAGATTTTTTTCCTAGTATCCTTCCCAGTCAGTATGCTTTAATGCTGTCTCATCCTCTTTGCTGTAGGCTGAATTAGACAAAAATTGAAGATTAAATATTCACACATTCACTTTCTGTAAATAATTTGAATAGCCAAGGAAGGAAGCAGTAAAGTTTTCATTTAGTTTATGAGTGAACTTTTTTTTTAAAAAACCCAGGAGATATAAAACTAAATGTTGTGGATGAGTGAGGTTCACCAACAAATTTAACCAATCTTATCTGACCAACAAAGTGGACAGTGGAAGCCAAATTCATTCAGTTTCAGAGCTGAAAACCAACCAGCATCCCACATGTTCATTTGCACTGCTGATTGCATCTTAATTTTAAGCAGAGANCCGGGCTTTGCCCGGGGGCAGAATGGCTCCCTGGGTTCCCTGTGCAGGTCACGTCCTGGCAGGGCTCAGAGAATTCCAGCTCTCCGGTCACGTCCGGGGGCTGAGGCCATTCTATTAAGGCCAGGCTTTAGGTTGCTCCCTTCATGCCTTCCTGTTTCCCATGCTTGGGGCAGGGAAATAAAGACACGGATTATGCAAAGAGAGCGCCTCCTTCGTCCTTCATCTCCGCCTGTCGCACCTATCATCAAGGCTTGCGCCTGCTCATTCAGCCTCTGGCCATAGACCCTGGGACAGAGCTGCTGCTCTTCCCAGGAGCACAAAGATCCCTGCATTGTGACACCCGGCGGTGCTCACGCAGGAGGACAGTGACTTTGTCGCCGGTCACGCCACCGGGCGGTGTGGCCACCGCGGCAGTCTATGTTTTAGAATGTAGTTGCCTCACTGCAGACTTTGGGCTAGCAGGGGAAATGTTTAGGTACGATGCAAATATGAAGAAAATACCTATCAGTCTATGAGATCTAGACTATGTCACAGCTTGTAAACTTTCAATTTTACAAAACCATAAGTGTACCAGATACAGGAAAGTGAAAGTAGAAATTTTTACTCAATTCTGATACTGAAACNTGAACTAGATGGCAATATTCGTTGACATAAATTTTAACTTAATGATCACTAAAATTTCCTTTTTCAAATGAATAAAAGTTTGTGGCAGAGGTAAAATTTTATGGACTAAATAACAAGAAAATAAGCCATTTTCCAGTCTCCAAGTACAAGCAGGAGACAATTACCTGGCATTTAATTTCATCATCCTAATCTGATAAATGAAGGGAAATATGGATGAATTATTCTTTTAATGATGCCTCAGATATTATTGCTTTTTATTACCCCCATCCTTATTGAGACAGTTTTCAAGGTCTGTTGACAGGAGCAACATCAATTATGTTATTCCAAGGTACATAATGAACCATATACAATATTAATATGTAAGAAGAGACTGAGAAACTTTCCTGTTGGCTCACAGTTATGAACAAGACTTCCTTCATGGACAATCTGAAGTTATATTAACATTAAAACTGAACAAACACTACAATAAATAAACCAAATTTCAAGCAATTATCATAGTTATTCTATTAAATTATCCAAACACCTTATTATTTCTTTCATGGTGTCACTTCCTCTTTATTTAAAAGGTTACTTCATGATCTTCTCTTCACTTTAAGAATTAAATTTATAATGCTGCCTGCAATGTATTGATAATAGTTAAACAATCAGGTATTTTGTGGGCTGCTACCTTTTCAGTATTCCCCTATATTGATTTTTGTGCCTTATCTCATCTCATAGGTTGCTTCAGAAAGCAGTAGAGTCTTTTTTTTTTTTCCTGCACTGGTGAGTATCTGGCATGCTACTGCTTCCCACCCATAGTATCCTAAAATAGTGTGCAGTAAAAACCACAATAACAGGACAAACTATGAATTCACAGGTTAAGGCTATCAAATAGCAGTGCTAGGCTGAATATGAACCAGAAAGAGTTAAAATGATAAAAATTTGCCTAATCCAAGTTTGTAAATCAGATTTTTTTCCTAGTATCCTTCCCAGTCAGTATGCTTTAATGCTGTCTCATCCTCTTTGCTGTAGGCTGAATTAGACAAAAATTGAAGATTAAATATTCACACATTCACTTTCTGTAAATAATTTGAATAGCCAAGGAAGGAAGCAGTAAAGTTTTCATTTAGTTTATGAGTGAACTTTTTTTTTAAAAAACCCAGGAGATATAAAACTAAATGTTGTGGATGAGTGAGGTTCACCAACAAATTTAACCAATCTTATCTGACCAACAAAGTGGACAGTGGAAGCCAAATTCATTCAGTTTCAGAGCTGAAAACCAACCAGCATCCCACATGTTCATTTGCACTGCTGATTGCATCTTAATTTTAAGCAGAGAATATAGTCAGATGTGATATTGCTAATGAATTTTCCTTGATGGATAAGAAATATACAGACTGCCTTGACCATCTACTAAAGGGATGGGCATAAGAGCAGTGATGTGGAATCTCAAAATCCTATTTCTTGTTAGCTGCAGGTCTGAAGAACCTATATTTTAGAGTCTATTGCTGCGGTGCGTCAGCCCATTTTGGGCTGTACATCAGAGAGGACATCTAGTGGGTGGATTTCCCCGCCTTGGGTTCTGCCTCCGAGGGCAAATCCGAGGAGGAGACATGGGTTTTCCCTCTCCACCCACTGGGTGCCACTCCAAGGCTCATCTCCTCCCTGATTCCAGAACCCTCTTAGCCCCTAAGTCACTCATTGGCTAAGTCAATTTATGTTTAATAATAAGTTCATTGATTAAGCAATTAATGTCTAGAAAATTCTGTTCTGTTGTGTCCCTCATTGGCTGATTCAAATAAGTTCCTCCTCTTGTATGTTATGATTGGTTATGTGTCACTCCTTATCATTTCCTTATTGGTTGTATCCTTGTACCTCCCATTCTCCTCCCCCTGTATAACTTTCCCCTGCAACGGCCAGTCGGCGCCATTCCATCGCCACTCCTGAGCCTTTCCATAAGACTGGACCCCCGGGCTTTGCCCGGGGGCAGAATGGCTCCCTGGGTTCCCTGTGCAGGTCACGTCCTGGCAGGGCTCAGAGAATTCCAGCTCTCCGGTCACGTCCGGGGGCTGAGGCCATTCTATTAAGGCCAGGCTTTAGGTTGCTCCCTTCATGCCTTCCTGTTTCCCATGCTTGGGGCAGGGAAATAAAGACACGGATTATGCAAAGAGAGCGCCTCCTTCGTCCTTCATCTCCGCCTGTCGCACCTATCATCAAGGCTTGCGCCTGCTCATTCAGCCTCTGGCCATAGACCCTGGGACAGAGCTGCTGCTCTTCCCAGGAGCACAAAGATCCCTGCATTGTGACACCCGGCGGTGCTCACGCAGGAGGACAGTGACTTTGTCGCCGGTCACGCCACCGGGCGGTGTGGCCACCGCGGCAGTCTATGTTTTAGAATGTAGTTGCCTCACTGCAGACTTTGGGCTAGCAGGGGAAATGTTTAGGTACGATGCAAATATGAAGAAAATACCTATCAGTCTATGAGATCTAGACTATGTCACAGCTTGTAAACTTTCAATTTTACAAAACCATAAGTGTACCAGATACAGGAAAGTGAAAGTAGAAATTTTTACTCAATTCTGATACTGAAATATCTCTAAACTATCATATTTAATCTGACGTTAAGCAACACACATTGAGGGTCTGTCGGGAGATTAATGAATGCCTGGGAATGGTGTATAGCTGAAAACTATATTTTGGGTTATAAACCCTAGTCAATAATTAAACCCCAGGAAACGCCCTAGTCTGAGATTAATATTAATCTTAGAGAAATTAACTGAGAATTGGAGAAAAGTCTTAACCATGTGTGATGTTCTTAACAGAAACAATTGCTGTTCTTCCACCCACAGGCCTTTTGTACGCTTTAACCCTGATATCTTGTGTAACCATCCAGTGTGACTTCTTATATATAGGTGTGTTATGCACACACACACACACACACAGACGTAATATATAGTACCTCTCCCAGACACAAAGCCTCTCAGGTTTAAAGAGACAGTATTTCACCTCCAGATGAAATACCTGAACACTTATTCCGCACACAGTTGAAGACCTTTCTCCATTGTACACTATTGTATTCCTCTTAACTGCTAACAGCTCAGGGGTGAGGTTCTACAGGGTAACCTCTTGTTTTTGTTTTATGCTTCCAAACTCAATTTTTATCAATTTGTGCATGACCATTTTTTAGAGTTTGCTTGACAGAGCATCAAGCGTTGTAGCTCTTATTCACACTTGGTAACAACAGATTTCCACAGAGCCTAATTAGGAATCTGTAAACAATAATCCTATTTAAAGAGGAAAGAATTAGCCCATGGGAGCCAAAATATGAAAAAAACTCCCTCCATTGTTTATATTGTGCCTCGATAAATTAACATGAAGGCATCTTTTTTGTGAATACTGAAAAATATAATTAAAATATATGTTTACTGTGTTAAGAGATTTTCTCTGGACATTGTTTTCCATGAAATTTATGGTCATAACCAGGACTGAAAAATGGTAATTTAGAGCAAAGAGAGGAGGTATGAGGAAAACTAATACAAATTCAAATCTAATGAAAAGACTCAGAAATTGCTTTTGTGGGATTTACCAAAGGAATCTTCAAAAGTCTTTATCAGAGAGATTGAAACAAAATTAAGGAAAGAAAATTCTGTGGCATTTTAGGTTCTAATGAATATTCTTTTTTTTTTTTTCATACACAGTAAATCTGTCTTCAGCTCAGGCACCTGTATAATCAAGACACTGTTAAGTTTCTTTGAAGTCCTCTAATTCAGGTTTCATGCTTCACATTTATTTAAAATGTTTAATAACTTATTCACTAATTGCTTGTTTAAACCTACTCTGGCTGCCAAGCATTCTGTTATAACTGATAAAATATAGATCGCTCTGAATATTTATGTGTGATTTTTGTGCAAGTGACATTTATGATTAACGCAAACTTAATTTGGTAGTGGAATCAAATAAAAAATGTCTCTGTGTATTCTACTGGAATGATTAGCAGAGGCCATTAATCAAGAAGTCCCTTTTGTTCTTAATTTCATGCCACATGAATGAGTAAAGATACAAAGGAACTGAGTATTTCATCAAGCTCTGGCTTTCTTTATGTGAAATATTCAATTCTCTCACAAGAAACTTCCATATCTTTAATGTTTTTAATCACTGCTCTTTTGTGTGTGGCCCTCTTTGTGAAGTGAGACCTGCATATCATTCAGGCAAAAACATTTCTGGAGTATAGCACAGTCATGAATTTGATTCCAAATGGCTTTTTCAATCAGAGATATATAGAGTCACATCTGAATGCTGAACAAGGCCCAAGTTGGCTCAAACCACTTCTTTTTTTAAGTCTGCGAAGGTCACAAATTAAATGAAGAAAGAATTTTATTTGGGGGTTGTTGGGAGACTTTCTTTTTCCTCCTTAATTTGTACCCTACATACTCCATGTTGGGTGTCGAAATATTGATATAATACAGCTAAGGATGATTCAATGACATACAAAGATAAAACAACAGTCTGAGCATTCTCCTAATAATATCAAGCAAAATCTCAAGAATTTAGAAAAAAGATAAATAACTTCTTGTTACAGTGTATCAAAATGCATTATATCTGAGATAAAGAAGTGAATTTTTAAAAAAGCTTTGAATTGCGTGCCACTATCACGAACAAAACACAGATATATTGAATGCATCGGTAACGACTTCTTGCTCATTGCTGATTTGAGTGAGGGTGAGTAATAAAAATTATGTTTGATTAGGGGTGTATCAATGCAGCAAAACCCACCACCATGACTAACAAATACACAGCAAGTTTAAGTATGCCCAAGAAAGAGTATTAAAAGAGAAGAGAAGAGAAACCACTTTTTCTGCAGGATGACAGTAGCACATGCCAAAAGTCATACATTGTTGTCTTAAATGAGGCTCATCAGAGCGCATAAAAGCAACAGGAATATTTTCACAACCTTGTGTATAAGCACAACTCCCAGGTCCTATCCTCCCAGGCAATTTTGTGTGGAAAACATTGTTTCAACTGTCTTGCTCACATGATTTCAGAACTCACAAAAGCAAATGGCTCAGATTCATTTAAGCTGTTACAAAGTGAACTGCAAAGCTAGAAATCTGTACATTTACTAGCTTGCAAATAAACAGTTGACAAAAACTGAGTGGGTTTTATGTTTGCAAATTTATACCGTCACAATTAGAAAATAACAAAACAACTGCAGTTGTCAGAAGGAGCAAATACAAGGCAAACAAATTCAAATTCACATTTGAATAGTGCATTGAAAGTTTTTATAGATACATAAATATACCACTGCAACTAATTACTATTGTTAAAACAATGTCTACCAGTTAAGACTGTAATTCTTATTTTTTGTGTCACTCATAGTGAAAGGGGTTTATCTTTGCCTTACAAACTACAAAAAGTTACAAAAATTACTGAAGATGACACAGAATATCAGTCATCCTTTTTTTTTTTACTACCTATGGTGCTCAATTCAAGATATACAATATGGTAAACTTCTGCAAACTAAGTAGTGTAAAACTGTCTGTAGATTATTTTACAAAGCCAGAAGTTTACCTGATGCACATGTAACCCAGATGACTTGAGTAAGTCACTGCCACCGTGCAAAATTCAATGGAGGACAAAGCAAAGAACAATTTTCCTCTTTGGCTAGTTTAAGCAAAAATACATGTTCTTTCCCTGAGATCATAAAAGATAAAATCAAAATCAACTCCTAAAATAAATCTTGCATTCTTTAAATTAGGCAACTGTACACATTAAATTATGTTCAGATGAGCAGTTATGTTCTGATTGAAGCATATACAACTTTTTACATTTAATGTTTCTTGATGTGGTTTTATAGATGTGGTTCATGTAGCAGTTTCAGAAATCCTCTGATTTCAGACCCTCCTGTTTCAATGCAGATTTTGCACCTTAGCAATACAAAACGAAAGTGCTAATATTTGCTAATCAGTTGACTCTTTAATAAACTTATCTGTTATATTTCCTGACACCAATCTTTTAAAGAGGCCTTTTTGTTTTAATAATAGCTTTTTTTTTTTTTTTGCTTGTTTTTCTTTTTATCTCCTTATATTTCTAGCATTTTTTTTTAAGGACTAATGGAGAACTTGATTGTTAACTATTGTTCTTCACATCTGAAGTAACAGAAGCTTGCGGTAAATCTCATAACTCTTGCTAAGACTGATGTCCTCTTTTTGCTAAAAGCTTCATCTCCCTAGTAGCTTTGAGAAAGAAAAAAAAGGAAGCACAAAACATATTCTTCTTCACAGCAGTAGTGTCTGATTCTCAGTTGTGGCTTCTCTGCTTGTTTCCCAAGGCAATAGGCACCCAAAGCATTTTCCACTAAAAGAAATGCCCATTACTTAAATGACAGTGCTTTTACCCAGTTTGAACATGAGAACCTTGTACAAGATTTCCTGTAGAGAAAAATAGAATTTTGGAACTGATGTCAATTCTTCTCTGAGTTCAGTTTTAACCACCTACAAAAAGCAAATGTCAAATGACCAGGATAAGAAAATTGCGGAGATTCTTAACGAAGGTCATTTTCTTAGTGGGTGCAAAATAAGTAAGCCACCTTGAACAGGAGTGTATTGAGCATTAGAGCTGCATAAACTTAACTTCCAGGAACTCTCCTAAGTTTGGTTTTCTTGTTGAAAATCATTTATGTGATACAAGCTTCTTGACTTGGCATTCTCACCCGATAATTACAAGCAACAGCAAAAAAAACCCATACAAAAAACTGGCATTCTGCTGAGAATGAAGGAAAATATCCACATCCATGACTGAACTAAAATAAATCACCATAAATATTTGTCAGTTCTGCTTGAAAAAAGTCACTGAATGTTTCTAGTCAGTCCTTCATAAAGTATTTTTACAGGTTAGTTTTCTCCAGGTGAAAGTAATTTCTAACTTTGAGCATGAAACCTTTTATTTTGGATGTTTAAATACTAGAATGCAGCTTTAAATCAGCAGGACATGCAGGTAGAAATACCACACTCAGGTTCCATGGGGAAAAAGCAGACGAGCTGAGGAATGAAGTACAACCCCAAGCCTGGGAGTGAGCCGCAAACCCAGATGTCCATTCAAGTCAGTAGGTAATCATATGGGGCCTCTGTTCAAGGTTCTCATTTGCTTTTTTTCATAAGCTTTACAAAGATAGAGTGGAGATGTACTTTTCTCTGTGTCTCCTCAGCAAGCGCACCACAGAGCAGCTGCTCAGCTCTGTAATTCACTACAGTTTTACAGTACAGGAGCTTTGACATTTTGCTTTGATGCAGTAAATACATAACAACCACAAGTGAGTAAAATCACTTATATTGCTTTCTTGGTAGAAGTCCCAGATGATTGCCTGAGCACTTACCCTGTTGAAGCACTTACTGGGTTCACTTTGCTAAGCTTTATGTTTTCCATACAGGATCTGTCCTTTTTATTGTGTGTATGTTTAGTCTCAAACCTGATCAGACTTTTGCTAGAATAAAGTCCCCAGACAGTGCTATACTGCTAAAAAAAGCTTTGTATTTCAAAAATAATAAAAGCTGTTAATAACAAAAATCTCTCTTAATGAGATAGCATTGAATGCTCCAGAATGCATATGCTGTCGAGGTTATTCTTACTAAGCTTGTCCTTTGGGCTTTCACATGCAATATTCCCCACACAGTAACAGTCCTGTCTCAGTTCCTTTAAGAATTTTAAGCTGATAGGAAGTAACAGCATGAGGATTTCCTTCCCTATGTCTCCTTTTTTCTTCATTAATACAAACACTTCCCTTGCTGATAGTGTCACTTTGTAAGCATTCATCACCTATTGATCAGGCAGTGTAGAGTGCACGGATGGACTGGTAAACCCTCATAGAGGCCTCTTCATTTCAGTGAGCTTCTGACATACCATGCTACAGGATTTCTTAACAGAATATTGACAAGCTGTGCCGGTTTTGGGCCAATCTCAAGGAAAGATGTCCAAAAGGACGTCTCCTCAAAGCAAAGCAGGGCACTGCCGCCCCTCCCCCACCAGGTTCGGGAAAAGAAAACTATTTCCCGGANCTCTGGCAGATTCTCCATTTTATGGACTAAATATTGTACTTTGTGTTTGTTTTGTCTGATTTCCTGTGATTTTATTGTCACTCATTACCTTGAGTTTCTTTGTTTTTCATGTGAGTATCCATATGGCATCAACAAAAATCAGATTAAAATCAGACTAAAATCAAATTAGACAACAGGATATCATCAATAGAGTTTTTGTAGACATCTATATTTATCTATTATATATGTGCCTAAATATGCATATATTTGTGATACATGTGCATGCACATGTGCATTTAGAGATCTGTAGTTGACCTGCACTACCAGTGGGTCAGGCCCAAAATTTCCAGGATTGTGTGCTCGTATGCTTAGGGAGAGAAAGGTGCTTCTCTCATCCTGCCATTCTCTAAATAAGAAGTGTTGCTCTTGAGCTTGCAATTGAGTCATGGATCCTATCTTGATATTATGGAAATAGTGAAAAAAGCACCTCATGGGGATGTGGAGAGATGTCAGGACTACAGAGGCTGACATCCGCACAATGCAAAAGAGAAAGGGAAGAAGGAAGAATTACAAAAAGTCATAGAAATATATATCTGTCTATATTGTATGTGTCAGTATGTCTGGACTGGGGAGATGATATAAACTTGAGCCACAAAAGGCATATTTGGGGGCTGAAGAAATATGAAGGAAACAAAGAACAAGAAAAAAAAGAGGAAGGGAGAAAAGTTGTAACACATCCAAGGAGGCTGCCTGTGTGACTTTGGTTAAAGATCGTGCTATGCTATCAAGAAGATAATTCTCATAATCATAAGAACAAGCTGGTTTAATAAATACATACAATCAAAATAAGAAGTAATTCCCTCTGGCACTATAAAAATAATAAAAGTGGTGGTGTTATTTTGAAAAATACATGTAAGAATGGCTGAAAATACATTTAAAGTTGTCCTGAAGGAGAAAATATAATAAGGTGGAAATCTTTTGGTACTGAATAGGTTTTTGCCCTACCTAATATGTAAACTATTATACAAGCTATGTTTACAAGACAAATCATTTTTCTTTTGGCAGTAATTTGTCTCTTAACAATGTCAATATTTTATTACCCATAAGCCATTACATTATTCATTTCAGTGGCCTGCAGTAAGCAGCACAGGTGGTTGGGTACTCAGCAGTAAGTTTTTATTGCTACTCAAATATTCCAGTGATTTCAAGTTTTATTTTAAAAATAACAACTCTTTTTATAAGCATATATAAAAATGAGCTAACAAAACAAAGCAAAATCTGAAAATGTCAGTCTTTTAAAAGGATTAAAAAAGATTGCAATAATTTTAGAGGTATTTATTATAAGTGCATATAAAATAGAATGTCTCTATGTCCATTTATCGTAAGTGATGGTTATTTCCATTTAATCAGTAAAAATAATGTCATATAAACTACTACAGATGTAATGCTGAGGCTTCTTGGAAGTGTCATTCTCTCTCTTTCTCTTCTGTATGAACCTGTTTGAATACCTGCTGTCATCAGTGACAAACTTCTCATTCACTGTAACATAGAACAACATGAAGACATTCTCTGAAGGACTGTTCAAGTGTTTCTGTACTTGTATACACAATAGTTTTGTAGAGGACAAGAGAGCCTTCATTAAAAATCATAAAATTTATGTTTACAGTTTCCATAGCAGTTGCTGCCAGAGATACAAAAACATAAATAATCTTTAGCCATTTTGTGAAATTTGTTTGAGTTCCTGTGTTTTTGAGGTGAGGTCTCTGCATTTCTTCTATAACAATATATCTGGAGTTCCAGTATATTCCCTTGTTTGTGATTTTGAAAAATCATATAAATGTGAAAGATTCCACTGGCCAAAAGAAATTATTCCCAGGATTACTAAATGTTGAGTTTTTTGTGGGGAGAGGGGTTGTGGGTTCTTGGTATGTAATAGGCTTAGATGAGTTTTCAACTTGACTCAGGATGGATATTTTTACTTAGAAGAGATTGAAGACTAAGACTATATTGACAGTAAAAAGTTGACTGTACTGAGATCATCCTTCAGGCAATTAGCCAGGTTTCCACATCATCTACACATTAGCTGTCATGTTGAGCCCCAGCTGGTGCGGGTCATCTGTCTCCCCAGGTCAGGAAACCCAGGCAAAGGACTCAAAGGCTCTCACTGATTCCTGCTCCAAAGGTTTGCAGGGATTCAGTCACCTGGAGTCACTCAGAGAGGTTCAGCTTGATCATAGGTGCAGTTCTCAGGCTGTAACTGTATTTACCCACTTAGAAACAGTGAGGATTAGAGGAAATAATGTGAGTAGCTTTGTCTAGTTTCTCCTTCCTTTGTCTTCTGTGAGGAAAAATGCTATTTATTATTGCTAATCCTCACTGGCATCTTATCCTTGCAGGCAGTGGACAGTTGGGAGTTAGAATGTAAAGGATCATTTCTATTCACATTGAAGTTTACTGTCTCAAGACTGTAGTAAATGTGTGAGTTCAAACAGCTATAGCTGAATCAACATCTCATGGAAAACTTATGCAGGACAATGAATATGAAGATTATTGAAACATTAAAAAAATATTTATTTCTTATACATACATAAAGTGTTGTGCTCTGTATCTATATCACACGCTTGTCACACTTCTGCTCACTTAATGAATTGCTCTGATTATGTAGCTATTATTCATACATTTTTGCCTTTTTATGCTTAATAACATCTCTTTTTGACCCAAAGTATATAAAAAAGAAAAATAAATGCATACAATCAGAATGAAGAATGTTACTGTTAAAATGCAAATATTTTATTAGAAATCCTGCATATTTGCCAGCATTTGGTTTCTTTCCAGCAGAATACTTTTCTGATCAGAAAATGAAATTGGAAACATTTCATTAATTTTATAAAAAAGGAGAGGTCTGAGTGGCATCATAGTTCCTTTGTATTTTTCCCCTGTTCAGTTGTGCAGCTATAATTACAGATTCTTTGTGGAATGTTCATGTCAATCATTATTAATCTCTAATTTCTAATCACAGGCATAAGTAGTTTTAAACCTCATTGCAAACCTTTTGAGAATTCTGCGAGTTTTGAGAGAGAAATGGCATGTTGCTCATCTTCATAATGTTTTCTGGAGATCCTTGTCAGTAATTTTCCCAAAGGGAAAGAAGTTATCAGAAAGAGGGGCGAGGAGAAGAAAAAAAAGAAAAGGAAAGGACCAAGATTCTTTCTAGGCAAGAAGTTGTGTTCCAGGGGTTTTAACACTTCACAATTATGGCTAGATTTATTGCTGGGTGTGACAGTTCCTGGTTGTGCTGCTTCAGTGAAAAGGAAGATAAATAAGGCAACAACACCTGGGAGACATTTAGGCAAGATTAGATGGGAATTAAGAAACTCGTCTGAGATTCAGAAACCTATAAAAAAATCTGGCAGAGCTGAATTGTGAAAGTTTGAGCAACAAGAAACGAAATGCTTGGAAATTAAATTAAAGAATGGTATATTTTTAGGTTGTTGCTTTATTTGAAATCAATCAGTGACAGTGAGGCTAGCAAAAAGGCACCACCAGAATTTAACTTTAAAAAATGAGTGCCAATCATATGTTCCTAAATGCAGTATGTTTTTCAATATTTTTAGGTTGCAGCCATTTCTGGCAATAGTTCAGTAGCTATTCCTTATATATATATATATATATATATATATATACAGTGTAGTCATAACTTAAGTTTTTCAATACTGTAATTTTTGTATCATCTTTTGTATTCACTGTGGCAGTCCTACTTACCTGTATGTCAAATCTGACTTGCAGAACTGGAGTACTTCAGGGTGAAGTAAGTCAGCCTCTACTTCACTCAGTGTAGTCATGATAAAATACCTGATTTTATAATTAAAATATAAGGGCCTGATTCCAAGTAATTTACAGTTCCAGTGATTTCTATAGCTTTTACATGGGTTCTAATAACATCTCACAAATGACCTTTAAAACAAAGACAAACAGCACAAAATAATATGAACCAAGAGAATATTTGGTAGTGGGGCCTGGAGAAGTCTAAAATTAGATGGATCCTGTGGAACAATTAGAGTGCACGGTTTACTGTTCCTTACTGATTTACACACCAAAAAGATACCTTGTATCTTGTATCCTCTCACTGCTCAATAGCCGTTAAAAAAAATATATATATAATTTGGATTAAGAGGGAAAGATTAGAGAACAAAAATAAAACCACAACTGTCTCATAAACCTTCAAACATTCTCAACACCGTGAAACTATTGTTCCCCCAAATAAAAAAAAAAAAAAGTAGTAGAACTACAAAAGGTGAAAGGAAAGTCAACAAAGGTAATTAAGTGATGAGATTGATTTAATCTCTCTCCATGAGTGGAGAGGTTAACTGACCTATCATCTTTAGTTTGAACAGAAGACAGCTGAGGGGAATATGAAACAGGTTGTAATATAGGAATGAGCATGAAGAAGATTAAGAAAGGGAACAATTTAAGAAATAAAGGGCATCAGGTGGAGTTAGTAGATTTAAAGTACACCTAATCAGGTAGTTAAGCCACGGAACTCATTGCGTTGAAGCTGAAGAGATAAATTTTGCACACTGTTTCCCTGCTTTGTTCTCGTATTTCTTTGTAGTTGGCCACGGGCAAATATAGGATAGTAGGTTAGCCTTTGTTCTGAATAAATATGGTTATATCTATGGTCTTATAAAATACTTTTACAATTATAAAATTATAAAAAGGTTATAAAATCTTTTTTACAAAAGAATTTAAAAATGGGTAAACATGTTTCAGACAAAAGACTGGAAAGAGAATAGTACTCTGTCCTACTGAAAAAAAATAAAAAAAAAAAAATTGCAAAATCCAGGAAAGATAACCAGCTGATGCACAAGTGGAAGAATGCAGGAAAAAGAATTTAGCAGGCTGTGCAAAAATTTTCACAAACCACCCAGAAGGCAGAAGGCAAGAAAATCAATGGAAGAGTAAGTTACCGAAATGTGACTAAAAAGCATACCAAGTAAATCTGTGGGGCTTGGCCAAACAGCATGCAATTACTACCTTAACTAGCAGTTAGATGGAATAGACAGAGCTTTCACAGGTTTTGCCCAAACACTTCAAATGTAAATTAGGTTATAGTATTTATCCAACAGGCAATGCTTTTGTTTGATGATCTAAATGGAACACAGTTTAGGACTTTTTAAGTTATCTTATTTCTTAGTGTAGTGAAGAGTGAGCATAAAGATAATCCTTTCATGAGATGAAGACATGCAAAGTATTGCTATGATATGCTGTAGCTTGAAGTGTTCTAGAATCTAATGATGACAAATTGTACTGGAATTTCCACTCTGCTATTGTAATGGGAAATAAACCAAAATAACTTGACAGTAAAAATATACTTTATTACACTTTCATGTTCTTTTATGTCTTCTTGATATGGGAAGTTAACACGTGAGCCATTTTGGGACAGTTAAATGTGATCTTCAAAATACTTAAAGATCTTTCTAAGTCCAGACTACACTGCTGTTAAACAGGGAGCAGTTTCCTTTTCACAGCTCCAAATCCTTTTTCACTTAGCACGTGGCCCAAATGCTCACTTTCTGTCAGATTTAGGATGACACCTTCAATACTCTTCCGTCACCACCCTCATATTTTAGATTTCATTCTTCATGTTTCTTATATCGCCTGTCTTGTTATACATGACATTCAGTTGCAGTACAGTTTTTTGGAGCTACCACTTCCAGATTTTTGTCCTCTTTTTAGCATCGTGTGCCTCAGAGAAATTCTGAGCTGGTAAATACACACACCTGTCCCAATTTTTCTTTCCACAGACAAATGTTAGCAGAGTTAGAAAGTTAGAAAGTGCACATTTTAACTGTCTAGCACTTCCCGCCTTTACCTGCAACAAATTGTAAAAGTTCAGGCTCCTGCATCCAAACAATTGGGGAAAAAAGAGATGTAGATTCTTGATTTACAATATGTTTGCACTTCCCAATCTGCTTTTTATAGAATCAACTCAGTGTAGAAAATGATGTTATTCTTGGAACTGAATTTTTCTTATAAAGTTGTAGCTGGATAAATTCCATGAAAAAGAAAGCAAAAGCTCCTCTTTTACTCTGAAAAAGGATGATTCATCCTGAAAAAAAACACCCATGAGAAAAAGAAATTGGCTAATTAATTTATTCCAGAGGAATAAATTAAAGAGTTGATATTTACTTTAAGATCTGAAAAATAAAATTATCCGAAAAAATGCTCATGAAAGCAGGGTGAATATTATCCTTTTTTTCCCTTACTTACCTATGTCTCTACACCGTTCCCTTTGAGAAAAGAATTGCGTTTTCACATGTGATCATAACGTGCCTATCATGAGAAATCCCTGATCTTAATCTGGGCCTCTGGGCACAAAGTTAAGGTTAAAATAATAATCAATAAATTAATCTGTAGAAATCCTTTGGATAAATGTGTACAGTACAGCCAAAGCAAGAATAATACTAAAACAAATAGTTATAATAATCTTCTATTTATGTTATTCCAAATGTTGCAAAAAGATAATTTTGCTTTAATTAAGACAAAAAATAGATATGTTTATAATGAAACAGGATTGAATTTATGAATCTTGCTATATTAACAAGTAAAAAATTAGTTAGTTCCAGATACTAGCAATAACATAGCCAGTTTATGCCATGTCTGTTGTTAGTGATTAGACTTAATATCAGATGGCACTCTTGATCCTGGTCAAAAGACACACAGTAAAGGGAAAAATCCTTCCAAGCAACTATGAGAGAGTCATCCTAACCTTGTCTTAGTCAGAAGTCACTTCTTGCATATCTTAAGTGGATCACATTGCCCCGTGTCTTTATTTTATAAGGATCAGATCTTCCCATTCACTCTAGTGAGGAGGGTCGGAAGGCTGAAATACAGAAGTGGTTTGCAAAGTGCTTTCAAAAGTACTGTCAAAACTTGACATGAAGAGCTTTTAAAGTGAAAACAACAAGCAAATGAGTTACTAATCTCAAATGTCTGTGTGTATAAGCTGACAGCTTCTGTCTGCCCCTTGCCTTTGCATCCAAAATGCTTGCCTGATGTAGATGGCAAGAACCTCTCCAATCATGCTCTTTGGCTGTTCCTTCTGAAGCTGTCAGGCCCATCTCATTTCAGTGACTTTCCTCTGTTTTCTTTACTCTGTGCGAGTGTCAGCTTGCTATGGGGAATCAGAGCAAAGGCAGCTGTGGAGCAGAACGTGCCAGCTGCATCAAGAATGAGAGAGAGAAGGCCAGGAAAGAAACTCTGGAGGATCTTACAGTCCAGATCACATCACGGGGACTGAGGGACCAGACCAAATGTTGTGAAGATCAGCCAGCTCCATGGTGGCTCTGAGGACATTCTTTTGGGCTGCATTCAAATTTTGCAAACAGAGCTTACATGTTTTCTTTCCTTCAAATAACTTTATTCCTAAAGTACCTAAATCTGAGCTCTCTTACATCATTTTGACACACATTAATTTTGCAGGGGAAAAGACATGAGCAAAATAAGTTTTATTGGTACTTAGACTCATGGTATTGAAGACCATACCATCTAGGGTCTTTCAACATGAAACAGACTCCTAATTTGAAAAATATTCTTCCAAGAGCTATTTTATCAAGGGGTAGTCAATAAAATTATTTCAAAATAAAAAAAAAAAAAAAAAAAAAAAAAAATAGGCCCACTAATATGTAGTTTATTCCAAACAAAATTGCTAGTCTCCGTATTGCTATAATTCTGGTCTGCATCCCCTAAGCAAGTGTTTGTCCAATGGGACAAGTGAAGAGAAACCTGTACTCTGAGATAGATACATCAGAATTCTAAATCTGTGTGCACACAATAGAAAAATCACCTTTTGAGGCATAACTGCTATGAAAGCCGTAACATATGCCTCCCAAATTTGATATTGATTCATTGTGTTCTATGCAAATGTGGATGCAGGATTCTTTTTGTTCTTATGAATGAGGCAACTGTTCTCTACCACAAATCAAAATTGGTTTTATCTGCTCTGACTGCAAATACAATGAACAAAAAATGTTGTCAGTCCAGGGGAGATTAACTTTCTCACACAGAATATCTGGCATCTATGCTGGAATTAGTCCCATTTGTTCTTATAGGTTTTATTTGCTTCTGCTATCATTTCATAGGTTAGGAAACCTTTCATTTCAACACTGAGAAGTTCTCCAGGTCAGTTTTATAGTTATATGCAATGACATTTTGTCTTTTGTATTGTAGCTCTGCACTTTGCAAGTTACATTTACATGTACAAGCATTCTGAAAAGATTTAATTCAATATTAATGTAAATTTGTTTTGCAGTTTCAGTACTTTATAAATAACTGTTCTTACTTATGCAAATCCATTATCTATATTAAATACTCTAGTTCCACATATTTTCTTAAATGAGCCACTGGATGAGGCTTACAATGAATGTCCTGGAAATGAAGCAAAGGTGCAAAGACACATTATGAAGGGAATAATTCAGAAAACTCATTCTTGCTTAAATTGGCATTTTAAATGTCATTTCAGCCATCTTATATGTAATTTGAAAAACCTCCTCCTTCTTGAATTCTCTATTTACAAGGGCCCTTGTCAATCATGACCTGTATGGCTGGGTGGGAGACTGCACCAGTGTCAGGCTGTTCTAATTTCCTCTAAGACACGTTCTTCACCCCACAGGGAGCACAAGTTATCATAAATGCCAATGTGCATATGTATTCAGTACTGCAAGAATATTTCTCCCATTGATTTTCTTCCATGTGTGAGTGTGAGCAAGAGAGGCAGGGGTGGTAGGGCAGTACTTCAGCTCTTCACACGCTACATAACATTCCCAGTTCCAGAATTAAATTACAGAGAGTGATCCATAATATTCATTCAGTCACTACAATGGCTCCCTTAGCGCTCTTGCTACTAATGGCATAGGCTCATTTGTGAAGATTTTCATGCAGTTTGCTTAAAAGGGACTCAGCAACCCCCCACTTCTGAACAAATTACAGACCAACAATATGCTCACCAAAGGGGTTGCTTGGCATGGAACAGGTTATTTAGCTCTATTTGGCTAGGAAAGAGTACACCAAGAGAGGAGAGGAGAATAGGAAAAGGGGAAAGGCAGTAATCTGTGAACAGCAGGGAGGGATGAAGTAAGCAATAACATAAATGAGCTATTTACACTTTTTAACTATGAAAATAAAGCCTCAGCAATTAACAGAAGGCTTTGTTCTGGAACTAACCTGTTTATGTTAAGTGTATGTGGCTTTAAAATACTTTTGGAGTAAAGAGATTTTTAAAATCAAGGTCTTCATTCTGTCCATGAAGTTTGTGGCTGTAAATCATGGTGTGTTCTTTCCCCAGGCAACCGACAGCAGATTAGAAAGGATGCATTGGGTGTTCCTTTATGATTGCCTCACCAAATGTAATAATGCTCCTGCAGTATGTTGAATCACAAAAAGAAAATACATGTTTCAACATCTTAGCTGTAATCTTGATTCTTCCTTTCTGGCCAGATTCATTCTCCCATTATCGCTTCTTTACCTCAGGGTCTCTACAGGAAAAGTCATTAGGGCCTGTACTGTACAACTTCAGTAGGAATCTTGAGATATCTCTCTTTTTTCTTCTGTACACAGTCTCAGGACCATTTGATTTCATGCAGTTTCCCTGTTGTATCCCATGATGTCAAAGGTTTTGGACAGAGGACTGAAACTATTTTCCTCCACCTCTTGACTGCAGGTTTTGATGGGAAGGCTGTCTTCTTGATAGATCATGATGGGGACAAGTAAGGGCAATAGAGAACTTTGGTCAATTTACCAGAAAAAGAGGTCAGCTGACAGAGAGATTTCAATTTGCTATTAAGACTCCCTCTTGGCTCCTAAACAAAAATTATATTCACATTTGGATAATGGATTTAATAACTGGTCTTTTATCTCTGTGTTTTAAGCTTCTTTTTTTTTTTTCAGCTGTTAACAGAAAGAAAGATTAAAAGTTTATTTATTCATCAGGCTCAACAGTCACAGACACTTAAAATCCTTTATTTGTCTTCTCACATTATATCCAATGAGAGCTCAGCATGCCACAGAGGTGAACAGTCTATGTGGGAACAGTTAATTCTTGTGTTACTGGCAGATCAGAAACTCAGACAGAGTTCATTTATTTTTTTTTGTATCTACCAGACTGCTGCAGATAGTGAATATACAGAGGTGAGAAGTTATGTCAGTACTGAAGTGTAGACTCCATCTATAGGTACATGCTTAGTCCTTGTACACTGGTGAACATGACTACAGTTATTTTCTGAAAATTCAGGTAGTCATTCCTTCTTTTGTTCATGTACAGAATTTAAAAACATTTAAGATCTTTTACCTGTACATCTAGATATTGGACCTTGACCCAATGAAGCACTTACGCATTTGTTTAACCAGGAGGGCAGTCCCATTAGTGTTTTGAGTGCCTGTACAGATATTTGCCTGCATAAGGCACAACACAAATAAATGTAGGCCACCTCTGAAATCAAGCCCTTTATGTTAAAATAGATTTTATTAAAGCAATTATCAGTGAAATCTGACTTACAGAACCACTCAAGGGAGCTACAAAAACATTGGCTGTCAACATATGTTCTCTGTTAATGAAGACAGAGCAGTACTGTACTCAGCTTTTTGGAGATAGTTTTGGACAGTGCATTAAAACAGCAGGTTGCCTATTAAGGGTGGCTTCTTTTAAAACTGATTGGGACAATTCATACCAATTAATTTCATTCAGTGTGCTATGAATTTCACTGCTATTTAACATTTCAATAACTTCTTAGTAAAATTTTTGGGTATAGAGAGAAATAGCAAATCCCACAAACTACTGTCTGTTTAGAGTATGGGTGTGAAGCATAGAAGGGTCAAGTTCAAGAAATGTCTCTGCCTAATCAGCAAGGCAGCTCTTCACAGAGGAGAACAGGGACCTTTGACACCCACATTCCAGATTTAACCTGCAAAGATAATCTGTATCATTCAGATCTTTCATCTCCTCTTTTCAAACTGAAAACAGATGTTTAAATGAATTCAATTTTAATGCAGGACAACAAATACATTTAAACCTTTTAAAGTTGCTGTAAAATTGAAGCAGCATCCTCCAGACAATGCTAAAGTCTTGCAAAATTTTCATTCAGTAATGCAATAAACATAATTGTGCCTTATGAAGGACAAATGCATATTTAGGTAACGTGTATGTGGTACTTTGTAGGCAGAGGCAAATGACCTCTGCCTGCACTTTGTGCTGGCCAGAAGCCAGGAGGATGTGATTAGCATAGTGTTGAGCCAGAACCTACACTAATAAAGCTCCCTGATTGTAGGGGCTGTTACTTGGGCAAAGTTCCATACTAACGATGCTTGCATAGCTTCTGGTTACATCTGTGTTACTGTGTTAGGTCAGAGTATGCATGTCCTTCCGAAATGAATGTCCTGATACCCCTGTTCACTGTATTTTTGTAAGTATGAAGTGGTTCTGGATGAAAAGAAATGGGAAGGTCTGATCTCAAGGTGCACTGAAAGCAATGCAACTGCTAAGGAGCATTCAGTTTACAAGGTGAGACTAGAAGTAGTCTGAAGTAGAATCCCCTAAAATTTGTACAGCATAGACGTTGAGTCCTCAACATGAAGTGTTTTGATCTATGCGTTTATTTTCAGCCTCTTTTTTTGTTAACAGAGATGAATGGCTCAGCCCTCATAGTCTGGTATACTCCGTCTGTTGTGTTCCATGGAAAGGGAAGAAAATCAATGTAAAGCATCATCACATTGTGATTATGAACTAATTATGAAATAGAAAGTTTAGAAACATGGATTCATCTGTAAGATTTATGGAAATATCCATCAAAAGGATATTTTAGGTATCTAGTAAAGATATTTACTTCACTACTTAAGTATAATTATAAATAGTGGCTGGATACAAGTTGCTTGCTAGGGAAAAATCTATTTCGCAGTCATACAAAATAATGTATTTCATCTGGTTCAGGCTCTGACTTCAAGCAGACTAACATGGAGTAGGTCACTCAGCCTTGGTCAGTCAAGTTCTGAATGTAAGCAAGATTGGAGCTCTGTATGTAAGCTCTTCTTAATTTATATTTTTAATTTTGATAGATACTATCAGGTTTTTTCTTATTTTACTGCAAATTTTGAAATTCCTCTGAAAATAAAAATTTCTGTAATGAAGGCCACGCTTTATGTCTATTATTGTCTCGGATTTTTTACTGTCTTGTTGTTCCAGCACTTAGATAAAACAGTGTTAATGAAATGATTTCCAGAGACTCTAGAGCTGCTAAGTATTGTACAGAAAACCACAAAGTTTGTTAAAAAAACATTGTGAAGTTTGGAAATTCAAAAATCTGAGAATCTAGGAATGCCAAAATTATGGCTGTTCTACATCTTTAATTCACTCTTTAAATATTTACCTAAAATGTCCTGCATCACAAATAGACATCCTGTAAGCCTTGTGCAGTCCATGAACATTGTGCCAGCCCAGCACTGGATCTTTATGAGCTTAATTATTGTTATTATAGTTGTAACTCATAATTCAGCTAATGCTGAACAAATACTATAGATTTTACCTTCAGAAAGCTCTTTTTTTCCCTGGTTGGATACATATACAAGAAGAGAAATAAAAATGGTTTACAAATGAGAAAAAATAGGCTATTTGGAATATTTTTGGGGAATTTGGGCTATTTTTGTTTTGTTCTGCTTTGCTTCACTTTGCTTTGCTCTTTATACAATTTGTGCTCCTCACTCTATGTTCACGTAATGAATTCACACCCTGCCCTGCTATGCCCACCTGTCCAGGGACTTGTACCTGGTACCTCACAACTACAAGTAAGCTTTCTCTCCTCCAGATTGCCTACACTGCAGAGTAAAGATGCTTAGGAAAAGTGGCAGAAAAGCAAAAGAATGGAGGGAAAGTACACACTGCATCTTGTGTATTTGGATATGATGCCAAGGGTCTTTACTTGGCACTGCAGTGGCTCTTACTTGGACACTTAGAGATGGAATAGTGGCTCTTAAGACACAAGACAGAGTAAGTCCAGTTGCTCTATAAAGATTATTATTTTTTACTCATCCTGTTTTTGTACTGGCTTTTATTTTATGATGGTGGTTTTTTTTCTGTGGTGGGCTTGAATATACTTAGGCAAATTTAAATGAGAAAAATTAAGCTGGAAGCTATAGGTCTTTTTTTATTTAAAAAAAAAAAATCAAACAACAGCCAGTTTAAAAAAAGAAGCTATCAGTCCAACAGCTGTGTGGCCACAAGAACCCGGGAGAAAGGAAAATTAAAAATAGATAGTTTTTTAAAGAGCATCTCACTGCATTGAAAAAAAAAACAACCCACAAACATGATAAAATTTCCATTATATCAAGCACACAATTACATGAAAGTTCTTTCCTCTAGAGAGCTGATGCAATCATTTGTTTAGAACTGTTTTAAAACAGTTTAAAACACACCAAAATATGAAAGATTTCATGGAAATAAAAACATGTACTCTTGAAGAATAGAACAAAGAGACAAACTTAATTTTCGTATCTTTATTAGACAGGTAGATCCATTTTTGACAAGACATTTTACTGAACACACTAGGTTGCTTTTAAGCTGATGTAAAGCATAGTTTGAATGAGATCAGACAAATTTATCTCCAGCTTTATACTCATTTTTAAGTACCGTAATAATGTACCAGATTTTGTTTAATATTGTGAATGGTAGTTACCTCAAGAATGACATGATTAGTCCTTCTTTTGTACGAAGGAGTTCTTTTTACTTAAGTCAAGAAGTAGTTGTCCATCACATACCAGTAGAAATTAATTAACGTTGATTGAAACCCCCATACAAAATAATCCTTATAGCTGTGTTGAGTAGCTTGGGAAATATTAACTATCAGTAAACCTGAAGCAGAGGTCTTGATTTCGTGTTTGAGTCAATTTCATTGAAATTATTTAAGCCAACACTTTAAAAGTGTGCAAGAATGCCAACTTGATGGGATGTCTTCCTTAATAAGTCGAGAGCATAATTATGTCATGTTGTATATTTGTAATGAACAAAACTGAAATATTAACTTCCTTTTCCCCAACTCCAACATAGCCTCATCAAGTTGTCACCATCTGCTCAAAATCTGAGTTTTTTGGAATCATCTTAACTGAGATAAGATTTGGGATTCTGCCACCAGACTGATACATTAGAAATATAACTGTTTTATTGAAGGGAATATATAGCAATTCTGCCACCAGACTGATACATTAGAAATATAACTGTTTTATTGAAGGGAATATATAGCAATTCAGAAGCCCAGAACTTCCTGCCATTAATGTGTGTGCATTGCCTGCATCAACAACCAAGTGACAAGGCAGAACAATTACTTTACTCCAGCTGTCCTATGGGTCTTTTTCTTTCTGTCCAACTAGAAGCTTTTCTCTACGTGGAACTCTAAATATTCAATAAAATCTTTTCTTACTAGTAGAATGTACTCTCAGCTCTCTGCCTGGCTTGGGGTTCTGATTTGTTACAATATGATGAATAGTGTTGCTTCTAGAAAGTCAATAAGACTTTTCTCCTTGGGCATATTCTTTTTATGACACTTTAGTTGAAGTTCATTCTTATGACACGGGTACATTCGACTGCAAACCCAGAGAAATTCCAGACCCTCTGGAATGGTTTCTGCTGAGGAGAATTATGCCTCAGCCTGAGAGCAATTGATAGAGCAGCAGAAGGTGAAGCAGATGCAACAGAAGAAAAATGAACAGGTGTCTGGCACTAAGAGAAGCTGGAGCTGGTTTTCCTCTCTGTCTGGTGTCTAGAAGAGATAATGGCAATACACAGCCTTGCCAAGAATTTGTTGTTTACACAGTGCTTGTACACCCACCTGTTCCATCTGAAAATGAGCTTGTGAAACTTGTGAACTCACCTGACTGAAAAAGACAGAAAAAAAGATTGATGTGGTTTTGCATTGTGCCTGTTGAACTGGCAGAAGACATTGAAAATTAATAATATCCATGTAAAAGGAATATCAATGCCTTTACAGTTTAAATGAGATTTTTTAATTTTTAACTCTCTCTCTTGCATTCTTTAGTTTGGATGTGGATGTGAATATATGTATCTGATACACCTATTACAAAGATTACCTTTATTTTTACACTTCCCTTTTTCTGTGAAGAAGATGTTAAAATCAGCAATGACAGAACTAAGAAACATGCATTTGATGTATTTCATGTTATAAGACATGAAGTAGAGAAACACATTTATGTTACAGTGAGATATGTCCAGACAACTACTTAAGCATCTGCATAAAATCAGCTGCTAAAAGTAGACACGAGTAAAGACTAGGTGGAAAGTTAATCAACACTTTGTCTATAGGTTAACTGAGTGAGAGCTGTTTTCATTATTTCAAGAAAATTTGGATGGCTCAAAAATTGTAGCTACCCAGAAATGTGACCATAAAACTGGGGCAGAAGGGAGTAGGAAGCGACTTCCACAACTCACACCCAGAGCAGATGAGCAGTGTTACTTCCCACTTCATAAATATCCCCTCAATAGCTGGATATGTGCACATACCTTGGGTCTTGAGCTGGTAGCCTGTCCTGCCACAGTTCCAGTCGTTTATAGATGTCATCTTTTTCACATAACCAGTTGTCATCAAAATCTCCCTGCTCTGTTGATTAGTATGTGAACTGCATCTCCCCTTGCTGTATTACCCAAATTTTCCTGTCATTAAGCTTAGTCTAAATTTAAATTCACTAGCAGTGGCTATGGATTTATAATAGCTTAAATGAGGCTATAATTTGGTCTATTAACTCTGTACAGCTGACTACCAAGATATTTTTCTTTTCTGAGTAAAACATTCATGCTACTGTTCTGAATGAAATTTCAGCATCTGCCAACTGTTTTTTTAAATACATACTAAAGTATATTTAACACATCTCATGCTGTTTTTAACACATCACATGCTGTATTTTGTTAAACACTTTTTCAGAAGTAACAAGTCAGACTTGTGCCTCCAGAAAGGAAGTGCTGAGAAATGATAATGTCTATTATTTCATATTTCTCCTCATCAGAAAAATATACAAACCAATGCCAATATCCTGAGTTACTGGAGTGGAGCTGAAATTGTTCAATGAACTACTTTTAAGAGGGAAATAACACAGTGGAACAAATTTGTTATTGAAAAAGTCAATATAGAAAGGTAGTACCCAAAATGACCAAAGGCAAGAGTTTACTTTAAAATACATATGGTATAGCAATATATTTTCCTTTAGAATTTTAATAAGCTGAAGTAAAAAAACCTGAACCAGTGCACAATACTAGCAAATTGAACACATTAATTTTTTGTTAACTTAAATTATTTTTTCACTATTTTTCTAGGCATTTTTGGAGGGAGGCAATGGGAAAGGTACATTCTATTGATAAAGCTCAGCAGATCATTTTGTTCCTTTCCATCTCTTTTCTTCTGGAAGAGTCTGGAGATTCAATCTATTTTTTTCCTTTAAAAAATAAAAAGCAGCCACAGAAGAGGATGCATTTTCACATTTCACATCATCACCAAGAAATACAGAGCCCTGACAACCAAGATAAATGAACAACAAACCAAAAAGCAGTGGAGTAGGGTCAAATCCATTTGACTTATAGGCCATTGCAGAGAACAGTGGGTCACACAATCTTTTCTTTTGTTTCTGAAGCTACCAAGTAGAAAGTATATAGGATAAATGCTTTCCTGATTTCAAAGTAAAGAAAGAGGAAGGTAACTTAGAAACTAAGGGCTGGCTATGCCAGATACTTGCATCTATTATTAACACTTGTTAGTAACTAACTTTGACTCATTTGCTTAGTATAGTTTCAGGATAAGTGGCAGATAGTCAGAACTTATTTTTTGATGTCAAATCATTTCTTCATTTACAATCAAGTACTGATTTCCTTACTTCCACCAAATTTTATTTGGTTGAAAGCCTCACTGCAGAAAGTAAGACTGGGCATAGGCATCCTGGGATTTGGGCGTTTGTGTTCTTAGCTGTATTAAGGGGGAGAATACTCATGTTCAAGACTTGCTGTTTTCCTATCCTACCTCACTTGTGTCTGCTTTGTCTCTTTCTCATGCTTCTCAAAATATATAATAGTGCAAAAAATTTCATCTTCACATTGTTAACACACTTAGGAAAAATAGTCTCTTCTGTTCTCTTTTCCTTTCCCAAATGAGAATTTATATTTTCCTGACTGTGCAGAAAGTTGACAGTTGTCATATAATGGGAAACAGGAAGCTGTAGTCAAATAATACCAATTTGCTGCATCCGCTAGTCAGGAATATGATCATGAAGTCTTGGTCTCAGAATAGGAAAGATCAGAGGAGGAAAGAGCTGCTGTCAGACAAGTGGGATAAATTAGTATGGAAGATTAGTCAGTGATTAATATGTTTCAAGGGTTGTTTTTATACTGTTACAATTATAGATATATACTTATCTCCCCTTCCTGGCATGCCTCTATTTATGGACAGTAAAAAGATGAAAGGGAATGGAGAGAGAAAGTGGGATTTTTCAGAATGCTGATTGTGCAATCAAGCCAAATACATGGAGAAGATTCAAACATCAGGGAAAAAAAAAGGAGGAAAAGAGGAAGTGAGCAATGTACAAAAGTCAGATTCTTTATCAGAAATTAGTCTCCACCATGTTGCTTAGGGATTATTATAATTCCAGCTATTCCTCTCTCTGAAGCAAGAAATACAATACAGCAGTAAAAAAGTTTTCTCCTGACTAAGTATCATGCTAGGTTCGGACATTACTAATGTATGTTATCTTCATTGTTTACATCACCAGGACCACCTCTGTCATTGCTTTAATAAGACATGAAGGGGTCTCACTTTTTCTCCCAAAATCTTCTTCGTGTTCCCATGCAGTGATCCAGGTCATGCAAATAACCTGACTGCAAACTGATGGGTTTTCATCTTGATTTGTCTTCAGCTTCCTTGATCTGGCTCATTAGAGAACAACACAAGCATTATTATGACACATGTGAAGAGGTAGGACTGAGCCATTGAGAGAAAAACTGTTCAGAGGAGTTAGAGCATGATTGCAAAATGACTGCCACAATGAGAAAAATATTGTTAGTTTGGATTAGAAAAATATAAACATTATGGACAAAACGGTACCATTTTTCTGTGAATGCGTTGAAGTGCATACTGCATCCAGAACAGATTATTTTGTTCCAGAAACACAACAAAAGAAATAAATCATTTTCATATATTAAAAAATTCCTGTAATCAACTAATTAGATGCAAACTATGGTTCTTTTTACCTCTCCCTTCTTTGCCTTTAGCAGAGTGAATGCAGTAATAATTCTGTATTGGACATTGCTGTGAAGGTGACCCTATCTCCATTTCACTGAAATTCATCCTTCAGTCAAATGAATAGAAAAAGCTGTGAATATTTCCTAGCATTGCAGAATAGCCAAACGGAGAATTACTCTGACCTGAATCAAAGAGTCATAAAACAATTTTGGCTGGGAGGGATATATGAGAGTCATTTAGTCCACTGACCTGCTAAAAGAAGGACCAGGTAGATGACTCTTCTCAGTGTTGTGTTTAGAACATATGTCCAAGCATGCAGATTATTCAACCTCTCTGGGGAACCTTTTCTAAAAATTTAAAAGTTTTTCCTAACATTTGCCTGGAAATTCCTCCAGTAGGTATTGTGTCCACAGTCTTTTGTCCTGTCACCACGAACCTTCAGGAAAAGTCTGTTTTCATTCTCTCTATGTTTTCACATCAGACATAGATAGTAACCAGACCCCTTTTCATCCTCTCTTTTTTAGACTGAATAAACCCAGTTATCCCAGCCTCTCCTCATTTGCTATGTGCTGCAACGTCTTAGTCATCTTGGTGGTCCTTTGCTGCACTCACACCACACTATGTCAATATATTCTACTGAGGAGGACCAAACTGGCCAAAGTAGGCCAAATAAAGAATAGTGATCTCCCAATTACTCTGTATACTTGGCATTATTTTCTAAATAGGTTATTTCCATGTAAGAGATCTTGGCATCACTGTGGGAATTCTCTGAAACGCACTCGAAGAGTGATAAATTTTGCCAAAATAAACCAAAGCCAAAATTTAAACCAGAAAAACATTATTGTGCCACAGCATTACTCATTACAGCGAGTATGTATATTGAATTTATATACTGAATCTTCCACTCTGGTGTCATTACTGCCATTTCAGAAGGGTCATAATGAAACATTAAAAAGAATGAAAGAGAGCAGCAAGGATTAGCAGGAGTGTATAAAAGTGTGTTTCAGCTCTAGAAACCCACAGCATCTGGGAGTCTTATAAATATTTTATTTCGTTGTTGTTGTTGTACAAATTCTGCATGTTTTGTGTGCAAGAATGTGTATTTATATCCAGCTCATTTTCCTACAAGTTTTCCTATAGTCACATATGAGTTTTTGCTTTTCAGGGGTTTTGGTTTGGTGTGGTTCGGTTTTCTTTGCGGTTTTTTTGCAGGATTTTAGTTTTGCCTTTTTTTTTTTTTTTTTTTTTTTTGTTTTGTTGGGTTTTTTTTTTTGGGGGGGTGTTTTAGGCTTTTCCACCGCAAACTNTTTAGACTGAATAAACCCAGTTATCCCAGCCTCTCCTCATTTGCTATGTGCTGCAACGTCTTAGTCATCTTGGTGGTCCTTTGCTGCACTCACACCACACTATGTCAATATATTCTACTGAGGAGGACCAAACTGGCCAAAGTAGGCCAAATAAAGAATAGTGATCTCCCAATTACTCTGTATACTTGGCATTATTTTCTAAATAGGTTATTTCCATGTAAGAGATCTTGGCATCACTGTGGGAATTCTCTGAAACGCACTCGAAGAGTGATAAATTTTGCCAAAATAAACCAAAGCCAAAATTTAAACCAGAAAAACATTATTGTGCCACAGCATTACTCATTACAGTGAGTATGTATATTGAATTTATATACTGAATCTTCCACTCTGGTGTCATTACTGCCATTTCAGAAGGGTCATAATGAAACATTAAAAAGAATGAAAGAGAGCAGCAAGGATTAGCAGGAGTGTATAAAAGTGTGTTTCAGCTCTAGAAACCCACAGCATCTGGGAGTCTTATAAATATTTTATTTCGTTGTTGTTGTTGTACAAATTCTGCATGTTTTGTGTGCAAGAATGTGTATTTATATCCAGCTCATTTTCCTACAAGTTTTCCTATAGTCACATATGAGTTTTTGCTTTTCAGGGGTTTTGGTTTGGTGTGGTTCGGTTTTCTTTGCGGTTTTTTTGCAGGATTTTAGTTTGGCCTTTTTTTTTTTTTTTTTTTTCTGCTTGGTTGGGTTTTTGCTTTAGGGGGTGAGTTTGCAGCATCTCATCAGGAACATTAGGTTTCCTAATGTTGCCTCTTCTGAGACGGCCAGGCTACTTTGATCTGAGTGCACAGTAGTTACACCAGTCCTGTGTAACTGAACCCTTGGCCAGGCTTTTGAGAATTGTTTCCTTCTCTGTAGTGTTTGTTTTCATGTGGCATGATAATGCATAGCAGTACAAAGGAGTGAGACAAGACATGGTTATTCACTTTTGCTGTCACCAGGTACTCAATCACTCTTAAATCACTGCTTTGAGTTCTGCAGGCATGAACCTTCTTTCTGGCTGTTTAGTTTAATTTCCCTTCTGCTTTTTATAAATAGTCTGTGAATAGAGCCTAATATTTGTCATGGATGCTTGAGTCAAATTTAAGTAGAGAAATACTAAAATGAGTATCTCCTCTTCCATCCAGTTTGACTTTTCTACAGCTGGTGAAAAGCTGGTTGGGTCTGGAATAAATCATTTTCATCTGTTTCAAAGCCTCGTAAGATTTTGACATCTGTGGTGAAAGAAGTATCAAAATTAAGCAAACCAAAACAAACCTAAACCCCAGCTGCAAATTTTCAGATAGTTCTTTTTCTGTAGAGTGTCAAATTTGCTACCTCAAAGTCCAATTAGAGTTCATTTTCTATCCAGTCCTGCAGCTGGCAGAAGTTGAGTGAATTTGCCAAACAGCTAATGAAGATTTTCACTGAAATAAATGTTGTTTAAACAGACACAGTTCAACGACTTTAAATGCTATTGCAAAGATAGGTATGGACTCCAGTTTTTAGAGGTTTAGTAGTTACTTGTTCTAGGGCCTTTTCCAGGTGTTTGGAAGGTTTGGTTGGCTCAGGAAGGAGTGATATTTTTGAGTGGCTGCACAGTTTTTCTGAGACGATTTAAACTCCTACAGAAAGTCACTATGAGACCAGACAAAAGTCAGAAATTATGAGATTAGTAGTATGTGAAATGTCTGCTGGAAAAAGGATGAGAGCACAAAAGGCACAGCATCACCTCGAGAGGCATTTTCCTTTCATTTCAGGCAAACTGAAAGGTATGAACCACCAAGGTACAGTAAGTTTTCACTGAGTCACATAAAACATCCAGATGTGTATGTGATAAGAAGAGAAGTGTGAGTGGCTGTGAAGCACTGACGGTCATGTCTGCTCTTTATGTATTTCTTGCATAAGAGCAGAGGAAGATTTTCCTTTGCCTTCATATTTGATAAAATGTTCTGTTTTGACTTATACGTATAAATATACAAGTGAACAGGTGTATAGATGATAATTTTAGACTGTCCCTGATATACTTGCACTTCTATGGGCACAGAAACTACTAAATTGCCATATAAAAAGCAAGAAATTTTTAATGAGAACATATGTATATTACAACTATTTTCTCACCATTTTAATATAGGATTGTTTTGTCTGCTGATTTTTTATATCTGAAATCAGTGATGGTGAGACCGACACCAACTAAAGTTAAGTTAGTCACTTCTGAGATGACATTAAATCTAAAATACTCCAAAGGAAATTGGTTTAGAAAGTCTGGTCAGGAATGAGCTTGTACTGACAGAGTGGGGAAAATAGACAATCCCTACTTCAAAAGGAGTTCAGAGCCTTGACAAAATAATAGGACATGCGCTCTAATAAGGATCCTCCTATTTATGTGTTGTAGAAACTATTAGAATTTTGGCATTCTTCATCCTTCTTATCTTCAGTTGTCTTGTTTATTTTTATACTGTGTTTTCCTTTTGAAGGCAATGTCTCATATTCTGTGTATTGTAACATATCATGAGGCCAGGAATAAAGCAAGGAGAGAGAAGCATTATCTAAACTCAGTGATGTTAATATGTATCTTCTGTGGATATTTTTGCACATTTTAGGTTCCTGTGTCCCTGTTCAAAGACTTGTATTTGTCTGATCTTGAAGTTCAAATTACTCCAAGCCTGCATTAGATAGGAAACCAATTTAGAAATCCCATTTCCTGTAAGCACAAGCCAAAGAGCTGGATGTCTGATGAATTTTAATCACAGAAATAAGACCTGAGAGACTCAGTGTGACTTCTGAACTGTTGAATGGGAAAAAAATGTGCTTAGTTGAAATCATTGTTGATTCTACAAGTTCACTTGCTCAAAATTCACCTGTTCTTTTTCAAAGAAAACCTAATGCATTTTTGATTTTGTGACTGATATTTTTAAGAGTCCATTTTGTGATACCCCAGGTCCTCCTGTAATCATCCTACATTATCCTCCCATGTATATATTTTTTTTGTAGTTCTATGCCCATTTTGCAGTTATGTGTGGACATAACTTCATTAATTACTCATGACAGTAGAACAATCTTCACCAGCACACTGAATGTGTGTAAAAAAGCAGCCACTCTAAAGGAAAAAAGAACATCATGGCAATAAGTAGTATACCCACTTTAAAAAATATCTGAAAGTTCATAAACTCAGAGCAAAAATTATTTAAATAGAAAAATGAAGATTGCAAAAATATTATAATACTGCAAGTTACTTCCCAGAAATGCATTAATTTCATGTTGTTACTTTTGAATTTTTCCCTTTCTGCTGCAGGCAAAAAGTACAAAGTGGTTGATAGCTACAGTTTGAGATATAGACTGACACTTTCTTCTGCAGCAGTCATGAGTGAGTTATTCCAATCTGTGCTAGCACAGCTGGAAAATTTACCTTCACATGGCTGGAATTCCATTTCAGCCTGTCATGATACACTACACTGCGTCTGCTTCTTCATGAGCTACAGTATTGGTGCAATGTGTTCTCTAAGGTTTCTGCCATCACAAATACAGTCACTAAAGCCATCTATTAAAAGTGAGTTGAGATTGAAGTGCTTTGATATCAAAAAATAAATTATTTTGTAAAGAGTCAGCTCTCTCAAGGTTAGAAAAGCTTACATACTACCATGATTTTATTTCACTTTTCTTTTAAGTTTTTACAGCTGCCTTTTGGCTGTTAATTTATAATGTTCCTGGACCAGGTGTGTTTTAAGAGTCTCTTTCTTAGTGCTTACCAATGGGTGGACTGCTTTAGCTTTTATTTTCTTCAGTTCAAGGGAAATGAAAGGGACTAAAACTTACCCTGATAATTGGTTGACATGAGGGGTATAAACATGAATTAATCAACATGGGTTATTCCTTCAAGAAGTCAGCAGCAAAAAAAAAGTGAGGCCTGGAAACTGGACCAAGCTCAAGGCCAGTATGCAAGTCAAGCTTTCAATAATTATCTCAGCTTCTAGATATGAAACATAATTTCATTTAAACACTGCCATTTCTTAAGTCCATGGAGAAGAAGAATTGCTATTAAGAATGTGAATTCAACTGGTAGTTTTCCTGTTTTTCTTTACTGCAAAAGTTTAAAATGTTAGTTGAAACCAAAGCTATCTTCAGTATTGGAATTGATACTCAACCATCACAAAACAATTCTTTCATTTTACCTCTCTCTCTTTTAAATGCTAAGCGGCGGAGGTGGTTGCTTTGTCTGATCCTGTAGGCTTCATCTCACTTCCTCTCCCAATTCACTTAGAATTTTTTCTTCTAGAGTTACCTGTAATTGGTGCTGTGAAACATATTCCATAGTAAATCATATGTGGTCACAGCAGAACTAAGTGAAAGGCACAGCTTGCATCTTATGTGCCTTCAGCTCAAATCTCCTCTGGTCAAAATCAGTGTGTTGATCACAGTGCTGTTTTTGTAGCGCAGGTAAAAGCAGGAAGCGTAGAAAGAAGGAGAAATAAGAGCAGGGCCAGTTTTTTGCAGTTAGTGAAGCTAAAGCGAGACCTGTTACATCAGCTTTTTTACCTATTTAATGATGATTCTTGTTGCTGTATGTGGCAGATTACAGACATGACTAACAGTTCTTATGTATTTATTGACCTTTTTCTACTTTAAATGGGCTAGCCGTGCATTCTGTTTGTTCAATATGAACTGGAAAGTGGGTGTTAAAATGTTATTTACAATGTCCTTCACTGTGCATCAAGAAATGAGCTACACCATGGTGAGCACAAAGAAATAAGCTTTCACTTGTGTAGGCAGGTTATGGTAAGTACTGAAGAATTTTTTGAGTTTATAAATAGGAAAATGTATTATCCTGCTGTGGAAAATGCAAACACATTCAACAGCAGAACTATCATTTACAGTTTTCAGAGTTTAGAATGCCGAGGAGTGACCAGCTGTACAGTAGGAAGTCTGGTTTTCACAGTTTGCCTCAGAGGTATTTAAAAACAGGATTTTAGAAGTTCTGAGTCCATGGAAAATTAAGAGTATTCAAAACAAGTTAGCACTGACTCACTGGGTTTTACTGTGATAAACCAATAGCCTTCCAATAATACAGTTTTATAATTAAAGTGATAGGTTCAGTGCTGCGGAATACTGACTTCAAAGGCTATCAACAGAATTATACTTTTAGTGGATGTTTTGGGGATGTGTTTTAGGAGAAATTTCAAAATTTTGAGACAATGAAGATGGGATTTACTTTACTTAAATATAGGTACATAAATGATAGCCTTTTAATCCATGTAATCATTCTGGGAAGACAGCATCTTCAGAGAACAATCTGCAGTTCCTTTTGCCTCCATTTTTAGTGATTTTTTTCTCCATTCAAAAATCTATGGAGATAGCTCTCCTTAATTGTTTCTACATTGTCTATGCAGACATCCTAGGCCTCAAGCTTAGTCTAGACAATTAAATTGTAGATAGTTGCATCCCGAAGATCTTTCAAATCATGTCTTTGCATAATTTAACTCTGGTCTGCCCTTCTAGAAATCATTCCACAAAGCCTCTCTTATGGAAAATTTATCTTCTGAGGGCCTATAACACAAGGTCTATAACTAGGGCTTCCTAGTCAATGGGCTGCTGTTTCTTTAGCATCATATCTGGTTTTTGTTTGGAGCTAATATTGGTGGACAAATGTCTAACTCCTTTAGATACAAGTGGGACTGTCAGTTTGAAATTCTGTACATCTTTCAATGTATAAAGAATCCTAAGGCTTAAAACCACTCTGCTGTTTTGCAAGGAATATTTCACACAAAATGGTAAATCAATAAGTCTACAGTAAGTACTATATCAATTTCTAGAGACTGCATAGTGAGAAAATTAATTCTCCTCAGGGACATCTGCACCCCAGTGAGGCAAATTTCTGTCTTTTGGAAGAAGGATTTCTAAAACTATTTATTAATTTTTAAAATTCTAAATTATAGGAAATTTTATGTACAGAATTGATTATGAGTAGAACCCCTGAAAAAAGGTATATAGAAATAGGAACATGTTGGAAGAGAAAAACCCAACCAACTTTAAGGACTTTAAGTTGCGCTGATGAAAAGCACTGTAGAAGAGGTAGGTGCTATCTTTCTCCATTGAATATGAGGGCAGCTTGTATATTCTAATTGAAATCCCTCTTTATACCAGCTAAAGTTTCAGAGGAAGATTTCATTGTCTGTGGACACCATCTATAAGTGCAATGCATCCTTCAATACTGTGATATATGCAATTGGTCACTGAACTCAGACCTATGGATCACTCAGTGACAGAGGTGGGGGTGATGACATTTCTTCTCTATGAGTGTTCTAAGTCTTCTCCTTGACCTGTTTTCATTATTGCTGAATGAGGAATGCCTGACCTGAGTCACACGATTCTTGTTCAAAACATGCTTGTAAAAGAGTCAGTTCTGTAATAGGAGACTGCTGTCAACTTGAAAAATCACAGAAGGCACTGCAAATGTTTCCATGCTCTTCACTCCCCTTCTGACTCTATGTTTCTGTGCCATGGTGAAGAAAAGTGTTCATCTTTGTCTAGATATGTGATCTTATTAATTGGAATTTCCCTTGTTTTCTGAAAATATACATTGCTTTACAGGGTCTCTGTAGTATACAACATGTAATCTGAATCTCAACAATGGTTTTCTGAAAATGTAAGTTTCAAGAAGCGGAGAATGAAAGAAGCAGACATTACATGTATACATGCATACATGCAATGAAAAAGATGTAAATGATCAGTTTTGGATCTTCAGCCCACCCGATCCTGTTTTATACCACTGCTTTTTGATTTAAAGCACAGCTTTAAGTAACATAAAATAAGTTAGATGTTACTTGATAAGGTACATTTAGATGGCAGAGTGCAAATAGTTAAATTTCCTCTCCTGCAGTCTTCATTTAACATATAATAGAGTCTGGTCTACATTACTTTTGCAATTGTACAGGTATTTAAGCATTAAATTGTGATGGGACCTTACAAGCTAAATAAAGTAGAATCATATAAGTATTTATCAGAAAATCCACAACTGTCTCTTTGGGGTTACTTCTACTGTTTGGTTGGACATGACAGGGGATAGAAGATCTCTAGAGTTTTTGTCATGCTGGGGATATTAAGAATCTCTTGGCCCTTTATCTAAGGACAGGATGTTACCATTTCAAAAAAAAATTCCAAAGCACAGAATTTCACTCTGTTTATTTTTACATTTCCTTGGTTTTTTGGATACAACAATTCACTTTTCATAACTAGTGGGTTACTAAATATGAGCTGTGAACTACAGAAAGTAAAGGTATTGCAGTGTAGTAAAATCATCTGTGATGTTCCTTCCTTCCATGTTAGAAGAAATCTGAAGCCTCTTTGTTGGTAAAATGCTTTCCTGATCTCCATCAAAAAGTCACGATAGAATTTGAATATATTATTCTCTCAACATACTTGTGTGCTCTCAGTTTGGGAACACAGACACTTTTCAAAATGCCAGCCTTTTATCTTCAGATTGATCCATATCAATCAGTTGAGTTTAAATTGTAGGTTTTGTTCCTCAAGCTGAAAAATGCAGGTCATTAGATCATTCCTTTCAGAATTCAAAAAAGCCTTCAGAAATTTTTTTCTTTGAACAAAGACTTGCACAAACATTTTCTTTTATTTAAGGAAAAGAAATAATATTTCTCATATTTAGTTTTAAATATAAAAAAAACCCTGTGCCAATTCAGAGTAATCTAAGTTTACAATATTTCCAGGCAGAAATACTTTTCTGTTGCACATATTTGATAGTGATTCTGTATGATGCATTGATTTATTTCCAAAGACTCTGTGAATACAAAAGCTTAACAGTTCATTGTAATTATAGATCAATGTGATTTACAATAAAGACTTGGCATCAGGATCTTGGCTAGCACATAGTAACACACAATTGTGACATGCACTTATTATTCAATTCAGTGTCTTTGTCATTTTGTATTTCATACTCTAGAGAGATTTCAAAATGAAATAAAAAATGACACTAAACATGAGGTCCTTCAGCATACAATGTCATTTTGAAACTATATAAGCAGATGAACCAAAACCAAAAAGAATTGTCTTTACAGCATGAAGCTATTATCATTTCCTTTTTTGAGTTCTACAATGAAAAGTCATGTAAGTAGCAGTAAATCCTACATGTTTGACTACACTAGCTAATTAGGAAATAATTATGCCATGGCATTTTGTCAAGCTTGCTGGTGCTCCATTAATGTGCATTTCAGACTTAGTACATAGAACACTGAATTATTTCTTAACATTTGTTGCGTTTGATATGTGATGTGGTTATTTTCTACAATAAATAAATAAAACCCAGTTGATAGATGATATAGAAAGTTTCTGTGTTTAATTAGCTTTGAAAAGGGCAGAGAAATGAATTACCACAAAACTCTTTTCAGTGCTTATATCCTTTTGCTTTTGCAAAACACTGAGAAGCAGTTCAAGCTGAGAGAATTTCCTGATACTTATCAGCCACCCACAGTTTCTGCCGGCCATATGAGAAACTGCAGGCTGCATGTAAGTGTAAAAAGAAATGAGTGAATCCTTCTCTCTGGCTATTGATTCAGATTAAGCTTCCTCCAGCATCTGTAACCTTCCCTCCAGGGTTGCTATTATAGTGATTTATTTAATTTGAAATTTTCAGAAACTACTTGTCTGACACTCCTTTACACAAGCACAAATTCGGGGACAAATGGACAATAGAAATAAATAACATAAATTGTTAGTGAGTCAGAGTAATTATTCCATTTATTGAATTTGATTTTCCCTTATCAGAGTTTTTTGGACATTGTGTCTGCCCTTCAGATGTTCCATCTTTATATAATGAGTAACACAGAGAATGTTGTAAAGATATAAATTTATCTTTGCTTTTTTTCCCCTGTACTCCATTCTGATGAGACTTCACCTGGAGCACTGTGTCCCACTCTGGGGCCCCCAGCATAAGAATGACATGGACCTAGCGGAGCAAGTTCAGAGGAGGCCACCAACATGATCAGAGGACTGCAGCACCTCTCCTGTGAAGACAGGCTGAGAAAGCTGGGATTGTTCAGCCTGGAGAAGGCTTCAGGAAGACCAAGCAGCAGTCTTACAACACCTAAATTAGGCCAACAAGAAAGCTGGAGAGGGACTTTTTACAAGGGTGTGTAGTGACAGGACAATGTATGGGTACGTGTAGAACAACTGGTCTTATAGTAAGACCATTTAAGTATAAAGACATGTAAGTAAAGAAGGAATTAAATGCTTCTAACTCTTCCTTGTCCTTTGCCACTGTTTCCTCCCACATCCTCTAAAGGATGGAGATCCTCCTTAGACCCTCTTTCATTGATGACATAGTTACAGAAACATTTTTATTGTCTTTTATGGCACTATCCAGAAACAGTTCTAGTTGAACTTTGGCCCTTCTAATTTTCTCCCTGTATAACCTCACAACATCCTTGTAGTCCTTCTGGGTTTCCTGCCCCTTCCACCCCAAGTCAAAAATTCTCTTTTTTTTCCTGAGTTCCAGAAAAATTTCTCTGTTCAGCGAGATTGGTCATCTTCACACTGACTCATCTTATTAACTTGGAACAGCTGTATTCCATCAGCTTTTTGTTTTAAACATTCTGCCAAAATAGTTCATGTATTTAAGAAGAAGGCAATTCATTTTAAAATTGCAAAGCAACGAAGGAACTATTTTAATAACTTTCCTCTTTATTTAAATACTACCACAACATGTTGCTGGAAGTTTTAAATAAAATATTATTATGCATTAAGCAGCAGTTTAATTTTACAAGACATTTTCTAATTTGACATTTTAAAATTCACTATAGGCTGTTATTTGAAATTACATTCCAAGAAATTATGAATTTTTATGAGTTTTTATGAGCAGCTTTACAATAAAATTTTATCAAAGGTGGAGCCATAACATTTGAATAAGTTCTTATTATGTGTAGTTAGTAGAGTGCTTGCAGTTTAACATTACGCAATACTTAATCTAAACTAAGTAGAGAGCACGATGTATAAACATATAATTATACATACTTCAGATGTTTTCTCTACCTTTTTTAGTGTACAAATGTGTTTGTTTCTAACCCGTTTTTTCTAACCGACATTTCTATATGTATTAACTATTTTTGACAAATTTACAGCAAAATAATTACAATCAATCATGCTATTTAGGAATGCCAGAATTTAGTCTAAATATTGTTTAATCTGCTCTTTTTTACTTGTATTATCCTGTAGTGTGGATTTCCAGAAAGTGAATTTATGTGTGTAAAAAAACAGTGGAAGCATGCACTGCAGCGAAAGATTTCTGTCTTCAAATCATGCTTCAGATATTTTTCATTTGCAAATGCTGATTTGCATCAACAGTGAGATAACACATGCAAAGGATTTCAAAAGCTACAGCCCTGTTCTTGCATGCAACTCCAAGAATCTGACATAACTCTGAAAATGCATAAGTTATTCAGCTCTGGCTGTAGAGTTTTGGAGAACAAGTAAATATACACATTTGTCAGCATTCCTAGGAATAATTTTGCTGCACTAAAAAAAAAATCATGGCATCTAATTTTATAGCTGTTGAATTTAAAATAACTGGTTGGATTACCTCTGTAACCAGCTGGAAAATGAAGAAACATTATAAAACAAGGACGCACATTTTTGTGTGCGTGAGTAAGAGAAGGGGAATACTCTTTTTCTGTGGAGAAGTTAATGTCTTTAATGAAGACTGGAAATTAGTTGATCAGACTGGGAAAATTCAAGAGTACTAGTCTGTAGTCAAAACAGCCATCTGAGAGATAATCAGATGAAAAGCTGCCCTCAGTGTGGCAGTTACTGTTTTAGTTGAAAGTTAAGCTAGAAAAAGGCATGATAAAGACACAGATACTAAAGTCCCCCATTTATTTGTATGGGTTAATATCAGGAAGAATGTAGAAGGGTTATACAGGTTGATATCTGTGCTGATAACTGCAGTTCTAGAAGAATTATTTGTTTGTCTGACTTTGTTGGCAAGAGCAGACCAAGGCAGTAGTTACTAGTGATGTATTTAAGAAAGGGGGCAGGTAAATCTTAGTAGAAATTACAGTGGCTATTAATTACTGGATGATGGGGAGAATATCCTCAGGAACTCTCATCGTATTTAACTCTTTCTATACCTAAGCACCCATTACAGCCATTACCAGAGATGGGTTAGAATGTTAGGGAAACACCTTAGAAGAATTCTCCCAGCTAGAGATTCGGACTCCTAAATTTACATATCTCCAAATAGTCCTCTGCATTTCAGATATGTATTTAAGGTCCCGTTATAGGGAGTGGAGAACTACTCAAACAGTCTAGAGTATCACTTTGATGGCCTGCATCCTCTTTCAGTTCTAACAGCAGTTTGTTTTTTGCCAATACTTACTGACAGATCATTTCCTGACCTCCCTGAAGCTATTATCTGTTTCTCTGTATTCTCAGGTTTTATTTGAAAGAAAGTAAATCTCTAAACATCGTGTTTGTGAAGTTTAGATGTGAATTGAATACAAGCAACACAAAGGTACGTGAAGGAAGAACAAAAAAACTCTGAGATGTATCACAGTTATCCCCAACATTCTTGAAGAAGAAAATATAGAGAAAAAGTCATATTTAGCAGATATCGCCACTCTCAAATCTACAATTTCTGCACCTTTAATTAACTGATTTACATAATGGTGTGAAAAAACCTTTATTCTCTACAGGTTTTCAGGATTACAGTCTCTTGCTAATTTTCTGTAAAGAAACAATGTGTAACGATGCCAAAAATTAGTACAGCTTTAACAGTATAGTCAGTTGATTTTTGTACAAGCCTTAAGAGGCAAAATGTAAGGATCTTTGCAGGCCTCTAGGCATAACTAGGGAGAATCAAGCTTGTGAAGCTAACTAAAGCCAAGAGGTAGTACAGTCATATTTTCAATGGACTTAGAGACTGTGATGGAGCCTTGCTGTACTCCATCTCATTTCTCATCTTGTTTTCTTCTTTTAACTGGTGTCCTCTTTGCCTTGTAATACACTTACACTGTTTTTGCACAAGATACTTGGTGTTCCATGACTAGTGAAAAAGCTAGTGTGAATGCAGTAGATACAAAAATAGTGAAATAGAAGAAAAATATTATATACGTGATTATAACATTAATAACACCTCAGAGAAAGGTGAAATATATAGGCAGGAAACAACCCAAACTGTGAAACTTTTCTCTTGCACCATGTCTACTGTAACAAGGAATGTCTATGTGCTTGTGTCAGCAAACATATTCATCCTACAGGGAAAGTTATTGCTGTCACAGTGAGGCAGCTCTTCAGTTACAGCAAAATAAAAGTTTATCTTCTGTAAAAGTGTCTTTTGTTTGTCAGAGACAGAATTTCCTAGAATAAATGCTGCTGCCCTTCTGTTAAAGTCCATAACCACTAAATCTGTGTAACTGGGGATTCAGCATCCTATCTCATCTCTTATCATTGGCCAGTTTTAATACCCTTTATCTCCCCAGAATATTTGTCAAGGACTTAGAAATCATCTTCAAGGTGCAACAAAATACATTGCTGAGAATCTTAAATGAGTGAATTTCTTCCTGCGTAAATAACAATGGAATAAATTATTATTATTGTTATTATTATTATTGTTATTATTATTTTAATAACATTTGGTTAATAAGTACACTTGGTTAATAAGTAGAAGTAGTAGTCTACAAGGATTAGGAGATTCCCTGTATTGCTTTAGTGGAACACAGAATATCGTGGTACTGATTCAATAAAAAAGTAGGAGCTTCTTAAAATTTCTCATATTGAGATTATTTCACCAGAATATCTGAGATAATTTTTTACCTGTGGCCATTTAACACGCCCAACTTATCAGTTTCTGAAAGCCTTCTGATGCTAAGATAGTCGCTATGCCCCCCTACAAAAACTGTTCTTTGTCTGAACCCTTTTGTAATGTGCTTGAGTGTGAGATAAAGTATCTCATTGTGTTAAAACTTTTGTTGAGAGCTTTGACAATTTCAGATGACAAAACATTGTGGTCATGAAAGCATTTCAACATTTAAAGTAGTTTAGATGACAGGGTTAGTTGGTGTAAAAAGAATAAAATCAGCCATGAGACAATTTGTATCTGGATTCATCTGGTGAAGTGTGGTAAACTACATCCAAGTTTGCCATCAGATTATGTAGATTTGTTTTGTCATGAAATGGGAGAAAGAACATCTTTGATTCATTTCATCCTAAAGAAAATATCTAAAGTACATAGAAGCGATATAGAAAGAAACAGGTCAGATGAACTGAGCTTTGAGCCTAATTTTATCATTTGACTGAACAGAAGCATAGGGTGACCCAAACAGGTGTAGAAGTTAAAACCCTTAAAAGCTTAATTGGGTAAGGTCAGTCCCACTTAGACTTAAATCATAACCAAAGAACTTTTAAGTGTTTCAGTCTTTTTATCTGTCAATACAGTTAATAATATTAAACCACTCACAGGCCCTGCTTTTTAATATCAGTTAATGTGCTACCCAAGGATCAGTGCCTCTTTAATAGCTGGATCTGGCACCGGACTTGAATGATCTCACAAATATAGGCTGAAGTGAAGTAAACAGATTAGATATATCCTTCCAAGGATATCTTTTAACCCCATGTAAATCTTTTGAGTGAACCTTGCAGCACATAGGAATTGGAGAAACACTGTAGAGGTTCAGTTAGAGTTCTAACGTTTTTAATGCTCATCAACACCTTTATTGTAATCAAATGCAGTAATAATAAGCTCTTGTACTGGTTTTCTCATGGATAGAGTTAATTTTAGTCATAGCAGCTTGTATGGTGCTGGTTTTGATTTGTGACCAAGACAATGTTGATAGCACACTGACGTTTTAGCTGAGCAGTCCAAGTGGGTGTGAGTGGGATGGAGATGCACAAGAAACTGGGAGGGGAGGCTGCCAAGATAGATGACTCCCACTGAGCAAACAACTATTCCAGATTATATGATGTTGTGCTCAGCCAAAAAAAAAAAAAACCTAGGGAAAGAAGGACAGGATATTTGAAGTTATGGCATTTGTCTTATCAAGTAACCACCAGCCTTGATGCAGCTATATTTCCTGGAAACAACTCCACACACAGCTTTTACTTCACCTATTAATGTATCTTTATCACAATCCACAAATTTTCTCACTTTCACTTTTTATGTGAATGAGCAGATGTGTGGGGCTGAGCTGTCTACCTTGGTGTAGCACAAAATAGACCTTAAGAGGCAGAATGAAAAATTGGAAAAAGCTAGTGTTATGTCACACAAAGTTATCTCAAAGATTTAGTTTTATTATTTTAAAAGGGAAAGAATATGCCCAGCTAAAAAAAGTAAAATTTGGATGATTTTTTTTTAGTTTTTTTTAATAGCCTGTTGTGCTTGTTATTTTCTTGTCTGTGATTTGTCTAATTTTCTTTTCAAAATTTTAGCCCACTGGAAGTGTAAAATATAATTGTAGTATGTATTTTTCCCAACTAAAATGAATATTCCACTTCTCACATTAAATAACTATTAAGAAAATATATACACCAAATAAAATGTAGTCGAGCTTTCACCTGATGCAGAAATACACCAATCCATATTAATTTCTCTCAGAAAATCTTGGGAATATGTGTAATCTTATCATATGTTTTAGGAAATCTAAAAAAGCCAGACTAGGATGGAAAGCTCACTGCCACAGTCCATACAGAGAGAAATAAGGGCAAACATGCTGAATTTAGGATTTGAAGAACATTGAGTGTGATTATCTCTTCTATAGTCTGCTGGATCTTGTCAGAAATCTATGACTACAATTAAATATTTTCCCACCAAGAGTTACTATGGCGGCATGGATATGGCCCATTCCCTGTCCAGAATACCTTGACATGGCAAGGTAGCCAGAGTTAAAATTTTTGTGCTAATAGCATTTTAACACTGGTCTAGAAGATGAACAATTGGGGTTGTGTGACTCTGTATGAAAGGTTTGCATTGCTAGAAGGGTTTTACTGTACTTCTTAAAGGATTCACAATCTAATTAAATCTTGGAATAAACCATTTGGTAAAACAATTGTCTTCATTTCAGCCTAGAAGGAACATAAGGTCATTATAATCTATTAGAGTGATGATGCTGGGATGAATTAACATTTATTTAATGGACAACCACACTTTAAAAGAAGGTCACAGGGTAACCTTATCGCTTAGCACAATGACGACGGCAGTGTAGAGGGTAAAGGGACAACTGTACTGAAGTCCACATGTGGTAGAAGAGGTCTTGTAGTCTGATGAAGTACATACTCCTGAATTTAGTACTTGAAGTAGTCTGTATAATAATCACAGATATTTTTGTATTAATGATATGTAGAACCTGGAAAGTCTGGCCTTGCTACTTTGAAAAGCTTCCTAAGCTACTGATAACAAAATCACATCATCAAAGTTTTTTTCCTACATAAATAAGGATTAGATACTGTAGACAAAATAGCAGAAGTATGGAATACAACTTTGTGATGGGTTTATTTAAAATTTCTGGTTACATAAAATTTGTGCTCTAGTTAATATAATTAAAAATGTAGACTGAAATATGTCAGGAGCATAAAGCAAAGTAAGAAATCATATTGAGGAGATCTTGTAAACAGTGTAAGTAATATTGCAATGTCAGATATATTTTAATCAGAAATGAATAATATTACTTTATGATACTATCCTTAATAGGAGAGAAAAAGGAATAAGACAAATATTTCCATGCATCTTTACATACATAGAGACATGAGCATACACTCTTACCTGACTCCTGATACAACCTTCACCTGGCAGATAAGAAATTTGGGATTGCATCCTCTTCTTCTGAGGAGAGCTTTTTTTCTCGGTAGTTGACTACTATGGAAAACTGGGTGGCAGTCATAGGCATTGATTAAATTAAGCCTGCATTTTGGATATTTGTGCCACTGTACCAAGTCAATGTCATTGAGTACCATTTATTTTTGATTTTCACATAAGATGTATACTACAGTTAGGGCTTCACCTGCAAAGGCCTGAACAACATATTGCAAAATACCAAAGCCTAGGAAACCCAGGCTGCCACCAAGCCTCAGGTTTTAGATTCCATTTTCTAATTTAGGCAGTTCAATCTTATTCAGTCTTGCCTTTGATAACTGATTTTTCCTTTTAATCTCAGCCATCATCTTTTAGCTGGTCTCTGTTTCTTTCTTCTTGGAGTGGAGAGACATCAAATTCTGAGTAAAAACTGATTACATGATACTGTCTTTGACTGGGTGCAAAGACAATCATCTTGCAGAGCACAGAAGAGATAATTCATAGATTTTTAAAAAAAAAAAATTTGTGAGGTACATTTCCTTCTGCTATCCCTCTTTTTTCATTATATCACATTTCACTGACACATAATGTGCTATTTAATAAACCATGGACAAATTGTTCCTAAAATGAAACAGCATGATCTCCACCCAACCAAGAAAAGAAAATAAGATTGATGTACTTTAACTGAATTACATGAATGAAGGTCAGAGTGCAGTTTTGATGCTTTTGTGTCATATTGGTATGAAAGGTAAATCTTAATATGGCTGCTGGGAAATCTGACAATGTTTCATTAACCATTCAAGCCCTTGGAATCTCAGCTCCCAGGGATAAATGTGTACACTGAGTGTTTCCAAACTACTTTTTAATACTAGAGGTTGGACTAGATACATGGAGTAATATAGATGTAAAAGAACAGGGACGACTTTAGCATGTCTAATAGTCCATCTGGATATCTTTAAATTTCTATGCATTGCAAAAGGAAAAACAGTATGAAGGTATGCTTTCAGATCAGACAACCCTAGGGAACCATATTGCTTTTCCTGAAGGTTTATTTCTTTAACCTCATGAAAATTTTAAGTCTTATCATGTTGTTTCTGTGTACTATTTGAATTAAGAGCTGCATGATGAAGAAGATATTGCAGTGAGATTTTGAGGGAAATAGGGCAATACACTTAGGAACAACTTGAAATCATGAAAGATTTGGGCCTAGTGGTAATGGCTGAGCCACAAAAAATGCTAGTTATGCCTTTGTTCTTGAATTTTATTTTGCACTTTTCTGACTGCTGTCATTGTAAACGAGATTATCATGTCAGCGGTGAGTTAAAATGACCTGAAGGCATCTTTAATTTACATCAGCTGACAAAATAACTAAAAAAAAAAATTAAACTAGAGATGGAAGACTGTAATCATGCCCTGTTTCCCATACTGTGGCAGCAGTAGTGAAAAAAAGGGCTATAATTTATGAGTCCTGATACTGATGTTTTAAGTCACAAAAACATATGCACCTACTCTAAGTATACTTCTCTGCTAATCAGAGGAATCTGAGTGATTCATTTGTAAATATGTAATTCAATGATACAGGTGATTCCTCTACAGTCTAGACTGGTTAAAAAGTAAGGTTGACTTTGGTTAAAAAGTAAGGTTCCCTCTTTTAGTAGAGGGAATACTGTCAAGATCAAAGGATCGAAGCATAAGGGTCATGGTTGTACAGATGAGTATGCTTTCCCACGGATAAGTACAGAAGAGTAAGAAGCAGATCTGAACAGGAAGGCCAGATATTTTGTTTTCTTTCTATAACCCAAGACTTATTTTTGTTCTTCAGATCCTGAACATGTGGAGTTTCCAAGGAAGAAGAAGAACTTGTGCTAGTGCAGCTCCTTAATTCTTAAGTAAATATATAATCCAATTAAATAATTCCTTGAAGTTTACTTTAAATCTAGCTGGTAAAATAACCAAGAGTTATGCACTATTTTTTTTCTCTTTTTAATGCATGTTAGTGGAATGAAATGACCTGAAACTTTTTCTTCCATCCTTCTTTTTTATTTTCCTATCATTGTAAGAAAAAAATTAAATGACAATATGAATGTATTTGAATATATTAGCTATAACTTCATAAAATTAACAATAGCTACTGTCATATATTTTATGATTGTTTGTAACATATCCATTTTCAACATAAATGTTTGAAATAAAATCCATATGTATATTATTGTACTATACTGCATTTTTCTGCCCAGTTGATATTTATATTCCACTTTTGAAAGGCTTGCATCCTTTATTCAGTCACCAATATCTGAATATGAAATGAAGTTGAATTTATCATCTGTGATGATAAAAACCCTAAAGATACACATCAAAAATGTTTTCATTCTTTGTGTGTGCTACTTTGAAAGCTCCAGAAGACATTATTTTATAGTATTAGAAAATATTTTATGAAGCTTTTCAAAGTTTACTTGTATTTTGACATTTTAAAAGATACTTTCAGCACTAGAGCTTTCTGAATAACACTTACAGTTGTCCTCTTTGCTGTTTGCATTTAAAAAGGATAATCACAATGGTACTTATCAGGTTTGCTGTGAATTACAATGCTTTTGCACCCATCACTAATCACCAAACCTGCAGCTCACCATAAAATGGAACTTTAGAGATTGGATTGCTGCTGCAACTTCCATTGGTGGTTTTTATATTTTAATATGACACTCCATTATAGTTAGTTCCTCATGTTGATGTCATTAGGCATTTATGTGAAGTAGCGTATCTTTATCTCTGTTGCTGAACAGCAATTATTTCAAACAGTTTGGGTTGCTATTAAGCGAAGACAATTTTTAAACTGTTTTAATTTTCTGTGTGCCAAAGTCTGTTCAGCTTTTTTTGCCTTCCTACTCTTTGATCTCTTTTTTCCCTCTTTGCTTCATTTTGTTAAAGTGGCTGACAGGAAATAGAGCTGGCTTTTCATTTTAAGTGCTCATGAACACAGTTAATTCAAAGATTTATTGTCTTGGGAAACAGGCAAAGGTTGACATTACAAGTTTCTTTTATGTAAGAAGTCCACAATTTCAGCCACATGCCTGCCTTCCCTCCCTCCCTCCCTCCCTCCCTCCCCTTGTGCTTCTTTGGGTTCTGTACTAGGAATCTAATTTGTGGAAACCAGGGCTTGGACAGTACAGGACTAGTGAGACCTGGAATATTTCATGGTCTGCAAACAATGCCAAATCTATAGCTTCAAGTTCACTCAAGAGTTTAGAAAAGGCTTCTGTGCTTGCAGCAATCAAGCATTGCTTAGCTAGATCGCATTATAGGTTTTATGTCTGCAACTGGCAAATTCCCCTAAAGTAAACTGCAAATTCACAGGGCATTAAATGGGCTTTTTTTTCTACCACTGATTTAATGGATAAAAATAAGTTTTCACTTTGCTTGAGCTCCAGTGAGTCACATCTGTCCTAAATTTTCATATATACTATAAAGCACGAATGTAATTTCTCTTCTGTAAGTACTCAGGACTGCTTAATAGAAGTGCTCTCCTAATTTGAATTTCACTCCTGTTGCAAAAGGAGCAGGGTAATTATAAAGTACCATGTAAAAGGGAATGTTAAGTAAAGGTACCCACATAGCTGTGAGGTTTGGCCTTGTGGACCAACCTTACCAGAATGCTTTGACTGCATGACTCAGTTGCAATCAACAGATACATCCATCAGACTCATGAGAGGTGTACATTTTAGCTTTGTCACTTTGTCTGCTCCTGCACACAACTTCTTTGGAGCACACTGGGGCACACTGACATTTTTCACAGACAAGTAATATTTATAACTGATTTACTTGAGTAGTAGCAAAAGTTATGTGTAAAGAACTGGTGTTTAAATGGTCTTTGTTAACTGGATGGGAACCTTCCAGATGAAAATTGGACTTCACCTGTTTTTCCAGTCCTGACACCCTGTGAACTTTTAAAGAGAAAAATTGAGAGACAGTTTGTATGGCAAAAGATACTCACTACTGATATCAACATACCAAAATAAATACATGTCTCCTGACTTAAAAAACAAACAAACAAATATAATAAATCCCAGGATAAAAAACTCTCCAATTTGGAAGAGTGATTGAAGCATGTTTATTTAATTGCATTGCAATCTTTTACATTGTAATCCCCTGGGTATGTATATGCATGTGCTTTTCCTGAAGACTGAAGCTCTTGATTTTTCATTGGTGTAATAGAAGATTGAAATATTCCAGCTAGCTTAGAGCAATCATAACTTGCTTTATTTTTTTTTTCTGAAATCTGTAGTTTGAACCAAATTTTATTATGTAAAGTGCAAGTAACCAAGGAACTCTTGTTCTTCTTATTTTTTGACTTTCTTATTTTTGTAAGAAATTCCTAAGATTTCCAATGTCTCATATTATTTTTGCTACATCACCATCTTTCCTTCAGTTCCCTAACTACAAGCAACTTCTTTTCCACCACTGTGTTTTGTCTCCAAGGACAGTCTTTGAGGCTAGTGGTTTCTCTCCTGGAATGTTAGCTGTCAGAAAATTACTTATCTCCTTCAGTCTCTACTTATGGTCTGTTTCTCCATTTATGCTGATCGTACACAATTTTCTGTTTCTGCCTGTTTTCCTTCTTTTCTCCCTGTCTATTTGCACAGCTCAGATACTTCAGTAGATTTGATGACCTTTTAATCATTGTGCAGTCATGTTGGTTAGGCACAGTGTTTCTGAGAGCAAGTGGTGGAAGGGAACAACTGCTGTTTGCAGAGTTCATAGCATGTCAAGCATGACTGAATCAGCAAAGTAAGCAGATTCGTTGTGGTCCAGATATTATTGAAAACACCTGATGAACAGTCATTCCCTCAACTATGCTTTTTGAGTCATTTCTTTGCTGCTTTGTTCCTGCTTAATGGATCAGTGACCCCTCCAGTTATCCTTACTGTGTTGCAATACTACTGCCTTCTGGAAGTGCTACACTGTGAGACAACCTGAGATATCTTCTACCAGGGTGAGGTGCTCTAAAATAAATTTTGGAAGTGAATGACACAAAGTAAGCCTCTATCTTCCTTCAAAGTACAATTCATGCAATCTGTCCAGCTGAGGTGTTCATGGACCATCATGTATAAACAGAAGCATTACTTTATCATTATCCATCATTACATTTGTCAGTCTTAGCTATTTATCCACTGACAGTCAGTGTAATACCTGTGACATCCTGAACATCAGATCCCACATTGTTCTGAGAGAGCAATCATATGCATGAGCAATGTACAAGATGCCCTTGCATTTGCACTGATCTACATCCAGTTTTCAAGTTCCTGCCCTGATTTTGTAGTTTTTGATGCCACTGACAAGGACAGAATTTTGACCCTTGACAGTGAAAACAACACACTTGTTTAACTATCGACTTTCACGAATTGGAGTTACCTGAACTAAAAATAATGCATAAACTTCTGTGCACTTTAGTAGTCAAAAGAACATACCCCTGAAATAGTTTAATATCCTCATGAAGGCCAGTGGGCAAACAGATCTAAAACTAGGATACAATACGATCTGCAAATTCACGATAGTTTTCAAACTATTTTATGCCTACTGGCAGCATCTTCTTGTATAAGAGGAAGGTTTCAGTTACTCCATGGCCCACAAAATAATGTTCTTTCTGTTGTTCTGTTCAGTGAATTCTTGCAACACAACACCCACTGTTTCCCACATATACCTGCTACTTCAAGAAACACAAGTAGCAAAGATAAAATATGTCACCAAAAGTTTTGGCCAATGTGAACCGAGTACAGTGTTACATCAAAAGTCTTCAAGCCCCTTACTAGAGTTTTGTGTGTGTTCCTATTCCCAAACTACAGAGAGAAAGCCACCAGAATCACAAACATTCCTGCACATGCAAATATGTTTTTCTCCAAAGTGTTATTTCTCTTGAAGAAGGGGAAAAGTTAAAGGTTCTAGTATATTTTTATGAGACAAATAATGACATAAATGACATTCCTATACTATTACTAGATCAGAAATTGAGAATCAATTTTGGCTGTATTTTATCAGCATTGTCACTGAAGAACGGTCATTTCTTAAACAGCTTTGTTGTAATGCAGAATTGCTTGAGTTTTGTTTGAATTGAAGGGGAAGGCAAAAAAAAAAAATCAATCTAGTACACTAGACAGGGGAAAAAAAAGGGAAAAAAGAATAAAAAATTAATAAATATTATTTTTTCAGATTACAATTTCCCTGATTGTTAAGAGTTTTCATAATTTTAATTACTATAATTAAAATAATTCATATATTTATATTGAAATTATTGCATCAAATAGTAGTAATATTTTGTGTCAAAAAAGAAAAAAAATTAGTCTGCATTTGCTTTCTAAGTTTTAGAATTTGTTTCTAGAAGACAACTCCAATCTTAAGTTTCATGCACAAATGTTGCAAAAATGCAATTATTTGAGAAATATTCTTTAGCACACATTACAAAATACAAAAAACCAAAAGTTTTTACAGCAAAAATTATTTTCTAGTTTCAGATTCATATTGAATTTTGAACACAATATTAATTTAATCTTAAAAGGGAAAAATTATGCAGTAAACAATATGAAGAGATATGAAACTTACATATTATGTCACATTTGTGACCTTTATTATCTTATTGTGGAATACAACTAAGTACAATTCTTTGAAATAATCTAAACAAATTGTATGAAAACTTATGATAAAAACATCCTTATACTGTATAAACTAATTTCATCTCCTGAGTCATGTTCTGTGACATGATTTTAAGTAGTTATTTATCACAATGAAAATTCTCTCTGGGTCATTACAATTCTGTCTCTGTTTAAGCACATTTTAGGTCTGAAAAAATGAATTGGTGTCTCCAAATATAACTTAAAGCTAACTGGACATTCAGTGTCAGTCATTCACTGGAAAGTCAAGGTATCAGTAGTGACAGACGGTTTGTGGGACAGATTCTTAGCTCATGTAGATTTATGAGAATGCATTAACATCAGCAGAGTGACACTGATTTATGTTGTCTGTAAAATATTATTTCTTCCATTACAGAGTCTTACTCTGTTGCAAATGTATTGAGATGTCTGTTCATCACAACAGTAAATTAAGTAAAGAGAAACATGTTTGCATGTGTCTTTTCTGTGACAATTATAATGTTTTCACTTCCCAGAAGTGCCCAGTAAATTACAAAAATGTTTCTCCTGAGCACAATGAAGAATAAATTTTACTAAGGAAGACATTACATTCTAGCAGCACACTAGGTATCAATTAAACCTCAAATGCCAATCTGTAAGTAGCTGCTGAAATGAAGAATTAGGTATATGAAATGACAAGGTGAACAGAAGACCCTCTCTGATTCAGTATTGGTAGGATTTATACACTACCAAAAGTCTTCTGGCTTCTTTAATACAACTGAAGGTATTACCGTTGGTTTAAAGATTAATCAGCACTTTCCCACAGATTTCCCACAAAATCTTTTGCACTGGTTCCTGTCCCCTGAACAATGCAGCCTTTGTTTGCCAAAGTAGCAGATTCCAACACTTCTGAGCCTTTATTCGTGCTGATGATTACATTTGCAATTCATGCCATGTGGATTCTGGATGCTATTTATAAACACCTGTGGGGGGAAAGAAAAAATAGGGAAGGAAAAGTTAAAAATAAAAATTAATCTGTTTAATTCCTCCTGAAAGAGACAAACTGTCCAGTTTTTAATGTGCACGATATCTTTCAAAACATGTTGAGCAACTAGAGCCACTATGTCTCATATCTCTGTGTACGGATATACCTGCTGTGAGAGACAAGCCGTGCAGAGAGTGATACAGCTCCTGCAGTCCATTCTACCAATCAGATCTGGAACAGGACACCCTGTTAGGGTTTCCATGTCAGAGAAAATATTTTTTGCAGGTGTTTAGTGAATGAAGAATATTAACAGGAACCACCTAATCTTCAATGAACAGGAGTAACTTCTTTGTGACAACAAAATCCCATTCTTTGTAAAAGATGTTCTTGAAGACAAAACAGAAGTAAAGGATAAAAAAATAGGGAAAATTTTTCTTGACCAGTTATGTTACTTCTCCTTGACTTCTGTAGTCCTTATAAACTGATCTGAGAAGGATGAAGACAAACCAGTCCTTTGCAACTCATGAGGCTTAAAAGCAAGTGTTCTGGGGAGACATAGCATTTTCTTGGCAAAGCAGCGTTTCAGAGGCATGGTAAGAGCCATATGCCTCTAGCCAGGCTCTATTCCACATTCATCATTTGTTCCATGAAGGCCTTGCTGCCTTTGTAAAATCATGGCTCAGGCCTGTTACTTCGGCTAAGTAGGAAAGGACTGTGGGAAAGAGACACAGCGGAATTAGGGGTAGAAAAATGTGGAGGCGGGTGGGTGTGTGGCACAAGGGAATCCTGGGAGGGACATGCCCTAAGTTAGGAAACGCTCCCTTGTTAGGGCAATAGAAAAGGCTTCCCCTAGGATGCTTTGTTACTTTATGTAAATATCTCCCAGTTCTGTTTCCCCGATGGGCCCGCTGGCCTCCCTGCCTCTTTATCCCTTATATGGCCATACCCTAGAATGCTCTCCCTTCCCCGCTTTCCCATTAGCCCTTGTTCCCTCACCACTGCCTCCATGTTTCCCTATTGGTTCCTGTACCCTGGCCCTGCCTGTGCTCCACCCCTGCACCCTCAGACCATTGGCCCTCATGCTCTCTCCGCCCCTATCTTCCCCATATAAAACTCTGGACCCTCCCATTGTTCTCGTCTTCGTCCCTGGATCCCTTCACGCGTGGCTGGAATAAACTCACCCCGTGGAACCCCATACGGAGACCCTTCCCAGATTCTTTTACCATCGACTTGTCTTGGATTTACCTGTGTGCGTGCGTGAGCGTGTGTGAGTGCTGTGGCCTCGCCGAAGCGGCTTCCCGGAGATGCTTTTGAAAAGGTTGCAACACTTAACCATCTACACCCGCCGTGACAGAAAAACATGCTGTGTGACCATCGCATGGTCACATTGTGGTGTATGGTGGTTGGTTGAATTATGTTTGTTGTGCTGTAAAACTATGTGAACTGATAACCGGCTAACTGCTTAAAAAGGCTGGTTTTTTTGCAATAAGGAGGCTCTCCTTTACAACTGCCTGGGGACTCTGCGTCGTTCCTTATTGTAATAATAATTAACTTATTTTTGCTTTTCATTAATGGAAATTTCATTCAAGTAGTGCAATAGAACTACTGTACCCCTAAGAAGGGAAAGAAAAATAAGATAGGCAGACCAAGCAGGATGAAGGTTTTTTACAAACTGTTAGCTGAGATTATCCCTTTTCATTTCCTTTTTTAAACCCAGAATATCTTTTATGAAAAGAAAAATAACACTACTTAGCATACTGTTATGCTTAATAGAGGTGATGGCAAGAAAACAGGAAAACTAAGTTTATCAACTTCTTCTCTGCACGGTTTCAAGTGACCTGTGAGCCAGATTATGATATCTGTATTTCCCGAATTGTAACTAAGAGTTCTGTGGAAATTCTAGAGGTACTTCAAGCTGAGAGACTCCTGGTAGGCACAGATAGCTGTTGAGCTCTATCAGTCCTAAAGCCACGCCTCTGAAGAGCAGTGAAGCTCTATTACGTAATCCATGCAAAACCTATGGATGTTTGTATCTGAGCCAGGAACATTAAACAAAATGCAAGACTTGCACTAGTACTTCTAGCTTTCTGCAGTAACAAAATAGACAGGCATATATATTAATCTAATTTTATTTTCTTCTTACAAAGACTGAAAGGGGAACACAAAATAACCTCTCTTTCTTCTTGGAAAAACTCCCAGCTGAAAATAGCTCTAAAGGAGAGAGGCTAGCTTAAACCAAATCCACCGAGAGGGAAGGATTTCTTACATTTCTCTTGCATTTCACTGAAATGCAGACCAAAGAAAGAAATATTAAAGGTTGTGTTTCATTTTGCAGCAGTGGCATTTCTTAACTTAGCAGAACATGAGTAAAGGTGGCCTGTTGAGATTTGACATGACAACCAATGTCATCTTCTTGAGGTACAGCTTATAGAACAGATGTCCATTTATAGCACAGTACAAAATCTTTAATGCCTTTTAAAAGTAGAGCTTTTAAAAAATGCTTTTTTTTTTAAGGCATCATTTTTTTTTATTTTCAGAGACAAAAAGCTACCATACTTTATGGCTGCACCTATTGCAGCACAATGCCCTCCTTCCCACCCCAGTGTGGTTATTCTCTGGGAAGTCACAAATGGATGATAATATATAATTTCCTTTCAAGTTATGAAACAACAAAGAAATCCCAGACCTCTGGCTTTTTAATAATGATTGTGGAATTAACCAAAGGTAATAATTAGTTGCAACAAGGAGTTTGGGGTTTTTTGCAAGATTAACAAGTCACATCTTCACAATTTCAATGCTTTCATTATTTTTAAAGCAATAATATGTAATTTAATTAAATAAATATTTAATTGACATAAGTACAGAAACTTGACTCACACCGAGGAAAAGAATAGCTTTAAATGCTTTGATAATTCCAAAGTTTTCATTTCTTCTATCCAGTCTATTATATAATAGTAAAAATATGGATTGATTTCTTCATTACTAATTGGGAGTAATTCTTTCTTTCCAGGCTAAGATGCGTAGTGCTAAACTTTGAGACATATCAGATACTGAAGTTTGGCAAATTTCTTTCTTTCTTCTATTTTTGAAAGAGTAATTCACAAAGTAAAGTCTCTTATGCTAACGTCTCTTTGACCTTTTTTAAGAATTTGCTTATGCCTCATTGGCTTTAATATGAAAGAAACGAGCATAAATCCCAGCATGTGCTTCTATACATTTCTGAATCATGGCCAAGATGGTGGAATAACTAAAGGTAAAATCTATTAATCCATGTACATAGTACTTTATTTGAGTCTCATATTGCAAGGACAATGTGTCCTTTACTCCATATAGTTGGGGTCTACCACATCCTTCCTAGTTAATTGATTGTCATGGGATTAAATAGAAAAGGATGTGAGTTAATAATGCCAAACATATACATAAGCAGAAAGGCTTCAAATTCCAATTGACTCTAAATGGTATGTAATTGAGGGTTTTATGCCTTAGAAAATGTCCCCCATTGTAATATTTCAGCTTGCTAGCTAGAAGCGACTGTGGTTTCAGGTGATTAGGAAAACTGAAGATGTGTTTTTTGAAGTGGAAAGGTATGGACAGTACTTATTCTGTTAAGTAGAAATAGAGTTATCTGCCATTAAATTGTGGAATATAGAAGCAGCTAGGACAAAAAATCAGATACAACTGGAATAGATAGTACCATTTTTATAAAACACTGGACATCAAATCTTAGGTTGAAAAGCACATAATGAAATTTTAAATTACCTATTTCAAATCTTTTTAAAATGGGACAGTCCCATTACATTAGACATCTAAATATCTCAGTATAGAGCTTCAGGTTATTACTAGCTGATTGCTGCTGCAGCATCCACATACTTTCTAAAAACACTTGTTTGTTAAAAATTATATATCACTTCTTTCAAAAATATTATTTGTATCACTGATTGCCAGAGTGAAAATTACATCATAGATTTGAGTTAGCTTATATAATTCATAAAATCCATTGGATGACACACAAACTGCCTAGAAATTGATCTTCATACTAACATAAATTCCTAAAACACAATATTTACTAAAGTACATATACTCAGTGGTTTAATGACCTTGTGTTATATTGTGAGGCCTACATCATTAAACTGCAGAAAACTCTGAAAACCTGGAAAACTAATAAAAAAAGAAACCATCTTTAATCTCATGCAAAAACTTGAGAAATTAGAAAATGAAAGATATTAGGTATCCACAGTCCATCTTTGCTGTCAAGGAGAATGTCCCCATTTACAGAATCATAGAATGCTTTGGGTTGGAAGAGATGTTAAAGGTCATCTAGTTCCAACTCCCCTGTTATGACCAGGGACACTTTCCACTAAACTAGGTTCAATGCCACATCCATTGAACCTAGTCCTTGAACACAAGTCTTTGAACAAAGGCCTTGAACACTTCCATGGAGGGGGTAACCACAGCTTCTCTTAAATGGAATAAAAATAACACTAATAATAGGAGGTGGATAGCACAGCCAGGCAACAAAACTAATACTTGAGCTATCTCCATATTCTTAACAACTCCTCATTTTGACTCTATGCTCAGATTTTTTTCTTAGGTTTTTCATTGCAGGTAAAATACAAAGGACTTTTTTCCTTATTTAGGAAGATGTTTTCTCACAGGTGATCTGAGCATCAGGAGCAGCAGCAGTTGCTAAACAAACTTTTTTCATGAACAACAGAGTAAACAGCCTCATAAAATCCGCATGAGCTGTCAGTGCATGACTTTATGGTTACCTTGGGGCTGCAGCAATTAAAATATGATATTTACATAAAAAGAAAAATGTCAGGCTCTTTCAATTCTCAGAGTTAGTTTTGTGCTTTAACTACTTCTTTATGCTATGGGACCATCTGTAAGCTGAATATTATTAAATTGAATATAATAAGAAAATTATATTACTCAATTCATTGGGTAGGCTGTCTAAAGACTCCATCAAGTTGGTGAGGATGTCTTTAGAGAATCTGGATGAACAAGTCCAAATTATATAATTAACATGCTTAGAAAGGGATCTTATTCAAAACTGAGATCTTTTTAAAGACTTCTTTTTAACTCTGCATTAATTTTTTATAAAATCTTCAGGTGTTGAAAAATCTGGACTTGCAGTCTGGAGGGAAATGCTCTGTGCTTATGTCTTCTTTCTATTGTACTTCCTTCCACTTTCCAAGAATGAAAGCTCTGACTGATGACTGGAACATGTGTAGTAGAAAATAAAGTACAAAACAATTGGAGACTTTGGTTAATATTTAGCTAATTAATATTTGGCTCATCTTGCCCTGAAAGCAAGGCACTTTAAAAACACACAGAAACAATGGAAGTACTGCGTGTCCTCCTTCTTCCTCCAAGTCTGCTCTATAGTGCTAGGAAATTTATTCAAGAAATAGGCTTGAGCTTCAACCTGTGTAATTCCAGATCATGACATTAACAAAAACGGAATGTATTGATTAGTTAATAATTAATAACAACATGTTGCTAATATATTAGTGTAAATTTAATGGATAAAAGATATGCTGCAACATTGTAGACTGGGATATTTTTGCCTGAATGACAGTCTTTGATAACCTCTGTATGCTAGACTTTTCGGACACAGAGCTTTCTGACTCTACGGTTTACCTCTGCATGTTTACACACATCCAGGCAAAATCACAGTGAGACTCTTAGTGACTGGGTGGTATCTACAAAGCTGCAAAATGTGTCAGGTAAAGCAAGGAGCTGAACCTGGCTTTCTCTTAGGTGGCTGTTGGACCATATTGGGATACCAGCTAAGCTAAGGTATCTCGTGTCTTCATAGAAAAGTATGTTATCAAAATGACGTGTTTCCCTTAAAAACCTTTTGACTAATAAACCATAATGTCTGTCTTCACTTTTTTCTACTAACACAACAATTTAAAGATGAGCAGAAAAAAACCCATAATAGAAGTGAACAAAATATCTTCTTCTACTCATTCTAATTAGAAAAACAACAAAATTTTTTAAACAAAATTCATTTCTTTTCTTTTTAAGAAATAAATATCTCTTGAGTTATTTTGTCTTTTTTAATCACTTAATGAAAGAGATAACTCTTGTTCATCTGCTACCTGCATACTATTTACATCATCTATCCTAGTTAATAACATGTAAAGTCCCTTCTACATTATTATTTTGCCTTCTTGTGGGGCAATGAAATTTCTCTTTTTTTTTACACAATATATTTCAGGCTACTCTGTGGGGAAGCACCTGGAAAAGTTATCATGTGTAATGGGTCTGGAAGCTGAACTTAATATCTAGCTTTTTTTTTTTTTTCTGAAAAAGAGAAAACAGCTGTCAATTTTCCTGATTTCTACAACTAAGAGTGTCAGTTCTGTTCAAAAGAAAAAGTATGGGAGGAGCCAAAAGCCCAAGCCAGTGCAGAACTACATTTCTTGTGAGGATAGCTTCAGGTCTTTGAAACTCTTCTGAGATTATTGTAGATCTAGGCCAATACAACATGTGTAGAAAGCAGATTCATATCTAATATAGGGAAGAAGAAAGTATATCAAGCTTGCATAGCAGGAAAGGATCTCATCATAAAATTTTTTCATAGCTTTCCATTTTACACAGTATTTCTGTGTAAGTAATTTGGGATGATTCAACCCTCAGTGTATGCTGTAGTATACACTGCCTATGATAAAAAAAGCAATTTATGTTAAGGAGTTTTGTGCTTTTTTATAAAAGTTTCCTTCCTTTTTACTTTCCTTTGGCAATATCACAAGTAAGTGCTCTCTACTTCTCATACTTTTTTCATTAATTAGCTGGCTGATGGACAACAGCCAGTTCCACAGATAGCTGAGCAGCCTAATATTAATATCCTGTAGCTTTGTCACTTTACCCAAATGCTATACAGCTTCTATTGTATAAATAAACAGCAACTCAGTAATGAGAAAAAGCCTCTATGTCTTTTTGCCAGTGGGTTTTTCAGGGAAGGAAGGAACTGGATTTAAAATGTTTTCTGTGTGCTGAGGATAGAAGAATTAAGAAAAAAAAAGGTGGACTGATGATTCCTGTATGTGAAAGCACTCTTGCAATCAAGCAAATTGAATCAAACAGCTGGATGAGAAGCATTTTAAGCTTACATGACCAGAAAAATATTGATGAAAACACAAAGAAAGATTTTTTTTTTTTTTGGGGGGTGGGGACAGATTTCTGAAGAAAATGTGAATAAAGCAAAATGATGGGGGCTGGACCACACAACATATGGGCAGAGACAAAGAGAGCTCCATTTGTTTAGATGGAAAAGAAAAAGACCAAAGAGGTGGATCTAATTACAATCTTCAATTCTTCAATTATCTTAATGGAAGATAACAGAAAAAAAATGAAGCCAGACTATTTGCAGGTACTCAGTGAAGGGATTGGAGGGGTTTGGGCACAAGTTTTTGCGATGCAAGTTCTGATTGCATGGAATGAAAAAAAAATAACAAGAGCTTCCTGTACAGGCTACAGGGCCTTTGTCTTTGGAAATAATTAAAACTCAAATGGAAATGGTCCTGAGCAAGATATAACTTTGAAGCTACCCTTCCTTTGAACAGAAGGTCACCTAGTTTGTAGATGATCTCCAAAAGTCTCTTCTATAATAAAATATCCTATGATTCTACAAGATAAGACAGGTGTAGTTCTGTGGATTTAGCTTTTTTCTTTTGTTTGTTTTGTTCCTTTGTTTCTTAACTTAAAGATAGGCAATCACACCCAGTCTGAGAAAATAATGGTTTGAAGATTGAGAAAGAATTTTAAAAAGTATGTATCAATTTTCCCCAGGCTGACTAATTTGTATGAGGTCATTACTTGCATTTGAACTTTGTGTGAACATCCTGAACCTGTTGAAAGGGCACCTGGTGAGCAGCTTGTGTCTGAGCAGCTATGACCGAGCCCATAGAGACCATCTATATTTCCTGACTGAAATTTAATGAAACAGTACTTTGCCACTGAAAGGACCATTAGGTTTGAATGGCTCTGTTCAGGATATGGAGTTGCTGGAGCTGTAGTATGGAAATTCCCCCATGGAAAAGTGAAAGTGGGAAAAGACTCCATTTTCTGTTTGGAAAGCTCAAAAGACCATGATACAATAGTCAGTGGAGATACCTAGAAGAATCGTCTGGTGTAAAGTGCAAAACACAAAGAGCTGAGACCAGTGTTCCTGTGGGGGATGAGAACACTGAGGCTGTAATCACCAGTTTTTTCCCCAGTCTGTAACTTCTTTCAGGAATAAAGTGTAATTTTGTGTTTCTTTATTTCACAGTCAATTTCTTCAGAATGGTCTTGTCTGAAGGGAACATGTTAAGCCACTGGAACTTTGGAAATGTTACACATCTTGACAGTCCACTGCTCTAAAGGGTGTAGATACGTTACACACACACACACAGACTGACAGACACAGACACACATCTGATATATATGTAGTGTGTGTATATATATATATGTATATTAAGTATACATATATACATCTCTGTAGTATACTATGCTAAAAAAACCTGATGTGTAAGAGCAATCCTCTGCACATTAACCACAGATGTCATAGAAGCTCATGGTCCCACCTTTGACAGACTAATTGCAGGATAAATTTTATTCAGAAAGCATGGATAGGCTGAGATATACTTCCCAGATAGCTAACAGAGCTCTCAGCTGCTGTAGTTTATTATTATTAGGAACGAAATTGTCCACAGTGATTAGCAAGGCAGTGAAAGTGTTCATCAGTAATAAACCAATACATTGATCAGCTAAAGTTTTGTTGTATTGTTTTTGTTGCATTTGTGGATAGACAGAGCACACTGACGAAACTTTCTACAATTCATCCTCTATTTTGCTTTTTTTTTCTGAAGTTTGGTCAGTGTAATTTTTCAAATATTTCTATATTTGACTCTCAAATCTGAAGTTTCAAGATCACAGCTATGGCATGTATATATGTAAATCCTATGAAGCAAACTTACAGAGCTAGAACTTTCTGTTCATCTATAGAGAAGAAAAGGGTCATTCATAATCACCCTGAAGGATGTACAGGTGGCAAGATTTCAATAAAAAAGGAGATTTCTGTGAACCAAGTATATTGGTGAATATTAGAATTAGTGAAGACTTAATCTCTTGTGGATCAAGAAAATATTGACATGCACATTTTCAGTCACATGATGAGAATTCAGAAACGACTTGAAAGGACTATTTGAAGTGTCACTGTTATAACCTACACAGAGGCATGATCATTGTTCACCTGGAGTGCCCCCCAGATCTGCATTTCTCTTCTATTAAACAAGGGAAATTGATGTGGAACAGCATGCTCAGATCACAGCACAACCTGAAATTCTTTTGACATTCAGTACAGAGGTTAAATTGGAACATATTCCTTATACAGAAGTTATAAACCTGGGATTTTTCTGGTCCCAGACGTATTGCAACAATGAACTTACCTAACAACTTGCTTCATGGTATCAAATGTAAATTCCTAGTGATTGATGGAATGTCCCTTACCCTAATACTCTCCAGCAAAAGAACAATCTGAAAACTATCACCACTACTAGGAATAGTCTAACACTGGTAAACAGAAGGGGAAGAAACTCTTTCCTCATAGAGCAATATACACCTGCCAGTCTGGCCCTAAACTACCATGTCGTCTTTTTCAGCTGTACCCTGATGTGTGTATCATAAACCTTTTGGTCACACAGCAACACAAAGTGAAACAGCACTCCTTATCTATAGTAAATACGATGATGCTATATCAGTGAATTTGTTGATATGGTCTCTACACTGACGACTCTGAAGACACTGAATGTTAGAGTGAATATTGCCTTGAAAATGGTCTTTCAATATCTTTTAAGTCATGTTATTTTCCTTGTGACCTCTCTTCTTTACTCTCAGCATTTGGTGTATTTTTCCCTATTACCATTATATTGGCTTTTCTTTACTGAGGATTATATTTACTGAGTGTTGAATAGATTTTCTTTAGGGTTTGGTGGTATCAATGAAAAAAACATTCTCCCACTGATCATGAAATGGCACAGGAGTTGTGAACTATAGCTGTAGCTGACTTCGTTAAGAAAAGACAAGCAAAGTGTGAAAAGGACAGAAAGATTATGCTGGACTTATTCAGCTCTGAAGATTCATTCCAGGATCCTTCATCTGGAGAGTTTATGCAATGACTCTGCAGGAGTGGACCTGTTCATATTAGTGATATAATAAAGTAAGCAGTGAAACTTAACTGGAGAAGCGCTCTCACCAGGATGATTTTATGACACCCTATTAGGCAGTGCAAGATGGTGTAGATCTCATATCACAGTTTCTTAACTCGGTGTATGATGTCATTAACTCAGGTAGAACAGCTGTTCTTCTGATTTAAAAGAGTTTTGAATGCATGAAGCTATAGCTATAAAGTAACCTGAGAATAAAGAAGGAAACTAATTATTATTAGGGACCTCTCTTACATGTGAGAAATAGAAGAGAAAGTAACAAAAACTGTCTTCTCTGTGTAGTCACAGAGGTAGGCTTGGAGTAGCAGAAGCAGAAATAAGTTTGAAGTATGACTGCACATGTACAGAAGAGTGTGTCTAAGCTGCTTGAACTGCAATTTGCCTGTCAGCCTCTCTGGAATATTGGTAGCAAAGCAGGCTTCAAGTCAACCCTTAGTTCTGCTAGGAAGTCTGAAGCAAGAAACAGATGTATAGCCATCAGTGAGGAGTCCAGTGGAGGAGCAGAGAGCACAGGTTGAGAAATCAGCATCACCTCACTAAGTTCTTCTAGGCTGAAGCTGAAGTTAAAAAGAGGAACGGGACCTCTGGCTCACTTTTTGAGAAGAGCTGACCTTGTGTCCAAAGAAGGATCTAAGGCCTTCTGAGGAGCAGCTGAGGGACAGAGCTCCTTCCACTCTTCCTTCCTTTTGCTTTTAGGTTCAGCAAAAAAACATGACTTCCTGATTTTAAGGGTATAAACCATTTAGCAAAAGACATGTAAGAATTACAAGAATCCCACTTCAACAGCACTACTGAGTGTGGCTTGAAATGTCTACTCTCATAATCAAAGCATCCCAAGGAACGACAATTAAAATGCATCTGTCTCAAATCATTTCACATTTCACTCCTTTGTCATTTATTTTCAGGGTATAGACCATTTCCACCACATACCTTGTTGTCAAATACCCAGGCAGAGAAAACAGAGAGTGCTTAGCCATGTGATGTTAGAATTGCAATTAATAAAACAGCTGACTTGTCTCTGATGTGAATGTTCCTAGGGAAGAAATTGTAATCAAGCAGCAGCATACGGACAACAGAGATTTGGATCAAACAGAAAAGAGAGAGTGACTAACAAGAAGTGATGAGTGTAAGTTATTGTTATTCTGGAAAGCAGAGAGAAATTTACTCCTGTGTCTAAAGATGTTGAAGCTGGGGAACCTTCAGTACAAAAAAAATTAATTGCTAACAGAGAATAACAAGCCTCTCATTTCTTTAAATCTTTGCAAACACAGGCCAAAAGCAGTTACACTTCTACCTTTTACATCTCAGGGGAGTTCTAATTTTTGTTTTATAAGAGTTTATTATTTGGTTTAGAGTGCATTAAAAAATTCTAGAGATTGAAAATTTAGTGGTAGAATCAGCAGCACAGAAAAAAGTAGCTTGATGCTTAATATTAATAAACAAAGCTGCACTTTAGTTATGTTACAGGAGTTTATGCCTTAGGGCAGCTGCCAATCAAGTCATGTTTTATGTCTCAGCACCTTGCTATTAAAAACAATCAAGGTTACCATGGAAACTGCAATTTTATCACATGCTACTTTTCCAGTCCATCAGCTCCAGAACATGCTATTAAATAAATATTTCTGAGCCAGATCTACTTAAACAATTCTTAATATTTTGAAGGAAAATATTTTTAACTCACAGTCAAACCATGCCTGTTAAGCATATTTTTATTTTGCTTTTAGCAATATACAATAAAAACTATATTAATGAACCTATAAGACCTTATTCTCTCCCCAAATTTTCAACTGTACAAAATAAAATGGAAGAAAAAAGCTTCCCCTTTATAGTCATGATAAAAACATAATTATTTTATTCACAATATGTAAAATTATTACATTTAAAATATACTTCTACTTTTTCTTTCATTTAATTCACCTGCAACTAGGTAGATAATAGCTTAAATTACTATGGGGTTTATGATTATATCTTTTAGAAGAATGCAAAGTGTTGTATTAAAATTTATTATTACTATACATTTAATTTATGTTCATGGTTTTTCTCTTTTCAGGCTTATAAAGCAAAAAGAGTTTTGCTCTTTATTTTTTGGGAAGGTAATTTCTGTTCTTGATAATAACACTATAATTGCAAATATATGAATTATAGTTACAGCTTGATTATTTCAGGTATATAAAGTGTACATAAAGGCATATAAAGCTCATTAATGTCAGTTAGAGTTATTCAGCAGAATGAGTAACCCAGCCAAAATCTAAAGTACTACTCCAAAAGGGAGTCTGAGTCTGATAACTCTTAGGAAGCAGACACCCAGCAAAACAAATTAATAACTGTCCTACAAAGGCAGTAGCAGGATTTCTCCTAGTCAGCTGACGCTCATGTTTAGTTATGAGAGTATATCAGAGTCATCTTACAAACTGATGGAAGAAATTAAGTTTATATGCACAGGTTTTTTAATCTGGATGTAGTATTTGATTTGGAATAGATTCCTCATGTTTATGAAAGTAATTGAACATAATGAAATTTTTGCTTTAGAACCAATACTAATTTGTTGAAAGAGAGAGCAGGAGCTTTCATGAACTTATCTCTCAGATTCTTCCAACCACAAGAAATAAAAGTAACAAAACCAGCATGATTAAACAAGTGGGCTGGGCATATAGATATGAGGCATGAAAGGAAAGAATATTTAAAGAAATACTAAGACAATAAATATATTAATAGTAAATTCTGGCCAAATTTTACATTTCCCTAATTTTAAAATTTGCAGGCATCTTGCCACTTTTCCCCCATGGAGGTTACACTCTTACTCTCCAGCCTACCGTATATAATAATTTGTCCCGTAGGACAGCATAGTCTTCATATAAATACATCATTTATACTTCAATGGGAATGAGATTTATTTCAATTACAGTTCTACTTTTAGTAGCAATATTTATTTATTGGATGCCAGTATTAAACAGAGGACAGTAAAAATTGCATAACATTAGTGATTCTATTTGAAGCCAATGTATTGTGCTTGCCTTTATTTGTATACATCAAAATTGTGGTGACTGAATAGTGATAAATAGCAATAAACTATAAACTTAAATTAAAACCTGCAGTGTTGTGAATGATCCTCTTACATAGCAGAGAAATGCTGAGATGGACTAAACAGTCTGCCTTGTTCATTTCAAAGCTGCTAGTCCACTTAATATGCACAGGAAACCACATTGAATCATGCCCTTCTTTTGTTTTAGAGTCAGAATTTTTGGATAAAAATGAGATGGAGCAGGTTCAGAGCAAGTCCTCATTTCTAAATTGCTACTTACAAGGCAGACATGGTCCTATATAACTTAGGGAAAACAGATTTTTTTGCATAGATGTGCTTAAACTGGATCACTCTATCATTCTCTATGACACCAAAACCCCATGTTTCTGACCATGAAGAAGGTCAAGAAAAGTCAAGAAGGTGTTTTTCCTGCCTAAAGAAGACAGAAGCCTCCATAGACTTGTTATTCCACATATTTTTTAAGGAAAGCACAGGTTTCATTCTGACTTTTTCCACTCTTCCTTGCTTGGGAAATCCAGCGTTTTCCAGGCAACCAACCCTAACAAACACCATAAATATTTTTCAGGGCACTCTTACTGCCGATTATTTTTATAACTTAGTCTATGTAGTGTTGTAGTCCATGGGATTACCAAGCACTGACCAACACAAGCCCTTAGCAAAATCAGATTGCTGGTGGGATGGCCCTAATAGAGAAACAGCCCTTTAGGTTAGGGTGAGTCCCCCGAAGGCTCCCAGGAGACATTGCCTTAATTATTCCAATGTATGGATTTCCCCAGTTGTTGATTGGCCCCCTTGTTCTCCACCCCTGTATACCATCTATGCACACTGTCTAGAAGCTTCTTTTCAAATTGTACCCCCATTGGCCCCTTCCCCTTAATCCCGCCTTCCCTTCCTCCCTATTGGCCCTTACCTCCTTACTCCGCCCCCTGGCCCTCAGCCTATTGGCCCTGTTGCTCTGCCCGCCCCTTCCTCCCCATATATCTGTCCCTTCCCAGGCCCTCCATCTTGTCTTCATCCTTGGTCCCCTTCAGTGTCCAGTCTCTTTCAATAAACCTGCTTCTGGATCACCCGACTGAAGACCTTTCCTGCCTCCTTTACTGCCTGCAGTCACCCTGCCTAGTGTGAGTGTGTGTGCCCTGCTCCACCGGGCTCCCATGAGCAGCCGTGCCCTCGGTTGGCCCCTCAGCGCTGAAGTGGCTACCCTGCCCAGGGATGCTTCTGGAAGGCTGCGGCACCTTACCACCACCACTGTGCCGCGGCAGTTCAGCTTCTGACAGTTTCTCATTTACTATAATAAACTATTTAAACTATTTAAGCTATTTACTATTACTAGTTTACTGTGATCTGGTCCCTAACAACAGATAGATACCCTACCTGATGCCTGCTTCTCACAGCCTTGTAGCATGTGCTGAGCAGTGCATTGCAATCAGTCAGGAATGTTTAGCTGAAGTGTATTCTTTTCCAAAGCACTGTCTTACTTTCTCTCTCTCTCATACCTCCCCTCCACTCTCTCTTAATATACCTCTCCTCCTTCTTTACGCTGTGCAGGTTTTTTGCTAACATTGCCCAGATATTGTTTAAATGGATTCAGCAAGCCATTGTTTCCATGGGGTTACCTTTGTTCCCTCTGCTGACACCTTTTCTACACGAACAGCAGACTGCAGTGCTGCTGCCACTGCTTGAGTCTGAGAAACAATTTCACAGTGAGGATTTGCTTCTTTTTCTCTCCAGCCTGCTTGACAGTGATGCATGAGGAGGCTACTGTAAGAAGTGTTGGCCTCCTCCTTCTCCCCACTGACACAGCCATTATTTCTAGCTTTGTCACAGCTTATAGAAGATCACACTAGAGCCGAGGATTTTGCCTTGGTGACCGCTGTTCCTCTCTGATACTCTGCTCTAAGTGGAATCATTGAACCCTATTTTCCTATGGTAACATCATGTCTTTCTTTCAATTTTCTGGTAAATAACTATTCCATCTTCTGCTTGGATGGATACGTACTTGAGGTCTAAATAAAGAGAAATGGAGAAAAGGCACAAACACAAGCCTCTTACGCTGCCAACCAGAAAACACCCTGTTCTTCAGATGTCTTGTCTATCTTACGACAAGCAAGATTCTGCTTTAAGTTCTGGCTAAGCAGGAAATACGTTTTTTGTCTGCTGGAAATAGTAATCACGAAGTTTTTGTGGGAGTTTGGGCAAAGATCTCTGAGGTTATGATTGTTCATTTAAAGGTAATGCCGAGCCAGGAGAGGATTGCCAAAGAAATTAGGTTAATAAAATCAGGGGGAAGAAAATAAACTTACAAAATGTGGGACTGGGAAAACGTCTGCTCTTGCTGGCTCTGTCTTATGTCTCCTGTCTGACACTGGGCAAGTGACCCACTGAGAAATCAGCTACAAAAGTGTCAATGAACATTTCGCCACATGGGAAAAAACTTGCAGCAGAAAGTGCAGGATACTCTGTATCTATGATTCATTACTGATAGAAAATTTTATGCAAAAATTCTTTACAATGTAGAAGTTGATTTCAAATGAAAATCCTTCATTTACATACAAAATTATGCATCCCAGAGAAACTTAACTCTATTTTTTAATAAAATGGAGAGTCTTGAAAGCCTTGTTTTCATCACAAAAACTTGTGTTATCAATAAAAAAAGGTAAAAATAAGTATTTTAGATGAAATAAATGTCTTCTTTTATTACTTATTTTTGGTCCAGATCTCCCAGTTTTTGTCTCCCTGCCCTCATTTTTATCCATTCCTCCTTTGTTTTTGATCTCTAGGCTCAAGGCCTCCTGACTACCCCTGGATGCGGAAGAAGACTTCCTATCTTTCACAAGTGAGTAAGAAAAAGAATGGATAATGAATATGAGGGTGACATTTTTATAGAGAAAGAGATGAGAGAGCATGTACTGTCTTCAGCACATGGGATTTTTGCTTTGATTTGTAATTTCCCACAGGTATACTGTATCTAAACATATCAAGTGAGATATGCTTAATTTCAGACAGAAATGCTACATTATAGTTAAGGAGATTCTGTGCAAAACAGATGGTGCAAGACGATAGATGAATAACAAAAGTAAGTTTAAGTGTCTAATTCCCTTAAACTCCCTTAAAATCTGGCTGTGAGTTAAATACACATTTAGGTTTAGGCAGACAGATACCACTATTTTACCTTCACTGCTTGTTTAGCCTTTGACCTTTGATAATGGACTCGATGAAGAAAACAGTACATCAGGAAAAAAGTTATTCTATATTTAAATATATCCAGGATCAAAATAATATACCAGATGCTATTTTCATTGTCAGAATAATACCATTTTATTTTTTCTCCAAGCATCTGCTGCATCAGCAAACAGAACTGCAGTTCTACAGTTTAGCTGAAAGTAAATCCCAAATAATTTCTTCATTCTGGAAACATGAATATTAATATCACTATATAAACCAAAACACAGCAAACAAGAAGAAGAGTCCAGAGTAGAGCCCAAGCTTTGACAGCCTTTGGGGAGCATACTTAGTCCAGTGCACTCAGTCACATATTTGAGTTTTAACTCTTTTATTTCTCTATTAAGGTGAAATAAACCTTGGTGTCTCAAAGAGATTGGATTTTTTAATTATGATTATGGGCCAGAGAGCACTGACCCAAAGCAAGCAGCTTTGGCAAATACAGAATATATCAGAGGCTTTAAGGGATTAGCAATCCACAGACAAGACATTTCTTGAAACATATGAAACATTGGCTGAGGAACAGTGAAAAGAATCATCTGGAAATATTTCCTACTGGAAAAGAAGAAATCCACATGTGGAAATACTGCCTTAAACAAGACCAAGCAGTTTATGTGGTGCAGAAATCTGAGGCAATCTTTACTCAGAACATCTGTACTCCAATGCCCCATACAACACAGGCTAAAATATCACAAAATCTCTTTTGCTTTCTCCCTGTATTTATAACAAATAAGCAAACAGGCCCATCTGCTGCCTTTTGTTGATGCTGAAGAACACTTAAGGCAGCTGAGAGTGGAATATTTGCTTTCATTATTGGGTAGAATTCTATCCACGTATTTACTGTATAGTTAAAATTAAACACAAGAATGCAAAAGGAGTCCTAGTCGGCCTGAATTTCATCTACATAAGAGGGTGTAAAAGTGGTGCTTGAAAGAGCAGTACTCTAGGGAGAGTGAAACTGGAAAGTTATCCACAAATATAAGTGAATAGGTTTACTGTACCAATCAAGCATGCTGGCAACAAGGACCACCTACCAGAGTACTCTCCCTCTCTGAGACTCTCTTAAGGAACTAAATCACCTGCTTAAAGTTTTATTTAAGTGAAATGGTGCATAAAAGCAAACACAGTGTAACTTGTCAGCAGGTCCTCAAGGGAAGGGCTATTTGTTGCTTGCGCAACTCACCAGACTATGAGCGCTACCTTTTCACCTAGTCTGAACGACTGAAGTTTATGTTGACTAGTAATTCTTCCCTCCTACATATATACACACAGAGTGGCTTATAAGGCATGTCAAAAGAATTATGATTTTGGTCAAAGACATATTTAGTATGGGAGAACAGGCATGGTTGTGACAGCTACCCATGCACCTAAGGTACCACTAGCCTTTAAAGTGAAGCACAAGTATTCTCATATTTTTGTAATTTCGTTTGGTGGTATCCTGAACTTTATATGAACACTGTTTTAAGACTACTGTACTTTTTACAGTGTATGTGTTTATGTACTCCTGGTAGCAGTTTCACACAGCCAGATACAGATACATAATACAAAACAGCTTCAGTATTGAAAAGTCAAGCAGGATATTGTTAAAAAGTTTAATTAGTTTCCTTTTGCAGGTAGAAAACTGTAGATGGAAACTTCAGTGTCTCACCTCAATCAACATAAAAAAGTTGTAACCCTGCTAGGACATATTCATTTTTCATTCCATTCTAATACCATACAGAAAGATTTCTCTTTGTGACTGTTGTAGGAAAATAGCTGACTTTATGCAATAATCTGAGACAGCAAAAAAGTCAGCAGTTGCTCAGAAATTATAAAAAAATGTGACTGATTTCTTTTTATTCTGGTGTATGTATTCACAGCATAAGGTATTTTGAGTGCAGAATCCCTGTACTGTAGTGTGTCTTAAAGTTTCACAATCCTTTTTCCATGTTCTCAGACTGAAAATTTTTTGTACCACTTGGCACCTACATTAAAAGCTCACTGAAGAAAGGCTTCAAGCAGTGCATTATGTCTTGTACAGCCTCACTTACAGCTACTCACTTAGTTCTGAGCGCCAGATTTTGTCACTTTCATACACAGTAAATTCTCCCTTTGCTATATGAATTGCTCCATTGGTTTTACAGGCTTTGAAGTAAAAGATGGAAAGTCATGGAATTAAGTTCAGTATCTTCTGGGCTGCACTAATTCCTGGAATGATTATGATACCGTTTTTGTCTTCTCCCTCCATCATTCTTTGTCTGGATCAAAGCAGAGAGCGATAAGAGAAAAAAAAAA
>VZTH01000557.1:1080313-1148961 GCA_013397815.1 Aleadryas rufinucha
TGATTGGTTTTTTTTTTTTGTGTATATTTGGACCCCATGTTTGGGAACATTAATTAGTCAGGAAAGGAAGGACTTGAAATCAAGGTAAGTCTTTTGCCAAAAATGTGTTGCCTTCTATGTCACAGAGGTAGATAGAATATAAGATGCTTATTTTTTAAAGAGATTTTTAAAAAGCCATCACTGTTTTCTTCGTGCTTTTTTCCCCCTTAATTTTCCCTCAAAATGTAACAAAACAAATAAGCAACCTCCATTACAATTGTATTTACTGACTGAAATGAATGCAACATTATGCTGTAACATGTTATTTACAAAGACCTCTGGGTGGCCACAGTAGAACTGCAGTGTAACAACCAATTAAAACTAGATCCTGTATAACATCGCCCCAAAAAAAAAAAAAAAAANAAAAACCCCCCCAAAAAAAAAAAAAAAAAAAAAAAGAAAGAAAATTAGGTCAGATAATTAGATATAACAACGCTTTTAGCATTGTAAGGCTATATTGTTTATCTAAAAATAATTGTACAGTGTCAAACACATTTAACCTCTGAATGCACACAAAAGGCTACTCTGATATTTTTAAATTCCCGTTTTTAAAATGTTACTTCCTTAATTTGTTGATGACTTGAAGTTTGTAGTTCATGGCAGAAAAGCAGACCTTTTCCTAAGAGAAAGAAAACTACATGCAGGATACCCAAGTATGTGAGAGGACACGTATATATCACAATGGAGACAAAAAATAAAATAATTCCTCCAGCCTTGACTAAAACTTAACAGTACTGCCTCTTTAATGACTAGGGAAATTGTTCCTGGAGTAACTCAGTGAGTTGGGATAGTTTGTATGCAATAATCTTCAGAAAACAAGTGGCAATATTCCTTGTTTTCCAAAAGAGTCCAGCATCTTCTCAAAAAAATGTCAGTGTCATTAATGTGAAAAGTGTAAAATGACAACCAAGCCTCTTTTTTTGGATGAATGAGTGCTGAGGTGTTTCAAAGCCCAGTGAATGAAAACTACATCAAAATAAATTATTAAGTAGGAATTATCCAGAAATTGTGGCTACATCAGAGGAAACTGAGAGTGCTCAGAGCTCAGGAAAATCCATCCTTTTCTTTGCCTGTTAATGCCTCGGTAGTTCAAATTTATTGTATAAAGTCATGGGTGATACTTATCACATCTATTTTATAGTTTTACTGGTTGCAAAGTAAGAGAAAATTCTAAATAGGTGTTCCAGTTTCTATTTTTTTTTTTATTTATTATCTAGGGTAACCTTTACAATTACAAGGCTTCTGCCTCAGACATCTGCTGGATCAATGACCATTAAGGTGACAGAAAAGGAAAATTTCCTGTCTATATTCCCTACACACAAAGTAATACAGCTGATGGCACAAAAGATATGCACTATAAAATTCTTAGGGCCCCTAGATGGCAGTCAATAGAGGGATTAGAAATTACTTGTTCCTTCCACTTCAGAAAATGAGTAGCAGGAGCACCTCAGTGAGTTCCTCTTGGGACACTGTGATAGTGATTCCTTAATTCCATGTCTTCAGTCTAGCTTATTTCCTTGACTTCCTCGTGTATTTTTTGTGAATTCCTGCCTGGTGCTACCACTATTGTCGTTTCTATAAGCCTGCATGCAAGCATTTATGTTTACTGCTATACCAGAATGTACAGCTGTAAATGCAGCAATTGCAGCAGATGAAATTGAGGGACTCAATGGAATTGATGCTGCACAGGATTGTTCATGTTTGCTATGCTCTGCAAAATGAGGCTCACACAGTAGATGTGCCCTGGAGTGCAGACAGTGGATTTATGTGAACTTGCTGGTGATATCCTTCTGTCAAGGACGAGGTCTCTGGGCCTGCTGAAATGCCCAAGACACTGGGACTCTGACAGAACCACACCAGCTGTCCTCCATCACACCCCTCAGACCTCGCTAATGCTTAGTCTCTTTACTTTAAATCCTTCTTTCTGAGTAAGCGTGGAAATAATTTCTAGTCCTCTACTTTCTTATCAGTAAGAAATATGATTTCCCATCTTAAGTATGCATAACCAAAAAGCATGATTTTTAGGGCCACTGCAAGAAGAAATGCAGTCCAGTGATCTTTACTCACTCCTCCTCCTGTACATAAAGAAATTTCTTTGTCGCATTAAACTTAATTTTTTAAATTGGATGGTATTATAAAGCATTTTAGAGTATAGGAGCTCATGCCTCTTTCTTACGTCTTTTATATTAAATGAGCTCTTGTGATCAAGTTCTAGCTTCTGCTAAGCATAAAATGTGATTCAATACTTAAACTGAGCAAAAGCAATTTAATTTTCAGTGTCTTTGAGAAAGCAGAACAAGATCAATGTGTTCTGTGAGTTATCAGAAAAGCAGGCCTTTAAATTAGTATCTTTGGTTGGGATCTGAAAAGATTTGTTAGTTTTCATTAAAATTAGTTTGACTCCTTTGTTTAACTTCTGGCCTGTTGGGCTGAATGCCTTACATTGTGCTTGAATATCCTTGAGTCAGATTCCAAGGTCCTTATCAAAGATCCGGCTCAAAAATATTTTAATCAATTGCGTGCTTCTACATTGCAGCAGTGTAAATTTGTGAGTGTTAAGACCAAGTGAAAATTGAAGGAATTTAAGCAGCTGGGTTCAGTCTTGCTACCATGCTGAAATAATTGCTTCAGCTGGGAACAGGACTGAATAACTGCTAGAAACTAACAGCTTACAGCAACACGACTGGTGCAGCTAAAGGCAGAAATGGTGCATTCTCTGTAACAAGTGAAAGAAAATAGTAGCATTTGGTTCTCCTGTTCAATCAACTAAATTTGGTTTACTTGCTGTAAGAAAGTATTCCTAAGCAGATTTTCTTTTGAGTACATCTTTGTGCACTGCTTTTATTATCTGATACACAAGTACAATACATTATTAGGGTTAATTCAAATAGAGCTCACTGTGGTCCATACTCAGGCAGAAACAATGACCTTCATGTATACTTCAAATACATCATACGCTGAAATGCCATGATGAATTCAGATAATTTTCTGGAAGAAGGTTTAGCTTTTGACAGTCTTTCAGAAGATCTCTTTCCCAATCAGGTGAAAAGAAAGCTATACTATAGTTTTTGTTTTTCCCATATAGATCTGTATGATTTCCATTACAAAGTCTACAGAGCAAATGGTGTGGCTATTAGATTGCCAGCTCTGGCCTGAAGAGGTCCATTTTCACATCCCTAAGCACTTTGTATTTTCACTGCTGTTCTAGGCAGGACTCTGTTAATAAACTATCATGGGTTATTTCATTTTATTGTCATCTATTGATTTTACTTGGAATTAAATAACTTACAAACCTTGGCTTTGGTTTTTCTGGGAGAGTTCCACCTACTGTCAGCCATCTTGTCAGGCATCTAATCTGAACTGACTAATTTAGGTCTGTGTTCCTTCTAGTCTACTGACAGAGACAGAAAAGCATTTCCAGAAGCTTTTATCAAAAACTACATATTTAGAGCCGTGAAAATAAACTTTTCTCTGGAAGGAATATCTTTCTATCTTGATGTGCTACAGAGGAAGGCTAAATTATTAGCTTAGGCTCAGTGGTTAACTGTTCAACAATTAGCTGTGTGTGATGAATCAAACCAGCTCTGTCCAAATATCCGTTTTTAAAAAGGAATGGTACCTAAAAATCTCACTAAACATTTAAGATTGATCTCTCACTAATTAAAACATTTCTTGTGAAGATCTCATGCAGAAGATTAAATTTTTGAGATATACCAGAAAAAGGAAAAGCATTTTTTCATAGTTGAAAGCTTGATCACCTGGTCACTTCTTAGAATACTTCATTCTTCTTTCATGGCAGGCATAATGACATTGAAATAGCATAACGATGTTGACATTTAGTGACCTCCTTGGCTGTCTTTTCTGGCTTAATAAAAAAGCTTTCTTTTATATTTTATTTTTGTATCTGAAAGACTGTTTACCCCATGTTAAAATTCCTAATGATTTCCTGTGTCATGCTGAAAGCTACATATTAATAAAATGTCAGTAGTAGCTAAAGTAACAAAATGAGTGATAAAAGAGTCTAATGGAAGAGTTATTATCTATGCACTTCTTTTCTTAAACCTCAAGGGCCATAGCAAAAGTAAAATCTATAGCTAATATTTGAAAATTATTTTCCAGACCTAGCGGAATGAAATCACACTCACACAACGGTTGGGGTTGGAAGGGACCTCTGAGATTATCTAGTCCAATCCCCCTAAGAAAGTAGGTTCACTTAGAGCAGGATCACCAGGGAATGAGACTCTACAACCTCTCTGAGTAGCTTGTTCCAATGTTCTTCAGTCACCCTCACAGTAAAGAAGATTTTCCTTGTATTCAGAGGGAACTTCCTGTGTTTTTGTTTGTACCCACTGCCCCTTATCCTGTCACTGGGAACCACTGAAAAGAGTCTGGCCTCATCCTCTTGACGCCCGCTTTCAAATATTTGTATACAATGATGAGGCCCCCTCTCAATCTTCTCCAGGCTAAGCAGCCCCAGCTCCCTCCTTCCCTTCCCTCCTAAGAGAGATGCTCCAAAGCCTCATCATCTTCATAACCCTCCAATGGACCCATTCTAGTAGTTCATTGTCTTTCTTGTACTGAGGAGCCCAGAGCTGGGCACAGCACTCCAGGTATGGCCTCACTGGGGCCAAGAAGAGGGTCAGGATCATCTCCCTCGACCTGCTGTAAATGCTCTTCCCAATGCACCCCAGGACACCATTGGCCTCCTTGGCCACAAGGGCACTGCAGGCTCATGGTTTACTTGTCCACCAGAATCCCCAGTTCCTTCTCCACAGAGCTGCTTTCCAGCAGGTCATCCCCCAACCTGTGCTGGTGCCTGGGGTTATTCCTCCCGCCATGTGCAGGACCCCTTTGTTGAACTGCATTATGTTCCTCTCTGCCCAACTCTCTGTCCAACCTGTCCAGGTCTTCCTGGACAGCAGCACAGCCTTTGGGTATGTCAGCCACTCCTCCAGCTTTGTATCATCAGCAAACTTGCTGGGAGCACTCAAGGTCACTGATGGATGAGTTGAACAAGACTGGATGCAGTACTGACCCCTGAGGACACTGCTGCCTACAGACCTACAACTACACCCTCTGCCAGGGATCGCAACCCTCTGAGCTCTGCTACTGAGCCAGCTCTCAATCCATGCCACTGTTCACTCATCCAGCTCACTCTTCCTGAGCTTATCTATAAGGATGTTATGTGAGAGAGTGTCAAAAGCTTTACTGAAGCCAAGGGAGACAACATCCACTGCTCTACGTTCATCTACCTGGCCAGTTATGCCATCGTACAAGGCTGTCAGACTGGTCAAGCATGATTTTCCCCCTTATTCGTCCACACAACTACTCCTGATAACCTTCTTTTGCTCCCTATGCTACGAGATGATATCCAGGATGAGCTGTTCCACCACCTTTCCAGAGCTGGAGGTGAGGCTGACTGGCCGGTNGGCCAAGAAGAGGGTCAGGATCATCTCCCTCGACCTGCTGTAAATGCTCTTCCCAATGCACCCCAGGACACCATTGGCCTCCTTGGCCACAAGGGCACTGCAGGCTCATGGTTTACTTGTCCACCAGAATCCCCAGTTCCTTCTCCACAGAGCTGCTTTCCAGCAGGTCATCCCCCAACCTGTGCTGGCGCCTGGGGTTATTCCTCCCGCCATGTGCAGGACCCCTTTGTTGAACTGCATTATGTTCCTCTCTGCCCAACTCTCTGTCCAACCTGTCCAGGTCTTCCTGGACAGCAGCACAGCCTTTGGGTATGTCAGCCACTCCTCCAGCTTTGTATCATCAGCAAACTTGCTGGGAGCACTCAAGGTCACTGATGGATGAGTTGAACAAGACTGGATGCAGTACTGACCCCTGAGGACACTGCTGCCTACAGACCTACAACTACACCCTCTGCCAGGGATCGCAACCCTCTGAGCTCTGCTACTGAGCCAGCTCTCAATCCATGCCACTGTTCACTCATCCAGCTCACTCTTCCTGAGCTTATCTATAAGGATGTTATGTGAGAGAGTGTCAAAAGCTTTACTGAAGCCAAGGGAGACAACATCCACTGCTCTACGTTCATCTACCTGGCCAGTTATGCCATCGTACAAGGCTGTCAGACTGGTCAAGCATGATTTTCCCCCTTATTCATCCACACAACTACTCCTGATAACCTTCTTTTGCTCCCTATGCTACGAGATGATATCCAGGATGAGCTGTTCCACCACCTTTCCAGAGCTGGAGGTGAGGCTGACTGGCCGGTTGTTTTCTGAGTCCTCCATATTGCCCTTTTTGAAGATTGGAATGACATTGGCTTTCCTCCACACACACCTCTGTCATGGTAGTGGAGAGAAAACCAACACAGATTTGGACCAGATTTGGATTTGTCTTTATTTAATTAATTCAACTAGTCTTATACATTAGTATTCTAGCATGGCATAAGGTCATTGGACCTTAAGCCGTCCACCTCCTGAAGTGATTGGTCAGTTCTCCCAACACCCATTCCAAAATATTNGTTTACTGTCCACCAGAATCCCCAGTTCCTTCTCCACAGAGCTGCTTTCCAGCAGGTCATCCCCCAACCTGTGCTGGTGCCTGGGGTTATTCCTCCCGCCATGTGCAGGACCCCTTTGTTGAACTGCATTATGTTCCTCTCTGCCCAACTCTCTGTCCAACCTGTCCAGGTCTTCCTGGACAGCAGCACAGCCTTTGGGTATGTCAGCCACTCCTCCAGCTTTGTATCATCAGCAAACTTGCTGGGAGCACTCAAGGTCACTGATGGATGAGTTGAACAAGACTGGATGCAGTACTGACCCCTGAGGACACTGCTGCCTACAGACCTACAACTACACCCTCTGCCAGGGATCGCAACCCTCTGAGCTCTGCTACTGAGCCAGCTCTCAATCCATGCCACTGTTCACTCATCCAGCTCACTCTTCCTGAGCTTATCTATAAGGATGTTATGTGAGAGAGTGTCAAAAGCTTTACTGAAGCCAAGGGAGACAACATCCACTGCTCTACGTTCATCTACCTGGCCAGTTATGCCATCGTACAAGGCTGTCAGACTGGTCAAGCATGATTTTCCCCCTTATTCATCCACACAACTACTCCTGATAACCTTCTTTTGCTCCCTATGCTACGAGATGATATCCAGGATGAGCTGTTCCACCACCTTTCCAGAGCTGGAGGTGAGGCTGACTGGCCGGTTGTTTTCTGAGTCCTCCATATTGCCCTTTTTGAAGATTGGAATGACATTGGCTTTCCTCCACACACACCTCTGTCATGGTAGTGGAGAGAAAACCAACACAGATTTGGACCAGATTTGGATTTGTCTTTATTTAATTAATTCAACTAGTCTTATACATTAGTATTCTAGCATGGCATAAGGTCATTGGACCTTAAGCCGTCCACCTCCTGAAGTGATTGGTCAGTTCTCCCAACACCCATTCCAAAATATTTCTCTAGTCAGTATCACAACAATTCTACAAACTATCTGCAGGTGCAAAATAGCAAAGTTAGTTTATAAAACCCATATCATTGTTTCTAATAGTTCTCGTGGGAAAGGCAGAGCTTTCATGAATGCTGCAGCCTCACAAGATGCTGCAAAAAGCTGGAAAGTTTCTCTGCTAAAGTTTTTTAGCATCCACACACCTCTCATGTTCTCCATGATCTTTCAAAGATGAAAGATTGGCTTAGCAATACCATTTGCCAGCTCCCTCAGCACTCATGGGTGCATCTTGTTTGGGCCCATGGTTTTGTGCATGTCAAGTTTCCCTGAATGTTTTCCAACCTGATATTCCTTGACCAAGGGAAAATCTTCCTTTCTCCAGATTTTCTCTTGCCTCTGGGGCCTGGAATTTCTGAAGACTGATTTTAGCAGTAGAGACAGAAGCAATGAAGGCATTCAGTAACTGTGTCTTCTCTGTATCCTCTGTCAACTGGGCACCCACCTGACTCTAAAACAGATTGGATGTACTGTAGGTGAAAAGGTACGTTTACTGCCACACATTCCGATGTTGTGAATAGTAAAAAACTTTTTAAGCACTGAGTACAGAACTAATACTCGTAGTGAAAGCAAGGTGGACACTCAAAACAGTCTGCTGAAAACTTATATAGCAACTGTTACCCTTAATAACCAAGGATTTTTTTTTTCAATTTTTAGTGGTTAGATAAGGCCACATCCTAGTACTCCTACTTGTATTGTTTCATGTTGCACTATAGTACATTGAATTCATGGGATTTTTTCTACCAACAAAACAAAAGAGAACAAAACCTATTCCACCTGCATAAGTCTGTCACCCATTACAAAGGAAAGGAAAAAAATACTGAATGTTTGAGATTAAATTGTTGACAGGTTTTTAAATTAGATGTAATGAAATAAAAGTTGAATAAAAAGATGAAGCTTCAACAAAGTAGTCTATGGTTTTGACTGATTATACAACTTGCTTATAAACTAAACAAAAGGAAATTAAATTTAAATTACCTTTAATAGGCCAAGTAAGCTTTCTCTCTTTCAACTAAGCATTAAATATAGGGCTAGAAGACCTGGACATCTAGTCCCTCTTATAGTGAGCATGTAACAAACAAAGTTATTTTCATTAAATTAGGTTGCCCAGAGAAGTTGTGAATGCCCCATCCCTGGAAGTGCTTAGGGCCATCCTCTTTTATCTTTATTCTTCCTTCCTAATTTTGAACTGCCTACAGCAACACTGATGGCCATATCCAATTCCCTTACAAGATTAAATGCAAAATTTTTTTGAAATTATCCTTTCTATATTTACTATTGTTCTTATTAATATCAGGACCTCCCAGCTGCTTTTCTTCTTCCTCAATAATATTGCTTATATTTACTTCTAGATTCATATTCATCTATGTTTTCCTTTTCTTGCTAAAACTCAAAGTAGCTAGTACGCTAACCTGTTGCGGTGGGGTGGATGGTAGGGTGCCGCAACCTTCCAGAAGCGCCTCCAGCAAGGGAGCTGCTCGGCAGGCCACTTCGCACACACACACACTCACGCACACACGCTGGGTAGCTGTAATCCACAGGAAAGGCTGACAACAAGGAGTAGGGAAGGGTTCTTCGTGTAGGGTTCCATCAGTGAGGTTTATTGAGGGACCACAGGTGAAGAGGTCCAGGGACGAAGAACAGAGAACAATGGAGGGTCCAGGGGTTTTATATGGGCTGGATAGGGGCAGAGAAAGCACCAGGGACCAATGGTTGGAGGGTACCGGGGCAGGGCTAGGGTCCAGAGACCAATGGAGAAGCATGGGGAGAGGAGCTGCAGGGCACAGGCCAATGAGGGAACGAGGAAGGGAGAACTTTCTAGAGGGGAGCCATATAGGGTAAAAAAGGGGTAGGGAAGCCAGCGGGCCAATCAGGAGAACAGAACTGGGGTATATTAACATGATTGGCATAATCAACACAAAGCTTCCTGGGATAAGTACCCTAACCTAAGAGAACCCTAAGGCTCATCCTTCCAGAGGGCTGTTTTGTTGACAGGCCCACTGGCATCCACACTAAGCTTTCACAACTTCTTTCTCCCCATTCTTTAGGTTAAAGTTCCTCTTATCTCAGTTTCCCTAACACTGGTTCAGAAACCTCAATTTCTTTGTAGCAGTTGTGCATCCTCTAAGCACCCTCACCCCCACCTGCCCAGGAGACCCATTGCAAAGGAAATCTGTATTCTGCCTCAAAAGTGTATTAATGATACAAGCTACAGCTTTTCTATTTAGAAAGTAGATCTGAGATCAAATTCATCTCGGAAAACATCCCTAGTCTAGGGTAGGAAAAATAGCAACTCAGTGTTAAAGATGCTGAAGCAGTTTTAGGTTGTTCCAGAAGTGGAGGATGGAAACCCACAGGGTGTCACCATAAGAATCCTTATAGACTTGTACCAATAAAGACAGCACCTTTCAGAGTGTGAAAATTAGGGATTTTAATGTTTTAACTGATATTTTGTTTCTTCAAACTTGTTTTCTTACGTGTTGGAGGTAAGCTAGATTTGCTGAGCTGATGAGGCTCTCTGAATTCTCACTGGTCTGCAAGAATTTTGGGTTTTGTTTCTCTAAGTCAGTACGAGCCTTCTTTTCACGTCAAAGAAACTGAATCAGCACCAGAGAAAGAATATTATTTATCAATCCAGAAATAGTTATAAAGACCAGAAATAGATTCAACTGTCCAATGGAACGCAAAGTCATGCAGATAAAAAAGCAAGGAAGCTATGACTGGTGGAGCAGATTGTGCTGGCAAGAAAATCACTGATACAAAACCAAAAGGCAGTCAGTGGAGGAGAGAGTTTTGATTGAATATCTGCTTGGTAATTTTGAATTGGTGCTTAGATTTTGAGATAGCAATATGCTGAAGGTGGATCAGAACTATATTGTTATCCTGCTATCTCCTAGAGCAGACAGTAATCTTAATTAATTAATACCAATCTACTTTTAATAGAGTGTTTCTGAGCCACATTTCAGTAACAAATGTTACACACCAGGAGATTAAACATAGCCCTATCTGATATATGTGGAGCCTCAGCTGTACATATTTGACCCCTATTTTACACAGTTGTGGCTCATTGATTCTTTCTTTTAAACTCCTGGACTGAGCACTCAGCAATCATTGGACCACCCATACATCTTCTGAGCTGATTTAGTCTATGAACTGTAACCCTGCTACAGGGCTGTAATGTTTCTGGCACCTACAATGCTGGCTGCTTGTCATTATGACATATAACCTAGAAGATGTACTTAAGAACAAATAACCTCAGAAGTGTTAACATGCCATCAGTCTTTTCAGCTAAAGCAAAGACAGGGCTTGAGACTACCCAAAAATGGATAAATGAGCAAATTCACATACTATCCCAGCAGCCCCCAAAGTTCAGGTTTGGAACCAAAAATGTCAGAGAAAGAAAGAAACTCAAAAAAGATCTTAATGGCTCAAAAACCCCATTCATTTTATCTGATGAAAAGCTTCAAAGTTACCCAAGCCATTTTTCTTTCTTTATTTGAAAGATATGTATTCTTCTACATATGATGTCTGCAATTGCAGCATGAATCTGATGATGGACGAGCTTAAATTATAAATATTTTCCTTTTCCAAGGTTTATTAGAAGTGCCAATATGAACATAGACTGTTTGAAATAGAGCATCCTAATTTAATGTAATAGAGCTTTCTAAAAGGTCAGGAAGAACATTTTATACTGAAAATTAAAATATAGATAGCACTAGAGATGGAGTTACTGTTTATCCCACTTCAGTCCTGTTCTTAATAAAATTGCATTGAATTTTTTATAATACATCAAAAAGTCAACATGAAACAGTTCACACAGTATTAAATATATCAATATAAAGCTGGGTCAGATAATGGCAGAATTAAACAAAGACGAAAGGTAACAATACTGGCTTCAATTAATGTAGTGAATTAATGAATGATCTCTATTACTCTACTCATGTTCATTAAACAAGTATAATAGGCTTCTGAATTGTCCATAGGAACTCAGAGAGTCTATTCAATCAAAATTACCTATGCTTACTCTCAATCCCTGGCTGATTATTCATCATCAGAGGCATACATAACTATCCCTTTGGCATTTCCAGTCACTGAGGGCTCAGGCATGCAGTATTACGAGGGCTGTGAACACAAACTCCCCAAACTGAATAACCCTCCATCTTACAGTGTGTGTGTGGGGGGTGTATTTACACACATAAATAACATATTGGTTCTTATTAGTTGCCTGTAGGGCAATTTTCCAGCCATGTACTCTTCGAATCTTTTAGAATAATAGTGTGGCTTTGAATATGGACTCCCATAGTTAATTACTGTGGTGGTCTTAAAGATAAGTAGCTTCTTTCAATCTAAGTAGGCTCTTCCTAGAGAAAGCAGGAAGATGGAAATGCAGCATGGACAAAACTGCCCCTTTCTGAGTTAGCAGCAATAAGGTGGAGATGACCCAGCAATTGCCAGTGGCTGCTAGAACTAAAAGCATTTCCTTGCAAAGGAAGGGACTGCTGCTTATTTAAAATATGTTGTCTTGAAGGAAGCATCATTGATTTGCTCATGTTTATCCAACTGGTTTCTCATAAGCCGTAGAAGCAGGATTGTTTTGCCTGCTTTGCTTTCATTTGCTTGAGTTAGGTGATCACAGTTCAGCCCTTAACCTTCTTATGTTTTTCTTGCTGTTTCTGAGCTGAAAACAATAAATCTTTCTCAATAGCTTATACAAGACAGCCCTGTGGTTTTCTTTTAAGGTGGTACATTATTTTTGTGCTGTTTTATGACAGGAGTATTAGAATGAGGTAAAAGCACTAAACTCATGTTAAATGTTTCTGTAGGAAAAATGGTTGCATTTATTAGGATTAATAGACTACTTATACTAGAAACTAAAATCCTCTTTTTATTCACATGCAATATAGTGTGCAGGTAACCAAAATCCAATCTTCTTAATCCTCAGTGAAGCAGCTTTTTCCCTGACTTCAGCAGCAGTTCAATTTCTGTTATGCTAACCATATGCTCCTGATTGATTATCAGTTATATTTAATTATTCAGAGTTACAGATGGCAGTTTTGTGAGGCAAAATGCTGATCTCCGGAGGCCCTGTGTGCTGATGCCTCTGCCTCTGCACTTACAACTTTTGAGTCCCTGAGGTTGAGAAAAACAGGTAATTTAACCCCTTCTGTAAGCTGTCTTGGCCTATCCAACCAGGAGAGAATGAAAGTATCCCAATAGTAAGTAAGTGGACTAAATACATAGAGATGGAAGAAAGATAAATACTGCTGCCAGTAATTAATGCCACTCTTTCTCCTTATCCATTGAAAAAACCATTTCAGTTGTGCTACAGTTTTTTTCTCCATCAGGTTTTCCCCATTCTCCACATTTGAAGGGTATTTGTACTATACTAGAGAAGCATGTCCTTCCTTCCAAACCAGTAGGATCTTAGTTCTGGACTTTCTGAGGCCCTGCTGTCATGTGTTGGAATCCCAGTGTGCACTACAGAATAAAACGTGGTGGGCAAAACAAGATAGGTCATAATCATTTGTACCAGAATGGAAAGTATGTAGACCGCAGAAAACAAAAGAGAAGAAAATATTCCATCTTCCCTTCTCCACACCTTAGTAGTTAAAAAAAAAAATAAAAAATCCCCTCTGTGTTCGTTTTTTTGGTAATCAGTGCCACAGAGACAGTGGGAGAGAATCCACTGGCACTTTTTTTTCCACACTACTTTCTTGAGAGAGGTTTTTTGTTTTCAATTCACCTGATAGTGCAGTCCCAGCAGAATGCACCTAACAAATCATAGTGAGTGTCTGCACCTTGCTATGTATCAAAGTCCCTTAATGTGCCAACAAAGTTCTTCAAGGTCAGAAAAGCAGTTTATCAACCTCTTATATCTCTTATAGGAGACAATAAATTTATCCTACTGTTGGAATCTATGAATAATTCAGATGCTCTGTGAGATAAACACTATTGCTTAGGATGCTCTGCATGTCATTGTCAACTAGTACCAAACACTGTCATTGCTCCATGTACTCTGTACTTTTTAGTTTCCTCTCAGCTCAGGAAAATGCACTGCTGTATGGCTTGCATTTCTCTATGTCCTTTAGCTCCTTAAAGTTGGCTTTTTCCTATCACATCTTTCCATTAATGAATAGGTTGAGAAAATTAATGTTTTGAATAACTGCTTGTTCCCTTTTCTCTTAATTTCTAAGCAGCCTAAAAATCTACTTTACAAATAAAAAAACATTTGTCTTTTAAAGGCACCTGCATTCCTTACTCCTATCAGCAAAGAAAGCAAAATATCTTCCTTGACTACTTCTACAGTGATCAATCTGGGATATTTCCTGTTTCTAGTTAACTTAAGCATATGTATATGATTTAATATATACATAAGTCTAGCTAATCTTGTAAGAGCTTTATGCATCCCTTTAAAATATCTAATGAAATACTTAATTCACTTAGTAAAAAATCATTTTGAGTTTTATTCCATTTTAAGACAAATATCATCCTATTGAGCTAAATAAAATTTCATTTGTATGATCTATGAGACAGGGAATATGAAAAAAATTAGGTTTTTTTTTAACTAACAGGACCTTTGAAGCCAAATATTGTATTGGACTCCTTCTTGTACTCTTTCCTTGATCATAACCTTCATATAAAAGTAAAAGTAATATAATAATAGTTAACTATGCTGAAATTATAGATTTTTCTGGCAGATCTCAGTCTCTGCATCTATAACTAACCAAGAGAACTTAACTGTCATTTTGAAACTTTAATTGATAGAGATATTTGGCTTTTAAACTTGGGAAAGTGATGGAGATAACACATTTATAGACAGGCCAATTATATACCTGAGTCCATATCTACGGACAATAGCAACTATTAAAATTCAATCTATGATCTTCCATGTATTCCACCATATTTTTAAATAAACTTAGCCCCATTTCACCTGAAAATACCTCTTTCCAGAGTAACTTAATATAATGCTAACACTCGTTTCAGAAGTTTAAGACTCATAATTTTGGTAGTGACCTTTGTATTAGAAAATGTGAGTAGGCCCAGTTTTATGTGATGTGAAGTGAATATGGTTACACTGGTGATGAGCTCCTTGCAGAACACATAGATATTTAAAATAAAACAAGTAGATATGCTAAAGGACTCGTACAAACAGAAATAAGTTTGTATCTCCTGATTATTTTTTAAACATCAATTAAATTAATGGCAACTTTCCAGTAAAAGTAAGCAAGTCAAAAAATCTCAAAATTGAAAGAATAATGGGAATGATTTGGCCTCAAAATAAGAAAGTTAAAGAAAGAATTGTTTTAGCTTTCCTTTAGCAATTTCACTGATGACACACTGCTTTGTGCAGCAATTCTCAATACATCATTGCAATTTAGTAGACTATTATTTTTTTCTGCAATAGCAAAGCTATAAAAGGAAAAGGAATTGTTTTAATTTGGTAGATTTTCTGGTCATTCCAATGTTTATATAACGTAAAGACTTCTTGAAAGGAGCTTTTTTATTTGTTTCTTCACTTGCTTAGTGTAATCAGATTCACTAAAAAAAAACCTGGTCTCTATTGTGTAGTTAAATTGAATCATATCTTTTAAGAGAATGTTCCCCTAGACTGAACATATGGATGTAAGGTGAATGTTTTGTCAAGCCTGTAGTATACTATGAGCTGTCAGTGTGCTCATGCAGTCCACAGGGCCAACAGTATCCTGGGGGTGCATGAGGAGGAGTGTGGCCATCAGGTCAAGGGAGTGATCCTCCTCCTCTAATCATCCCTGGTGAGGCCACATCTGGAGTGCTGTGTCCAGTTATGGGCTCCTGAGTACAAGAGAGACAAGGAGCTGCTGGAGAGGGTCCAGTGAAGGGCACAAAGATGATTAAGAAGATGAGTAAGAGGCTGGAGAGTCTCTCTTATGAGGAGAGGCTGAGGGAGCTGGGCCTGTTTAGTCTGGAGAAGACTGAGAAGGGATCTCATCAATGCATATAAATATCTCAAAGGTGGGTGCCAAGAGGGTGGTGCCGGGCTTTTTTCAGTGGTGCCCAGTGACAGAACAAGGAGCAATGGCCATAAACTAAAACACAAGAAGATCCACCTCAACACAAAGAACTTTTTTACATTGAGGGCAGCAGGGCACTGGAACAGGCTACACGGGAATATTATGGACTCTCCCTCTCTGGAGACATTCAAACCCCACCTGAGTATGTTCCTGTGTCACCTGCTCTAGGTGACACTGCCTTGGTAGAGGGGTTCAACAGAATGGTTTCCAGAGGTCTCTTCTAACCCAAATAATTCTGTGATTTTGTTATTCATTTCAAATTCTGCCTTTAAACAATTATATGAAAGAGAAAAGTAATCTTTTCTGTGGTTGATGGTGGCTTATGATATGATGCTTGCATTAAGCACTAGATAAAAATTGAAAGGCAGTTATCAAGAAGATTGGATTTTCTTTGCTTCTAGAGCAAAACTTAAAAGCCTCATTAACTAAGTAACATTCAACCTATGTGAATAAAAGCTTCTCTCATTTTAGCTTAAATGGCTTTCCTGTTCTACTTTAAATCACTTTTCTACCTCAAAGTCCCCTCAAACCTTATCCTAGTTTTTTTTGAGTTGACTGAAAATTATTTGACTTATTTTTTAACTAAAGTGGTTTAAATTAAACAAAATATTTCTTTAATCTTAAATAAATACTACTATTCAGATTTTGGTTGATTGGTTGATTTTTTCTTAGACACAGAGTATATCCAGAATTTCTATGAAATTTTTGTGTGCATTCAAATGTTTTGAGTCTCAAAATGAACAATTGAATATCAGCTGAAATATTTTACTAGAAAATACTAAGAATTTTCCTTTAAAAATCCCCCAAGTAGTTTTGATTATACTTTTTTCATAAATAATATATGTCCTGTGGTAGTACTCTGAAAAATCATGAGTAAAACACAAATTCAGAATAATTTCTGACCAATATCAATTTAAACTAATAGTGTGTTTTCATAAATATTCCACTAGAATGAAAAAAAAAAAAAGTTTAGTGAAAGAGGAGATGAAATCCAGCCTCAGATTTCTGGGACAGTGACTGAAAGGCACAAAAAGTTGCCTCTAATTTATAAGTTTAACAGTCCAGCCTCTGCTTGCTGACAGTTGAGACACTGCAATCTGTGTAAAAGAAAGCTGTTTTTTCACACCCCCCGCCTCCCACCCCTCCTCTTAGGCCTTTCCTTTTACAAGGACTAAAAGAGGTAGGTGAAAAACCCTTGGAGCAGTTGCTTCCAGTCAGCTGACATGGAGTCTAGCACATACACCCTAAATGAGGTAGGACACATGTCAAGAACCAGAGTAAAATCCTTTCTGCTCTTACTCTAAAAGGTAATTTTTTTCTTTTTCTTTTTTTTATTCCCCAGTAAAACTGCCTCTTCAGTTACTGAGAGAATAATTATGCATGCTCTAGATCTAACAGGTATGAAAGGTTCTCAGGCAGCCTTTCCTGCAGTGCATTTCAGATGGTAACCTCAGTATGTTTCTGGATAGATTTTTTGCCTTCCTCAGACTGCTATAGTCCTTCAGCTACAGTAAATTCATGGACAACGCCTTGTTACCTACATCTTGTGGATGGACCTAGGACAGATTTTACACTTACTGTAATTTGGCTTCCTTTTATTCAGGTTGGTCTAGTAGAACACAGTTAAATATGTTGTACACTGTTAAATGAGAGGATGCAGTATTTAATAACTGCTGCAAGAAGTGCTAATAAAATGAGTAAAAACATTAGAAGTCCATACAAAAGATATTTTTATATAATTAGGCCTCTTCTAGAATTATTTGACAAAATAATCTCAAAAAAAGAGCAGTGACTATTTACATAATAGATTTCCTACAGCGTGAAGGGTTTCCCTGTAAACCTGCCTCATCTGTGCAATGTAAAGAGTATCTACATATTTTCATCTTTTGTACGGTTGTAAAGTAATGTTTCTTTTATATGAGTCTTATCTTCCAGCTGTAAATTTAATAGTTACTGCAGCCTATACCACTGACATTAGTTTTAATGATGTGAGACTCCAATAACTCCTAAAGAGTTTAAGATTAATGCAAAAGAACTTAACTTTGTGAGTCATGACTTACTTTTATTAGTGACTCTGCAGTTTGATTTAGATTGAGAATGGGAGAGAGTATTATTTGCCCACAGAAATGAGAGGCTGTTCATTTTATTATGTCATTCATAAGTAATATGTCAGATTCTAATTTCTGCATGCAATAGGGATTCAAATATTTGGGGGCAAGTAGGGTCAAAATTCTTGCAGACTGCACAGCACCTGTATAGGACTCATTCAAACTGTAGAAAAAGGGCTTTGTGGGAGGATCCGATCACCAGTTTCAGACCTATGCTTCAAAAAGCAAAAGCAAGTCTCAAGCACCAGAGACAGAAAACCACAAAAAAATTATTTGCTTTATTGGTCCAACAGCAGAGAATGGAGTGTGCTGTTACATCAGATAAAGACATTGTCAAGCTGAAGCCTGATAATTTCTTTGTACCCATCTAACAAGACCGTTGGAAAAGTACCTCCCTACTTCATCTTTTCAGGTAATTAGAATGAGGCTGTCAGAAATTGAAGTAAGGAGAGAAGAGAATAAATAGTTTTCATATTGAAGCTGTCTGACAATGAAGTGGCTGAGATACTGACAAAAGTATGTAATTTAATGTGAATAAACTGTTATACTGCATGGCAGCAGATATATTAACTATCTTTAAAAGACATGTTCATCATGTTTCCAGGGATCTCAGAAAACTGAAATTGACCTCACTACTGGGACAATCCATACAGTCTTCAAAACAAAGTTGTAACCATTATGATTTTATAGACAGAGGAAAAAAAACCCAAAAGAGTATTCTTTCCTGTCAGGTAAAAAACCAAAACACACCAAAACATGACTCTCTGAACTATTTGATGATGACAAATAGCAAACTGTGTCAAACAATTTTGAAAAAGACCAATGTGTTTTAAAAAAGATTCTATATAGACTTCCTGTATTTTTATTAATTTTATTCCTGCAGCAGTCAGTAACTATTTTGGTGATGTCAAACAGTGATCTATACTACTGATGATTTATCAGTCATTCTTACTATCAGGGTTCAGAGAAGAGTAATCAAAATTATATTAAAACAGATCCATATAGGGGAATGGAATTAATAATTTCAGATTGTAAAATGTTAAAAAGATACAAAACAACATTAGACCCATCCCAAATGATAGGCACAGAGAAGATAAATCTTTGGTTTTGTTTCTACATTCTCAGGAAATGCAGATAAGATATTTTTTGACAATGTTAAAATGAAAAAAAAAAACAAACCAAAAGATAAAATATAGTAAAATGGACACTCCTTGCAATGCCATTTTTATTATTTAATTTTCTGTTGCAGTTTTTAAGCTGAACTGAATCTTCTGTCTCTTTTAGTTCCTCTTTACTTAGGAACACAAGCTCTGACTTTCAGTAAATGCCGAGTGGATCTCACGTAGTCAGAAAAAAAAAGCAGAATAATAACTCCTTGACCTGAATTAAAAAGGTAATCAGTGCATGACATCAGGATAGATTTTACTGTGACCAGGCTATGATAGAAACACAGTTTTACCAGGCATCCTCAAAAATATGTCCCAAATTCTTGGCATGCTTTCTTAAGTTATAAAATAAAGGAAGCAAAACCTGTGCCATGAAATAAGCAATATTACCCACTAAATGACAGTTCTCTCAGAGCTGTGTTCATTAGAAATACCGAGCAAGGCCACAAATGCTTTTAATCCCTTTCAGTTTCAGTAAAAAGCAAGCTCTAAAGCACCCACAAAAGCAGGCATTTTTTAATGGGTTTTGTGCCTAGAGACTACAAGTGGAACCACTCACTGAATAAAACAATGACTGAAGAACGAGGATAGTATTTCTAGGGCATTCCTGGCGATGTGCTTGCTTTCCTATTTCACAGCTGGGAATCTGAGGTGTAGAGAAATCACTCATCTAAATTTACTAATGTTTCAGAGAAGGCAAGTCATGTAAAACCTCTCAGGGATTTCATATTTGCTGCTTTCTAGAGCTGAAAACCAGAGTCACATCCATCCTTGTTTTTTCTATTTTTTTTGTTTCCTGTTTCTTGCATCTCCGACCAGGTCTCCTTTATGTTCTCTCATTTATTTTCAAAGAATTTCAAAGAATTTTAGTCATGACTGATACCTTGCTAGAAGTACCTGCCCTTTTAATAGATTTTCTTTATAATTTGGGAATTGAATTGGGAAATGAACAACTATATTTTCAGAAGTTATTTGAGATTAACCACTGCCAGAGTTTTATCTTTAGATTAGCTTAGTATGTCCCTCAGCTCAAAGAGGGAAAAATAAAAATGAAATATTGACCTGAGTATCAAATTCATAATTGCCAATTTACTACTAGGTTAAGAATATATTTTTCTTGTTTTTCTGATATTCTGCTTCATTTGTTAGCTGTATTTAAGTACTTGTGTGAATAAATCTTGTTTGTTTATGCCACCCAGTCACAGCATTGCTTGTAAATAAAAGTTATTAAAAGGAATAAAAATCTCAATTTGCTGCTTTGAAAACAAACTTCATTAAATACACAGAAATCAAGGTCTAGCTATAAAATCTACCTCTCTTTCTAATACAGCTCAAGATGGTTTAAAGGACTGTGGATTCCACATAACTTAAATGAACTCAAGGGAGAAGTTCTTCTTAGTGAGGTTTTTTGCAGTCTGATTTTCATTAAAAGCTGAACAGAGGACTTTTTTAAGAAAATCATAATTGTTATGAGAGAATTTTTTTTTAGTAGATTAGAAATTGTCATTTGATGCACTCTCAGGTTTTCACTTATTAAAGATTCCTGTTGACTTTGATAATCAACTTAGTTATTCCTAATTTCTTTCCTGTCAACTATAAGTCACACACATATATTTGCATGAGTGCATTGTTATATCTGCTTTGTAACAAAATTCATATACTCTTTCTATTCTATGTATTGTGTCTTTACAGCTGGCTATAATGTTCACAAAGCACACAGACTCCAGAGCTTGTTGTCGGTAATAACTGAAAAATATCTAGGCAAAAGTTGTTTGTGTAGCCAAGTGCAATGCTGCTTATTAGTGATGAAACCACACTCAGAAGTCCTCTGGGCTGCCTCTGGGTAGAGAAGGCAAAATTTTGAACCTTTTATAATCTGTTTCTTAAAAATTTCAAATTAGAAAATTCCTAGAAAGAGCAAGAAATTCTTTTTTTTTTTTTAATATTAATTTGTTGTTCATCTCATGCAAGAGGTGTGATAAAAACCACCATCAAAATATAGGTCATCTTTAAAACCGATAGCATTTTTCAGCACCGTAGAATGCTTTGTTGTATTTACATTTAAAATTTATCAGATTCTGAACCAGAACCTAACCTAACAAAGGAAGTGAGAATGCCTCCTTCCATAGGAGCGCCATTTTATCATATACTTCTAGGAAGAGCAAACCATATGGCAAACTCACTAGAAGACTCATGCTATTTAAAAGCTGTAAATATCTTTCTTATTTAAACAACACAGAAGGAAATTGAAAGTTTGGTGGCCAAGTTAATTAAAACACAGCATGGCAGCAAAGGAAAGCAGGACCAAAATATGTTTGGTTTCAAACCCTGTGAAACAAGTCAGTATAAATTTGGCTTGGGAAATTTGTAGACTATTTACAGGTCAACATTATATAAAGTATAAATAAACAGTTCAAATATTGTTACATTCTTCATCTAACAGAAGCACAGTTCGCCAACTTTCCCATGCTGGCAAATGGTTATTTCAAATCTTTAATACAGGTAAAGCAAGTAAGAGTAACTGATGAGAAATGCTGGATTTTGAATTACAAGTACAATGTTTGATGTTGTGAGTGGACCTTATGATCCCAGTGAAATAAAGATCCCTCTGTTCACTAACTCAGTGAAATTCCTTTTCTGTTTACCTCAACCTCTGCATTACAGGCATCCAAGTGTCTGAAAATTCTTGTGCCTTTTTAACAAGTGAAAGGGTATAGTACAACAGGTATGTATGAGTGACAGGACCTGGCTTTGGACCTATTGAGGTTCTCTTTCAAAGGTTAACCTCTAAAATACACTAGAAATACAGCATGGAAACTCAGTAAACTGAATTTCTGCACAAGGACAAAAGAAGTCGAAGACGTTCTTTCCTAAATCAGACAGAAGTTATTAGTGAGTTGGCATCGCAAACACTAGTGATCTGTCCTCCACTATTTTTTTTCATATAAATGAATTGGATAATGCTTCTGAAAGCAATATTTCCACGTGATTTTAAATTAGGAAGAATAATAATTAATGAGGAACAATGTAGACAGTAACAGGACTAATAGATGACAAATGTAGTTCAATGCAGCTTAATGCAGAATAATGAATCTGGTAGTGAAGTGAAAAAAAAACGGGAGAGAAAACTCTACCACCTGCAAGCTCAAACACACACACACACACACACAAGAACAAAACAAATGAACCAAATAAAGAAAGGAGAACCAAGTTGAAGGCATGTCCTTTCCTAAAAGGAACCCTTTGCCAGGCTTAAGCCTCCTGATCACCTGAGGATAAGAAAAAAGTTAAAGTTTGGACAAACTCAGGGAAGATATGGAAAAAGAGATGATGATTGTCACACTTAAAAATAAAAAGTTGTTTTTGCAGTTCTATTCCTGACTTCTCCATTCCTTTTGGACCATAAAGGGCTTGCCAGGCACTGAGCACATGCATCAATAGTTACATTAATGCACACACAGCAACTGTTGCAGAAATTTGCACTTTATTTTGCAGTTGGTGAGATTGCTATTTTGAACCAGTTTCAATCCACCTTTTGCTGTTTGTCTTCAGTCAGCCCGGTATCCACGGTTTCCAAAGGTTCCCTGTCAACACTACACTACTGAAAGTTATTTTCATGACTATGTGCAGTGTTTATATACCCCACTGGCATGTCTGCTCTCCAAAAGGCAATTCAAAAAGGAGCAACAGTTTTGCTTTTTATTTGTATAAATTCATTCATATGCCTTTATGAAATCATTTATATGAATAGATTTTTCTAATTAATCTTTTCAAGTAACTACTATCACATTAATGAGACCAGTATTCTCCAGTACTGGAAAACTGCTGCTAATGCTGGTTATTTAATCTTGCCAGTTTTAAACTGTAGGTGACTGAGGGCTTTCATCTGAAAGCTGCCTGGTGTCCTGATACAACATTCAGATTCACAGTTTTCCTCTGAATCATAAAGTAATTTGGAAAGCACCACTGCATTGTAAAACACGATCTTTATCACAAGCAACTGTGATGTAGCTTCTCTATGTTATGATATTGGGATGGTATGGACATTCAAAGCTCTAACGCAGCGCATCGCTTTGGTACGTGCTTAACATTAAGCAACTGAGTATTTCTTTTGATGTGGATATCATCATGCAGTTTCTTAAAGAATTAGTCTTCCTCAACTGATTTTAATTCTTTTGATGTGTTCTTTTCGAGAGTTACCCATTTTGTTTGTGAAATGCTCTGTTTCCTTAAACTTTCTTTTTCATTGTTCTTTCCTGATAGGAGATGCTGGATATTATTGCAATTCTTGTTCCTCTTTCCTTAAAATTACTGGGGTTTGCGCTATGGCTTATTTTGTACACAAATAATATCAATTGCATTGCATTATATTTTTTTCTGAAAGAAAGCTTACTCACTGCTTTGAAAGACCAAACTTCTACTTTTCTAAAAACATAAAATATCTATTATGAAAATATTTGCATGTAGTTCTTCTTAAGAAGACACTTTTGTTTATTGTAAAAATGATTTTTCACTTTCTGTTCTCTCTTTCACTTACCTTTTTTTTTCTGGAGTTTAAGATCAGCTGTAAAATACCATTTTTCATGTACCTTGCAGAGTGGTTATGCTGAGCTCTTGGACTGACAATATGCTTCTTTCAAACACCAGACCCTGAACATCAAGGCCGACGAAAGCTATTTTGGTCAGATGGGAAGGGAAATTGCCTTGATTTTTTTCCAAGCAGGCAATTAAGAAATGATAAATTGGAATCCATGTAAAGCTGGAAACCATAACTCTCAGACGTGTTATGCACTCTGAAGTGTAAAACACCTGATAATAATAATAATAAATACAATTACTTATTGTAAAACTATGGAAATGAGGATAAGCTTATAAGAATAATGTGATTTCAAAGGTGGAATTTGTTTTGAAATTTCCATTTAATTTTGAGAAATTAATAATTTTCTCACCTTTTCCATGTAATATTTAATTTATCTGTCCCTTGTAATGTAAAAGTAATCTTTTAGTGCTTTAACATATGTCATTTCTATAATTTCTATGTATAGTGTTTCAACTTGTAGCAAGCAGTGGCACTGGAGAAGCTGCAGGGATGTAATATGGCTTTCTGCTATACTAGGTGGCTGATCCAAGTCATCTAGCATATCAGAAACCTGATTACTTAATAGATTTTTGTAGTTTTGTTGGCTACATCTCAAAGCTAAAATCTAAATCCTAACTCCTACTACATCCTATAAAACGTGTTGAATGAACAGCAGCATTTTCCTAGTGAATTTGCAGGTTTTAAAGCATTGCAAAAGGAAAGAAATGTCTTTAATTTCATGCAGAGTCCTGATGTGGGCAATCCATTTTCAGTTCGTAGCTTGTTTTATGTTTACAGACTGTTTTATTTTACTCTTCTCATGTGGAATAAACTGTGAATCTTTTTAAGTATCAATTGTTAAGTTCATTGTTAATGCCACTACAGCCATGGATGTTCTTTGTCTTTATCAAACAGTAGGAGCAAAATGATTGCTCATGGAAATTGTATTTCCTGATAAGTTCATCTTCCAGATTATTTTGGACTAACACCATCATGCAGAGCAAAGTGGCACAGTTCAGGAAAGCACTGCAGCTGCATGCAGGGAGCATGGCTTGGAGGCTGCTACCTATCACGCGTTTTAAATTTCACTTAAGAGAATCTACCAGTTTCACTGGTGTCTATTGCTAACTGAATATTCATGACCCTGTAGGTATGAAAGTTTTCACAGCCATTGCAGTTTATAACCAATAGATGTCTTCTTTGGATTAAAAAAAAAAAAAAGAAAAAAGATATTTCAGGTGACCTACTCAGTGTTTATGCAGATAATATGACCTAAGTGAATACTATTGAACATTGCATAGTGCTGGGAATTCTGGGAAGGTAATTTAATTATTCTGATTACCTACTTAAGTAATCTTCTTCAATAACCAAATAATGGAATTTACTTGTCCACAAAATTATCTGAAATTGAACATTAACTTTGACATTTTTCTGGTCAGAGTTTGAAAAAGAAGAAAGTGTACTTTGAAAGGTCTGGGATTTCCTTGCAACCAAGTGTTTTTCTCTTTTGTCTGTTTTTTATTTTCCTCTCTGTGCTGCACTCTGGAGTAACGCTTTGGTACACGGTAACTAACAAGTGTAGTAAAAGCAAAAATAAGCATTAGAGATGAATATATTTGTCTTTTCATGTGGTTACCAACTAATATGTGTTTTAGAATTAATTCCCACTTTTTTTTTTCAATGTTTTGTTATTTGTTTTTGCTCACAGGTTTGTGAATCTATTAAAATTCAGTCTTTTAAGATTTCTCTTCCAATTACTTGACATCTTAAATGGATAGAAAACACAGTCAGGGACTATTGTCTTTTCGTGAGGTATGATTTCTTCTTTCCACCTGAAGTTGATCTTCATTAACTGTTTCCGAAAGAAAAATGGGCAGTGTTTTAATTGGAGCACAAGGAAGTGCAACTGCAGAGAAACACTTGAAAACGGAAGGTATCTGTTAATCACAATTAGAAAGAACAAAAGATTTAGCTTAAAGGTCGTTCAAAGAAAGGGTACCAACGACTTGTTTTAATTTCTCAGTTGAGGATCAGAGTGAATGTGCTGTTTCAGAGGAAAAGCCCTTCAGAGAATTCTAAACAACAATTTAACCGTTTGTTTTAAATTCTTGCACGAGAATGGCTTAGAAGTTGTTTATTTGATCAATAGCTGGAATGGAATTTTTCTTGCTTGGAGAGGCAGATGCCTCCTCACTGGGGGAATCCTTGCTTTCAGCAGCAAGGTGTCTGAGACCAAATACATATCAGCAGATTGACCACCTTCCTCTGTGATGATCAGCTTAAGCTTTGCTCCTAGTTTAAGCAGCTGGACTTACATGGAACTAATGCATTATGTCTTTAATTTGACTGACAGTGCTGGGAACAAATGATACAATATTGGAGACATGTGAGCATTAGTGTGGTTGAAGTCCAAGACCAAATTACCTGTTGGATTCCTTGAAATTTTTCTGCAATTAAATGTAGTTAGGAGCTGAAACCCTATAAGCTGGCAACAGCCTCTATACCAGTGCTTGTCTACCTGTGTGATAAAATTTAAGAGCTGCTGTTATGTCTAGAAGAGAAAGGGAAAGACTGCCTACCTCTTAACAGATACGGCTTTTTTGAAAGAAACCTCCAAAATAGAATTAATGTGCATGAAATTAAATATGCATATACATTTTGGAGGTCTGAGGTCTTAAAGTTTTAGCAAAGAATTAATATTCATTTGATCTTTTTTCCTGAGATCGTACAGGATTTAGTTTACAAATGTTGTGATGTGTTCTCTACATCAGCTTTAATTATATATGAAATTGTGGAAGGATTTAGAGGCAAAAGTGTTTTCATTTCAAGCCAGGTAATATTCCAGTCATCTTGTACATGTTGCTTTTTAGATTTTGTTGCCCTTGCTAAGAGATTTCTAATTTAGAAGGAGAATTTTTGTCTCAATGTCAGACTTTTCCAGACAGTAGGCAGGCCCTTTTGCAGTAATTGAAATTAAAATAATTAATGAATGTGATTTATTAATTTTCATAGTTATGATAGTGTTTATCTGCATTTTCATCAATTAAAGACTCATTTGGAGGACGATGAATTAAAATCTGTATCCTGGAAATGTAGAATTTTTTAAGGATGTATGTATACTGATTTTATCATATTTCCTGTGAGATATTTGTACTTTTATTATGGTTTATTGATGTGTCTCCTGAACGATACTTACTTCAAAAATAGAGAACAAAAAATTTTCTTGCCCTGTGTTGGTTTTTACTGTTTTTAAAATGAAAATAAATTCCTTTATGTTAACTTCTTGTAAGAAATATATTAGGAAGCAGTAAGATCCACAGTTCATGTTCTGTGATCCCAGAAATTTGGTGAAGGTATGGGATACAGACTAAAATTTATCTGTAATGTTTGAAGTCTTACTTTCACACTTGTAACCAGGAGTGAGTATTCCTAGGAGAGTGGAGCCAGAATTCCTTCTCTGGATTTGTGAATGTATGGCAAGTCACTGGGAGAGGACTGAAATTTCCTATGCCTGTTTCCTGTCAAAATAATATATAGAACATCAAATTCTAAGCTAATCTATTGTGGCAATTCTGTGACCTTTCCCCAGGGCATGCACCATAAGACCAAAGCCATTTCAGTAAGTCTGTAATTGGACAATTACCTTTTTCAGCCCATAAATGCTGACTCAGGGACTTGTCTCCCATTAATCTTCTGTTTACCAAATGGCATGTGCATATTTATTTCATAATGGTCACTATACATGCAGGAAAATGGTCTGTCTGCCATTTCTTATGGTTAAAAATGTGTTTCAGCTGCCATTTGTTTCAGTCTCTCAGTGACCTAGTGGATTATTGCACTTAAATCCTTTTAATTCTAGAGACCTGGATTCAAATTGTTTGTATGGGCTGACAAGGGAAATGTGTTGGCCTCAAAGTATTTCAAACCAGATGTTTGTACACAACAACAATCATCCCCGTAATTCAGCACGATTAAAAAGCTCTGTTCAGAAAAGCAGTTTTAGATCCAAAGCAACAAGATACAGTTCAGATTCCAGCTGAAGCACCCTAGGTTCTCACAGGAAGGAAGATGGGAGAAAAAAAAAAAAGAATAGAAATACATTTTCTAATTATTTACTTCAAAATACTTTACTTCAAAATACTTTACTTCAATTAAATTTTATTAGCAGGCCTCAACTTCGCGGGTCTTTTTCTGGTAAAATTCCCATAAAGGAAAGAGAGAAATTTACCTGGAGACAATTTGTTTGACTGTCCCTGTAATTTTTATGTCTTGTGGCTAAAGTGAAGAAAGCACTGTCATCATACTTGTACAGCCATTAAAATCTCAGAAATTCTCTATTACTAAGTGTGTGGGGGGCACAACTACCAGAAAGACACATCAAATATGCATTTTTTGAGAATAGCAAAAAAAAGAGACTCTTCTGATGTGGAGGCATAAGTTCTAAACATCAAAAATCATGTTCTATTTATTTTAAACAGAATCTTGATTTTCTGAGTCAAGCAAGTAAAGGGGACTTAAACCACTCATTTTGTGGTCACAATCAATAGCATTTAGAGTTTAACTGTGTGATTTGTCCCTTCAGTCAGGTATTTGGACATCTAAATTTTCCAATTATTTGCACCTGCGACTGGTCGCAAGTGCAAAATTAGAGGCTGCATTTAAAAATGTGGACACAATGAAAAACAGAAGGATGCCAAATAAAGATATTCTATGCTAAAGTGTCAAAATACACTAAAATGGTTGTTGTTCAACTATAACATCAGGCAAACAGCACCTGGCAGTTGCATAGCAGATTCAATCCATTAAGTGGAAGTGGTGGCTGAAGAACAGGGAAAGAATAAAGTTGACCAAAATAATTTTTGTAAATCATAGTCAAAGTCTATTTTCATTCTTTGAATACTTTGCAGACTACTGCTTTATGCATGTGAAAATGTAGTGAGAGCTATGCTGTGCTAAGCTCTATGCAAGCAAAAAGTATAAATACTGAGGAAGTCTAGAGAATGTAGACAACTGAAAATGCAGAAAGTATTTGTGGAACTTCATGGATCTATTATGTAACTTTCTCCCATTTAGAGTTTAAAAACCTCTCCACCTTCCTGAAATTTACAATCCCATTTTCATTTTACTAAATTTTATTGTCAGGTATGCAAGGGTTGGGGTTGGTTTTGATTTTTGTTGTTTTGTTGGTGGATTTTTTTTAAATATTTCAACATTTGATAGTGAGTATTTTGAGAACAACAACAGCAAAAAGGAAGCATTTTAACATATGTGAAAAAGATTCTTAATTCTCAGTATCAATATGTTATCCATGTCTGGTTTGAATTTTATTTTTCATAGTTACTTACTTTTCTCTGCCCACAACAAAATTTTATAGTGAAAAACTCTTGGTCTGCCAATTTGCTGACAGGGAATTTTTTTTTTTCTTTGGTTTTAAATTTATACCAAAACTACAAAAAATGTATATGTTTAGCTGTGAAAACCTTGTAAATAATCTATACAGACATATCAAATAAGGACAAATTTATGGACAAGGTCAAATGAAAAAAACAGATATATGTGTGCAATTTCATTGGGGTAGATGGAGTGAAAGAACTAACAGAAAAATGAAGAAATTCCCTTTTGTTTAATGTTTTTTTTTTAATACCAAGTTAAGATTGTTATGAAGGATTTAATTATGAAAAATTATGTGGTGGTTTTGTCTTTTATATTCTAGGCCCTTCTTGTCATGGGGTAAATATGGTAAGAATTGGACAGCTAGACTAACTGAAGATGACAACAGGGGAAAGAACAAAGAAAAAAGTCTGTTGTAATTTAATTTTAAAAGGTACCATCATTTATTTTCAGTTGGCATTCAATTTTCAATACACTCATTTTAAAATGCATTACTGTTTAGTTTTGAATGTTATGGTAATTTGGGAATTGACTTAGCTTTTCTCAGAGTTTGAGATTTGAGGCATATTAATGAACATAAGTTTCAGATGACAAATGGTGCTTGAAGTTTCCATGTCTTTTAATTCATTTTTTATTAGAACATGGATGTTTTTCTGAAATATAGATGGCATTTGCCAGGCAGAATGGTCATCTGATTTCAACGTACAATGTGATGCTTCAGTGAAGTTTGAACTTTAGAGTGATTTAAAATTCATTGGTAATAGTGCTATAAAGGCCGTGTTCCCTGGCTCGAAATGCAATAAACTGCTGGATAGTATCCCCTTTGCAGACACACTGAACCTTCAGTCTATTTCATTTAGGGTATTTTTTTTTTTTAATTCACTAACCTGTGAATTCCAGCTGTGCTTCATCATGCTTGCATTGTCAGAAACAGGTGCTGGTGCATAAGGATTTTATTAAGGGAGGGAAAATGAGCGGCATAAACTGAATTGTATTTGTTTAGAACACACTAGAAATATATTTATGCCTACCCATTAAAAAACTAACACATACAGATTAAAAAGAATTCTTAGGAAGATAAAGTCATTTTGTTACATATTTACAAACCCAAGCTTATGCTTATAATAGCCAGTCTGGATCAGTTAACATTAAATTATTGAAAACAAAACATTAAAAATTATTTTTTCACGCTCAATTTTTCTTCCTACTAAGCTCAGGAATTATTAAAATTAAAAATATTTTCAACATTCCCAATGCTTCTAGAACACATAAATAAACTAGATGGTATGGAGCCTTAATTGAGACCCCCCCCCTTTTTTTTTGAGTACAAACCCAAGTTCTAGTCATATGCACAAGGGGAAATTCACCAGTTATGTTACCTTTAAAATTGCTTGTCTATACTAGTGTTCATCAGTTGACATTAAATATAGCTGGTCCATTTTTCCACGCTGGATATACAAATTACCTTTTTTGCTTAGAGTGCTGCATGATGCTCTGTGACTTCTCTGCACTTAAATCTTCACATGAATCCTGTACTTGCTTGTGCATAACAATAAATATACTCATCACTCTTTGCTAGAGCTCTCACAGTTTCAGGAAGTGCAACTTTAACTATGTGCGTCAAAGAGCAGCAAGAACAGAGCTGCTCCTCAAGAGCAGACGGCAGGGTCTGAGGGTGGCTCCAGGTGGGAGCGTGTCCCCATCAGCGGGATGAGGTCTCACAGGGGCCCAGTCCTGCAGGCAGAGCTGGGTGCTGGTAATGGGGTCCAGGAGGCACAGACAAGTGAGTCGTTGTCTGCTTCTGGGGTCATTCCATAGAAATCCAGCCTGGAGGAAGAGAAGATGGGGCCAGAGGCCAGGCTGAAGACAAAGCTGCAGAATGAGGCCAAAGTCCATCCAGGAGACAGGAATGCATACAGTATATCTTCAAGGGGTCCAGGAAAAAACAGACAGGTCCTGGGTCTATGCATGGTGCAGGGCCAGAGGTAGGACTGACAAAGCAAAACTCAGACAGTGACTCACATTGTTCCTCCTTGCATTCTCAAAGAATTTTATTTAGCTGATAGACAATCACATTCTAATTTATCACTTACGAGAAATTTGCTCCAAATATTTTTAGTAATTTGAGCCTCTGTTACATCTGTATTAATATTTGAAGGTATCACTATTTCCCCATCTTTCTTTGAGTTACCTGTTACCATTTGAGAACATTGTTTTTGAAGACATAAATGTGAAATGGCTCATAAACTCAAATCACTGCCTGATAATGAGACAACAAATTTTAGAATGTTCCAGCATTCCCTCTTCAATTATTTTACCCAATGACGTATGTGTACCTTCCAGATTTTTTTTTTTGCCTCCTTTACACCTTAAGAAAATATTTTAGAACACTGATGTTTTCTGAGGACTTCTTGATGTGCAGGAATTAATGGCACCCTGAGATAAAAAAGACACAAACTATAGCCATGTTGATGCCCAAGGAGAGTGTGGATTCTGGCAGTGTATGTTCTTACCTCTGCAGTACATTTCATTATTTTACTTTATTCGGCATTGGCATTACAATTTAATGCCTATAGTGTTGTTTTGGGTTTTTTTTTCTTAACTTTTTAATCCTACTGATAGGTGTGCAATGAAACCTGAAAACAGACTGAAAAATAATTTTCTATGTACTGAATCAATGAATACTTGAATAATTTAATACAAAGACCATTGAAAAGCATGAAAATTGTTCTTAGGAGTTGGACAGTACCTCTTGATATTCAAGGCTGCTAGTTGATGTCAAGCACAAGATGGAAAAGTCTTTTAAAGCAAAGAAAACATTTCCACCCATCAATGTTTATGGAAAAATTTCTCATTAACTGAATAGTTGATAGTTTCCTATGCACACTGAACAGGAAAAGAAAACTATATATTGCCTGTTCAAATAAAGTCTTTAGTATTATTGATTTGCTGTGAAACAAACTCAGGTGAGTATGAAATTTGTTTAGGACTGCAGCATACAATCAAATTTAATTCTCCTTAATCATTTGTAAATGCTCTGTTGACTCTGATTATTTTGAAGGAATTATTTATGTGAGTTTCCTATATTTGATACCATGAGAAACAAATAAGAAAACTGAAACTTCTCTGTAATGGAGGAGTACTGAGATTCCTTCTTATCAATACTGAATAGTTACACTGAAAGTGTTTTATTAGATGTCATTAATTTTACTTTCTTTTACTGAAGTCAACATACAAGATGTTTTATAGCATGGCAGACCATAAAATTTTGTACAGTTGACATCTTAGTTTATGCCAAAACATCAAAGAATTAGGTTTTTTGTGGTAAAAAGCAGGGCAAGTAGTGAGGTGTCAGCAACATATGTACTCATCTGAGGTTTCTGAGGTGGTAGACTAAGTTCAAGACCCTGAAGTTTAATGCCTGATAATGCAGAAGGCATTGACCATCCAAGTCAAGAGAATGACTTAGTCTAGGCCAGGCATCATCATTTATGCACAACCCAGGGGATCCTCACTGTGCCAAGCACAGACCACAGCTGTAGCTGCATCTGTTCAAAGCTAGAGGGGTGATGCCAACTTTACCTGCACAAATCATGGATCTCTACCAATTATTTTCTAGAATTGTCTTTCTATACACATATCTCTCTTTACAGAAAAATGCCTCAGCCATAAGAGACAGGCTGTACTGTGCACAAATAGAGCTGAGATGCTCTCTTCCAGCTTTCAAATTATTGCTGAGCAGAATCAAGATCCAAGAGAAAAGCAAGCTAGAAAAAATTATACGTTCTATTATGCAACCAAGAGACAAACATTTTTACACACAAAACCTTACTATCTGCAAAAAGGGGGCACAGCATGCATATGTAGGTCTAAGAACTTATTTTTAGTTCAATTAACAGTTTAACAATTTAATCGACAAAAAACAACCTTCTCTTCTTATCAGTCCAACTCCAATAATGTTTCTAGTCTAAATTATGCCATTATTACAGAAAACCCTCATCTACAGCTACAACTGTTATACTTTCAAATACCATTTTCTTTGATATTTCACTCCCTCCTCCAAAGATTTTCTGGGCCCTAAAATTTACAATCAAGCTTCTCTGAACAATTGTGTGCATGGGGGTGGGTGTGTTTTAGAGAATTATCACTGTCATGAGTTCTTTGATGCAAGGAGTATGATCTTCCTGGTGAAGGTTTCTGCCTCAGTCTCCCTGTTCACTTGTTCTTTCTTCGTTGCTTCTCTGGAAGGTTTTATCTAATTGGCTAAATACATATTAGCTGTCAGCTAGAATCGCAAGTCCTCTAGTGAACTTCACCTTTGGATGTAAGACCTCTAAAAGGGTAGTACCAGCATACATAGCATCTAAGTTAGTTTCAAGTTTTTAAATCCAGGAGTTTTTTATTCATGAACTATTTGGCCAATTGTGTATGTGAAACTTCTCTTTATGTTACAGCCGTAGAAAATGCAAACAATATCTATTCTACCAACCTTCTATGTCCTTTCCCTTCAAACTAGACATTCAAGAAAATACTTAAACTGTAGATCAAGCAGTACATGAGCTTAATTACAATCTGATGGTAGAATTCATCTAAGAATAAACCGATCATTACAGTGAAAGGGGTATGAAATACCCACACAAACACTTCTAATGCTCATTAATTTTCATAGAAACAAAGGTATTGTTTTCAAAAGCATAACAGTTCACAAAACAAAAAGAAAACAAAAACAAAACAAAACAACAATGAACAAAACAAACCTCCAAAACTAAACAAAAACCCCAGGAAGCAATACTAATAAACTTTGAAGTAATTTAGATTTCTGTTTTCAGATAAATACATATTTTTAATTGTCCTATAGCAAGATTCCTAAAAGTTAGTGCTTTAAGTTTAATGTACAAGTGATTTTAGAAGCCTTGTTTTATAGTAGGAGTACATGAGCTTTAAAATCTTGTTGCAGCACTCACTTTGGTTGTAAAGCTAAAACTTCAGAGTTGCTCTTGAAAATGCCATGATGTGAATTCAAGTACTTTATAAACTCTTAGATATCTGCCTCATGTTAACAAACTTAGTAGACTATTTTTTCCTTAGTACAGCATAGCAGGAATGCAAAAAGGCATTACCTGAAGACTCCTTGTGCTGCTTTGCACTTAGCACACTTTTGAATTGAATGGGATGATTCAAGACAAGAGGGGGTTTTGTAACAGATATTTATTACTAACTCTTACATGGAATCGCCATAGGAAAAATATTCATATTCCCCATAAGAACAGTGCAACTGGTTAAAACCAATTATCTCTTTGTTTTAGTATCATTCTTCAGAGGTGGTTAGAGCAGTTGTACAGAGAATAATATGGGTAAATATAGAGATATTTATTCTTTCTGTCATATAATAATTTAATTCATTGCCTCTTCTTCTTGAATTGTGAATAGTTACTCTCTGTGCTACCCACAATCACAGATTATTATACTCCTCTCAAGCTGTTTCTTCTCCAGGTTGAATAGTCTCAATCTATCCCACCATTAAAATAATTTCAGTGATCTCCATTATTGCTATCTGTATCTTATGTAATTGTACTTCATGATTGCTGTCATTGAACAACCAGGATTTTACTGTATTAAAAATCATGTGTACAACAAAGTATTAAATTTCAAATATTTGTCTCTTACTCCTTTCCTACCAACCCACAGGTTTCAGATTGTTAGTTGTTAGGGGTTTTTTTTATCACTATTGATATTTTGTTTCCATAAAATTACCTAATATTATTCCAAATGCTGTCTCCTGAATTGTAATATATTATTCTGAACAAACTTCTAAATAATGACCTGCAATATTCTCAGATAAAAGTATTTATATATAAATCTTTCATGTTCAGTTATCCATTCACTGTATTTGTAAATGATCTAGTTTTGTTGCATTGCAGATTTGTGAATACACAAGTAAATGTGATTAAAAATATTGTGATTATATTTTTAAGGGACCTAGATGTGATTCTCCTCGGCCTCAAAATCTCTTTTGACCAAAATGATACCCATTCTAGAAACACCACCAACATGACTATAAAGTGTTTTAACTTAGGCAATATTTACATTCATATTGAAACTCCTGATGGAACAATTCAAAAGACTTTCATTTGCACAGCTTAGCTGTAGCTAGAATATGGAGAGTTGAGTAAAAATGTACCAACTCATAGGCCAGGCAACACATATCCAGGTTTGCTTGACTAGAGCACAATCTTTTCTTGGCTGTGGACTCTATTACTTGCTGCATACTTACCCTGCTATTCTGTATTTAGTCCCCCTTCACAATTAACAGGAGTTATAGTTTAGAATCAAATTAAAATGAGTTGTAATTTAGGATGAAATTTGTAGGACTGTCATGCTGAAGAGAAATTACATCATAAAAGTCTACACAGTGACTAAATGTATATCATAAAAGCTCCACGTATTAAAAAAATTGGATTAATTAAAGGTTTTTGTTTCTTCAAGTAAGCAAAATGCTCCTAGAACATTTTACTCCTTCATGATGCAAAAGATTGGTGATACAGAGTAATGGAATTTTTCCATGAATTTTATTTAAGTATCCAAAGTACCCTGAAAAACCTCTGCAGTAGTGTGGCTGCTATGCAATAAAGAAACAAAATCTTAACCCTTCAACATGATACATTGCCCCATTTACTCAAAATATCTGTTGAGAAAAGACAAGACATGTCACAGCTCACTGTTTTTTGATCCTGTAATGTCTTACTCATAAACAAAAACCTTTCCCAGTTTCCTAGTTTCTAAAAATCAGATTATATCACTGGCCAGTGCAGCTATGACACATGACAGAAATGCAAACGTTTTTATTCTTTTTCCATAGTAACTATAGACACCCATCTACAATACCCATACGTTTCAAGATCTTTTTCCTTTTCCTTCCTCTAGTTACTTTCCCATCTGTAACTGTCCCTAAACTTCTGTCCAGAGCTACCAGCGGATCTCAGCAATAACAAAGCATTGAATTCAATGTTCATGCCTTATAGAAAAAAGATCTTATGAAAGAATACAAGATGTCAAAGCAAACACTTACTTAACAGAGTAACTACATAACCATGTAATGAAGGATCAGAAAAGATGTTATCAGTTTAGCCTTTTCATAATATTTAATAAAAAAAGGTTCATTTTAATTTATTCCAACTCAAAAAAATGGCACATTACATATGGAATTAGTGTGAAAATCATGTTTAAATTGAATGAAATTCAGCCTAACAGTTTTGAAGAAGTACAGATTGGCTTTTGATTTGCCCCAAGGCACTTCTGTTGTATCTCCTATTTAAAATCAGTTTCTGCTAATTCCTTGATTTGTATTACAGAGTCACCACTTTGGATGATTAAAAATCTTTTATGTTGGGGTACTTACTTTTTTTCATTAGGCAGTGTGTTAAAGGAAATAAGAGGCTGGTTTTGTTGGGGATGAAACCTGAGGGGAATGTTCTGAATTTCTGAGAAACTTTTAGATAGTTGGAGATGGCAGGAAGAGGAAGTTTCTGTTTGTTTTGTTGTTGTGATTTATATTCTCTGGAGATTTTCTTTGTGAAAACATAGTATCTAATGAAGATTTTTGAATTTGTCAAATGAAGTTCTTTAATAAAACAGATGCAATAACTAAACAAATTTATTCAAAATTCAGAAAGAATGATCAATCACAGGTTTTCAAAGCAGGAAAACAGAAGTTAAGGTTCCGACATATGCCTAAGATTTCAGGTTCAGCAATTAGAACTGAGATTCTGTACAGGACCTCTTAGAGCAAGTTGTGTTCTATGATCCTGCTCAGCACTACTGCTGCTCTTTCACAGGATTTTATGATACCTTAGCTGCTCTTCGGATACCACATGCAACAGGCAGTAAAGACCCCAGAAGAACATGATATAATATCCAAGTACTTTGGTGCACTATATTTGAGCCCATTTACTGAAACTATATCGAGACTGTGGACCTGTTGCTCTGTCAGTTGTAATGTCAGTCGTCTTGATCAGAGTTCTGAATGCAACAAGTTGCAACACCCATTGGACCTCTTCTCCCAATTTCTTTCCTGTGGAAACCATGGTGTGAGGAAGAGGAGCAGAAGAAAATACCTGTGTCATGTTCTACAGTGAGTATTGACTCATCTGGCAGATGTATATCACTAAAGCCTGGGAGAGTTATCCCAGACTGGGACATTTGGACACAGCCTTAGAGAGCTCTGACAACACTCTGAGTGACCGCACATTCCTGTGATCACTGACAAGGTCCAGCACTTCATAAATGTCCACACTGTTTCATGTTGCACCCAAAACTCTGCCCCTTTTACCTTGTGTCCTACCATATATGTTGTGAAATAGCCCTCGGGAGCAGTTTCATAGCCATCATTTTCAATCCCTTCTCCAGAGAATTCTGTAAACAGAAGGTGGGAGACAACCACTAAAGACACTGCAAGCACAAGGCAATAAAATATTTTGCATCAGTGTTTCCTGCAAACATAGCCACTTTCGTGGCAGTAGATTATAGTTCTCTGCATCTAAACAATGTAGATACCCCAACTACAACGTTCATCTGCGGGAAGGAAAAACAACTGACCTAATTTCTTTACAATAGTGTACAAGAAAATACGAGCCCAGTGACATCCTATTAGAAATATCTCTGCTGACATAAATGCAATTACCTTCTAGTGTCACTTCTTTTCCCCTCTTGCTAAGAATAAGCAGCTTTCCAGCATGATAGTAGTGAACAGTGTAGAACAGTATATTTGGCTGATAACAATAATAGGTTAATTCTATTTCAGAGTATATATCCTACACATTTTTTCCACATAGTGTAAACTTGAACCTTCTGTTAATGATCATATCTTTTTAGTTACTAGACTAGTGACCAATGTTCTTGAAAAAAGGTTGGAGAGGCTGATAACGATCACTCAGGAAAAAAAAGAAAAAGAAGCTTAGAAAAGTTTGTAAGAAAACAAAGAAGATTTTTGTACTCTGTATTTTTTAGGCTGGGCTTTCTATCCTCCAGTTTCCTGCAGAGACATGTTTGAAATGTTATCTGTCCCCTACCCTTGGACAATATCAAAGCCATATAAAAAATGTGCCCATTGGAAAGGGGAAAGACTTCCTGAGTATACATCATCAGAAAAATGTAGTTATGAACACTGTGGTAGTTGCCCCCTTCACTCACCCTACATGTGCTTCATGGGCTCCAAAGTTCTGCTTATCATTGATAGAATGCCTCATTCACCTGCTCTGCTGGAATATAAATAAGATTTCTTGGGTTGAAAGAAAAGGTTAATATGCAGTACATAAACAACACCAGAATCTCTTACAGAAAATAACCTGCTATGCTAGTTGGGTGGAACACAAATTGAATTTCTGAGTAAATGCCTGTTGTTCGAGGAGAGAGAAGTCAAATTGTCAAGAACACAAAGGGTTAAATCACAGTGCAAGGACTGAAAGCACTTCTCATGGGAACAAATATCAGGAGAGGAAGATGCCAAGATTCAGTACCTAAAAGGAAGACAAAAGTGAAAGAAACTGTTTAAAAGATAGGTAATTAAATAAATTTAATATTTTCTATTAATGTTGTATTATACTGATTTGCTTTGAGCATGTAAAAAAAAATTTAGTAAGATTTAAAGAAAAAAGCTTTTCCCAACTTCTTTTTACTTATTCAAATACTGATCAGAATAAACTTCTAAACTTTTGTTGTAATTGCTAAAAATAGGATAACTTTAGAACTCTTCCAGCTCTTACACATTTTTGGAAAAGTTTCAAGATTAAAGCTATAATGATAGTCTGCTATAAATGCAGTGAGCAAAACAAAGGAAGAGAAGAAGTTTACTGCAAGTCAGACCTGTTATGAAGTAGAATTCTGTTGAAATAACATGTTGTTTTCTCTTAAAAAAACCACACTGTTTCCTTCATCACTGCAGTTCCTGAAATCAAAACTCTAGAAGAATCCCAGGAGACCTACACACTCTAGCAATCTGCTAAAATCCTTTATTGAGTCTTGATCAACTCTTACTCTTACAGAGACTTAGTTTTGTTATTGCACTTCATGTTCTTCCATTCATATCTCCAGACATTTGGTGAGTAAAGAGCTTAATGAAGTAAAATTTACTTGTTTTCAGTTGCAGTCCAAAACAAACAAACAAACAAACCCCCACAAAACCCCCCACCCAAGTGCTCCAATCTAAAAGACAGAATAAATAAAATACTTGAGCATCTTTATATTCATTATTTCACATTTTTGCTGCCTTGACTTCCATCTTATAGACCCTACAGAAGTACTCAAAGCATAGATTTGAGCATGAAGGTTCATTGTACCATAAGGAAAACTAGAATTATCCAGAAGAATCGACTAGAGCTGAGTGACAGGAAGCACAGCGATATAACTGAAACCATTCCCGTTTCTGAAGGTCATGCACCTGAAGCGTAGTTGGTAAAAACCCTTCCACCTTTCCACATTCTAAAACCTGAATGCTTCACAGAGAATCTTTATACCTACACTTAATTGCTGTAGCACCTGAGGATGCCTGAGGAAGGTCTTTAGATGGAGATCCTGGGTTTAAGTAATGTACTAATAGAATTATTGGAATTATTTTTTGCACAAGATGTAGGAGGTACTCATGCTTAGTATTAGCTTGATGTTTTAGAGAAAGGGAGTCATGGTCTGAGAAGGAGGAAAAGGAAGCATGTTCACACCTATTGTTGCCTGGTAATCAGTCAGAGCTCTAACTTTTAGACCAGACCTTGAGAGTAAATAAATGGGTAAGTGGGCATTTTGGCTAATTAGACATTCAGTGGCAATTGAATGTAGAGACCAGAGTTGCCAAGACACTGTGTTAGGAAGGCATAAAACCATAAAAATTTCTTATTTTGTCTCTTCCCTGTGGAATTAATCTTGCACACTTCGTTGAACAGTGACATAGTTTTTTATAAATACAGTGGAGAGGTGCTTTAAGGGTAGAGGTGTTATAGCCTGGTACCCCTTGAGCTGGTAAAATCCCTTATACTGCATACTTGGAGATTTTTAGAGCATTCTTTGTATCATAAGAGCAGTTCCTTATTCAGCTACATTTTCATATTTTTTGAGAAAATACTCACAGTGATAGCATTAACAATGCAGAAAACCAGAATTCTATTGTTTTCCAGAAATAGTTTTCAAAAGGTCATGTTCAAATCGAAGTAGCAAAGGATAAGCCTTGGAAAAGCCTTCTAGACTGTTGATTGGCTAATTTTTTCCAAATATTTTCTTTATGTTTTCTTTATTGTTCAGTGTGTCTTTGTGGTTTGCAGTAAAGAAACAATAGCAACATTTTTCTCAACACTGCATATTGGTTCTGCAGCTTTTCCTCACAAAACATGGCACATTTGTGTGAAAGGAAATATATGAGAATGGTCACTAAAGTGAACAATATGGTCATGGAATAGATTTTATTCATATCCATTTACACATATCAATTTTGTGTGTAACATTTTTCATTTCCTACCAATATTACTGACATTTTTGTCTTTTTTTATGTTTTCTTGTGTGAGGCAAAACTTGAAAGTATGAGTATAAATTCTTCCTTTGCAAAATTCTGAAAAACTTGAGCCTTTGACTTGCATGTATGTGGATTGTGCACAAGGCTAATGGCTGTTCTGGATGGAGTAATCAGTCTGCTGGAGCTGTTCCAATTACATAGGATCAGTTACACTAGAAAGAGACTTACACTAGTCCAAGACTATTGGCAAACATTCTGATAATGAGTCATGGGAAAACAGAGGTATGAACAAGTCTTTTTTACATCCTCATGACAGCTTCAACTTTTATCACAGCCTGTCATTAAAAGGTGTTTATTTATGTTGTCATTTACCTTGTACAGGACAGACTGACAGTTTTACACCAGAACACTTGCTGTACTCATATAGAAGTCAACAGTTATGGGCTTAAAATGAGTAATCTTAGAAAACCTAATTTTTTAAAGACTAAATTTCTATACTTTAGAATTTTAAATTTTTATATTGTGGCTAAAAACTGTGGAAAAATTAAAACATTGGCTAAATGGGTAAATTATTTAAAAAGCCTCTGTTTTGCTAATTAGTATTTTCCAATGGCTTTAAAACAAAAAAAAATCCAGTCAGTTCTATAGTAGAGTTACTGCCCTTAATAACAGAAATATGCTTTCTCACTTACTTTCCTGACATTCAACTTATATTGTAGGTTGGTGCCGCTTGTGTAGTTTTAAAATAACATTGTTGAGTTCTTTTACAGCAGATGTGCACCTGTGCCTGTTATATAAAATCAGAATTATTCCAACAGATGAAAATAAGCATGTCCTTAGTCCACTGTGATCAGGGCTGATAGAAGACAGCTCTGGTCTTAAAACCTTACAGCCACATTATAGTGGCACAATACCTAAGTTATTATACCTTGACATGCAGGTCACTTTGGGAGCAGAGTTACATCTTCTGGCTAATGGCTAAAGTCTTATTAATTGAAACCATCAGCAGGAGAATTTACATCAGTCAGACTACAAACAAGTTTCCACCATAACTCCCAATTTCTAAGATTTTGTGTTCATGGAAGGACACATTCTGCTTTTAGAATATTTCCTACGGTTTTCTCCCTTCAAAAAGATGTTTTTCAACTATTATCAAGCAAAATCCCCTTGACCTGCTTTAATTCACCTATAATTTAAAAAGAACGCAAAGCAACAGTTCTCAGTGTAAATTTTACAGCTATTTCCTATTTTAAAACTAATTCTAACCAAAGTAACTGCACTTGAAGCTTGAAAAGTGAGATAGACATAATTTTCTTTGAGTGATGAGATCCTGAGATGAAATTTACCATGCTTGGTCCCTACCCAACAGGTAATTTTACTTTTTTTAGAGTAAAATCCATTTATCTGTTCAAGGGTGCCTTTGGTGATTGTGCTGTGAAGTAATATAACCGTCTTTTTAAAAAGGGCTGTAGCAATAAGTGCTCTGAAGTTTCCATTGAGTAGCCATATTTCTGCTTCCTTAAAAAAATTTTTGAAAATTATAGTCCTTTGAAAAAAGCTTTTTGAGCATAAGTAGTACAAAAGACTATTTTGTTGCCACTGTAAGGATGTTTAGTATGCAGTACAAGCTGTGTGCACTGTCTAAATTATAGAGAACAATCATGACCAGAATAGCCGTCTTACTACTCTGCCGTTGCAGTGTAACATCCGAAATTTAAGCACCTCATCCCAGTGAGATGGCCTGGGGCAATGATGGTCCTATGCAACCCAAGAGGTGAGAGGAAGAAAGCAAGTCCAAATCTCTGCAAGTACATGGAGAGCAAGGCTGCCTGTCCCTAGGCCATGAGCTTTCCAGTCATAATCTCCAGCTGAGGTTCTCATCTGGTCAGGGCTGGCATCCAACTGAGTGACTCTTTGTTGATATCCTGTCTTTTGGAGTTTTGGTATTTCAAGAGAGTTAAGATAAAATGGTGTTTCTGTAACAAATGAGTTCAGGCCACTGAGCTTCCATCTTTTCCACCTTCCTCATCAGAAACAAGTGCAGCAGCTATTCCTTTAAAATCCCCATTTTCTATGGCAGAAGTGACTTTGATCTAGCTTTGAGGCTCCAGATTCTCAAAGTCAAAATTAATTGCTGCGTCTAGGAATTTTCTGGGTCTGATGCCTACATTTTCCCCATGCCATGGTGTTCATTTTGACCAAAGGGAATGCACACTCAAAAATGGGTCTCGCAGTTCCTGGAGCAGAGTTCTTGATGACCTTTTTTTATTTATTTAGGCATCCATGCTGCATATGAAGAATTATTTCAGATGCACCTTTGGATTTTTTTCCTGGCCATTGCATTTCTAACCCTCACCACAGACTTCAGGCACCATTATTCCTTTGGCTGCTGGTGTGTTGCTAGGGTTGTCTCTAGTATCAGCCAAAGCTGAAGTAACCTGTACCAAGAATAGAATTGGCAACAGGAGGGAAAACAGGCCAGATGCTTTGATTCATCAGTTGTACCAAATAATCTTTATTTTTTGTAAGTAAGGCTCCAAGCCTTCTAAAATTATAGGCTCTCTTTCACAGGGAAAATCCCCACAACTGAGATTCTAAAGTCACAGAAATGTTTCTGTGAGACTGAACTCAAAAGAATGTTTCGGGTACACATTCATAAGTATTAGGTGAGAACTTTGGAATGAGGCTAATAGAGGAGTGAGACACATTCTGTCCAGATAAATCCTGGGGGTGATCCTGCTGTAATTATGAGTTTTTCTGCTAACAGATGTTCACATTCAGAATCTGCCTGTGGGTAATAGAAGAGATTAACATTTGCCAACCAGTGACCTTGTGTTTTATATGGCTTTCCACAATCTACCAGCCTCAGAACAATCAATAGCGGTACTAAATAGGCCAAAAACATGAAAACTGGATGAGCATTTCCAGAGGTATAAGGATATAAGCCATATACATTAAATTTTAATTAAGTGAAAACTGCTTTTAGAGTTAGAGACTTTTTGTGGTTTTTTTGTTTTTTTTTTTTTTTTNTTTTTTTTTTTTTTTTTTTTTTTTTTTTTTTTGTTTTTTTTTTTTTTTTTGCACAGGTAGCTTAGAAATGGGCAATTACTTTTCTATTTTTGAAAAGATTCCTGATTTCATAACAAAGTTTTCCTTTGTTCATTTAACTAGGTTGTTGACCTGATTGGCACAGCACACAGTTTGAGACAAGTTAACAGAAGAATTGAAGCAAATTCACTGAATCTTATTTCAAGTTTGATTGGCAGTGGCATTTTGCTTTTAGAAGAGAAATAAGAAAAGTTCAAACGATAATGCTTTTGTTTTTTATACAGAAAAAAGTAGTGATTAATTTTTTTCCTCCACTAACAGTCTAGGAATCTTTTAAGGTGCACAAGGTCATAGTCTATAGCCTTAAAAAGTAAGTATGGCTAACAGTTAATAGGGAACAGAGCACAGTTGAAAGGATTAAAGATCAAGCTTGGTGAAAGATGAGAAGAGGTTCATGGGCTATTGGAGGATGTCAAGACTTAGGAGAATGGGAGTTTTTTTGTGGTTACCTAGAACTAATTAGGTAGGAAAAATAATTTTGCTTGGCTTTTCGTTAGTCACTAAAAAAATATGTTGGAATTCTTTGTAGATGAAAGAGAAGGCTAGTGGCTGCTATGTAATTCCTTGTGAATCTTGGGATCTTTTCCAGTACACACAATTATTAGAACAGCTTTTATATGTGAGTTGGTTGAAGCAGCGTTCTTAAGTGAAGCAAAGAGTACAGACTGAAATTAAGGAGGGTCTAGAAAACATGTTTTGTGAGGAATGGCTGAGGGAACTGGGGTTATTTAGTCTGGAGAAGAGAAGACTCAGGAGGACCTTATTGCTCTCTACAACTGCCTGAAATCAGGTTTTAGTGAGGTGGGGGGTCAGTCTCTTCTGCCATGTCTCAACTGACAGGACAGGAGAAAATGTCTATAAATTGTACCAGGGGAGGTCCAGATTACATATTAGAAAAAAAAATTCTCAGAAAGAGTGGTTAGGCTTTGGAATAAGTTGGTAGAGTGGCCATCTCTTGAAGTGTTCAAGAGGTGTGCGGATGTGGCACTCAGGGATATGGTTTAGGGGTGATTGTGGTGGTGCTGATGGTGCTGTGGGGTGCTTGAGGGTTGGACTAGATGATCGTGAAGGTCTCTTCCAAAGATGATTCTGTGATTATGTGATTCTGTAAAAAGGAAAAGAGACCAATTCAAAAATTGAATTATATTTTAGTAACTATTCCAGTTCAAACTCATAACTAACTTGAATTTTAGGATCTTCACTCCACTGCAAACTTATCTCATTGTATTATGCATCCTTTGGATGGATGGCATAGCATGCAGGATGGCTGACTGACCCTTACAGAAAAGTCTTCAGCCTGAATATAAATGTGATGGCAAAACATACCCTCACACTTGCTGGTTTCTGTCAAACCCCAGTGATTCTGTTTCATATACTGAATATACATCGATCCTTTCCTAGAAATGAGTTCCTTAACACTAGAAATATGCCAGTAATCTGGCACATGTAATCTTCTTTACCTACATGGAAATTCTTTTTTGTATGCTTTAGTCAATGAAATGTTTAGTAGTGCTGACCCAAAGCAAATTATAGTTGTTTCTAACATGCAGGCAAGATAGACTCACTCAAACTTTGTTGAAGTTTTCAATTCTGCCCTGAAAGAAAATATCAAACATGGCTTAAGTCAATTAAATAGATTGCTGGTATGACATGATTTTAATATATGAGTATCTCAAATATCTCAAAAAGAAAGAGACTCAAAGCATGTGTAACAAAGCTTCAGGATCAAGTCTCAGATTTATTAGTCATCCTTCAATACCTTGAGACCAATTCAATTTGTCAGAGCTGGATATCATTGCCATTTTCCACAGAATCCTGGGTTTTAAGTCAAGGCCAACATAGCATCTAACCTTGGAGTGCAAAAGAATTTACAGTATTGCTGGAAGGGCCATGTCTCAAAGGGATTTAAATCTTTTGAATAATCCATTCTGATTTTTTTTTTTTCCCCTAGAGGTGCAAAAGAGGACAACTGCTACTGTTTAACAGATTAAGTAATAAAATCAAATGTTCAACAAGAGTGATCCACACAGCAGAAAGTGATCCACACAGCAGAAATATTATGTGTATCTTCAAAATTTATCTTAAATTAGGACTTTACACTAAAACAATCCTGTATGGTCTTCTAATCTGTTTTATGTGACTGAGACTTTTATTCTCTGCCATGTTTTAATTTGCTTTTCTTGTGTGTGGATGCTTTAGGAAGAATAGTATTAATTTTGAATTAAAACTTTTAGGGCAGAAATTACACCATGACACATTATACCACACCAGATGTATATGGAGAACATAATTTTTGTGTGTGTGTGTGCATGCATTTCATACACACACATGCATCTTTCAGGATGGTACAAGTAGACACTATTAAGAGTTGTGTTTCGGCTGTTTACATTTCTGTCAAAATGCAAACAACTAAGCTGAAATTTGTCATGCCTTAGGCTCATATGTTTAATTTTAGTAAAAAATACTTAAACCCTATCTGAAAACTAAGCAAAAAGACAGTTTTCCTTATATTGCAAAATTCTGACAGTCCATCTTTTATGGTTTCAAGTACTGCAAATCCCTGAAGAAGAATTTTGAAGTTCACTGAAGACATGTCTTTTGCCACCTTGTGAATATCTGCCTACATTCGAGTAAAATAGCAAATTTTCAAAACACTATTGTTTGTAAATGCTCAGTGAAAAAAAATTTTAGCTAGAATTCTTGATTTTTCAATGTGTTGAGCATGTCCCACCCTAATGCTGCATGGGATTTCCCCTTCCTCTCAGCTCTGAGCCCCTGCAGCTGATGATGATGCAGCTTTTTAGACCCTGGTGCTTGATCTAAAAAGCTCTGCCTGTAAGATTGTGCCTTAAACACTATTGATGCCCTTCCTGCCTAATCCAAAGCATGCAAAGCATCTGTAAAAACCTATGTGGGGAAAGTGGGATTGAGGAACAAGCTGTGCCAGTGTTGACAGGGGCTGTTCTTCAGGGAGGGAAAGAAGGCAAAGGAGTAGGGGTACTGCTGGCCATTTGAGGGAGAGGAGGGTGAAAAATGAGAAGTGAGGCTTGAAGTGTCTGAAGAGTTAGGTGAGTAGAAGAGGATGAGAGATGTGGGAAGGGGGTTGTTCAGGAGCTGCAGTGAGAAGCCAAGGAGGAGACTTTGACAAGAGTCATGGTGGGTGAGACATGTAAATTAGATAAGCGTGGGAAGAGAGAAGATGGATAACAGGTCACGGTCTTTGTCAGAGGCCAGGATTTGGATGAGACCTGTGCCAAAAGCTCTCTTAAGACCTCTGAAGAGGTATGTAAAGAGAGATTGGACCTACACAGGTGAGATGTATAGCTGGCGGTAGATTGGAGAAAGATAAATGTGGCTGAAACTGAAATTCTTTATATTTCTGTATCCTATAAAATGCAATACATAAAACCACCTAGAGATACCTGTGTTAGTTATCACTGATGTATGAAAGAACTCAGTTAAAAAAGAGCAGCAGTAGGCTTTGCATTCTATGTTTCTCTCTTACACAAGCCAAACATAACATTTCTACATGTACTTAGGGTGCGGGCATCTCCTTAACATTTTACATGTAAAATAGTAAACTTGCCCCTTCAGGAGTAACTGATAGTTAAGTACAAAAAATTAAGTAATTAGACTTTTCTCCTAGTCTTCGATTAAAGAATTACAGAAGGAAAGTACTATCCTCTTAGCTGAATTACAAATCAAAATAGCCAAGATGATACTTTAGATGGAGAATGTACACATTAATCAGGTGGAATTTAGAGAACAGTGATTAGGATTTAGCTTGAAATACTGTAATTTTTAGACTTTCCTATTTGTTCATTCAATGAAGTTATCCAAAGTATGGAATATTAGGAATAAAGCAGTGCATTACATATTAAGAAAAAAAAATTAAAATAAGAAAAATTTGGTTGTTGAGTTGGGTCTTTTGCTGGTCATGCTGGCAGTTGGGCTGATGGAATAGATGCATGTCCTTAATTAATCTCTTTTTCTTTTGCAAAAGCAAAAATGCAAAAAAAAAGAGAAACAAAAATGCTGCTAATGTCAAAAGAGAGTTAGAATTTTTTTTCCATTATTGCAAAGGAAGGGAAAAAAGGATTTAATCTTTGATCACAAAAAACAATGTAAACTCTCCAGATCCTCCAAGATTCATAAACTGGAAGGCAGGAATTATTCTGAAGGTTGCAGAATTCATTCCTGCTGTTTCCATGCTTGGTTTGGAATAGAAAAAGCAAGCCACATCCATTCCCCAACATCATCGGCAATGCAGTGATTATTGTGCTATTTAAATCTAAATAAACTTAAAACTATCCTGAAGTTCATAATTTCCTTGGAGTCAAACAGACCCTAAATAGAGTTCCCACATTTCAAAATATGTTCATTCATTCATTCATAATTTATTTCTCTATAATGTTTAGTTGAATTTAAATTGAATAGGCCTACTACAAAGATAGCAACAGCTGAAAAGCCACACCAGATTGAACAGAATAGTGGTGAAGTCTCAGATATTAAACACCAAATAGATGCAGGCACCAAAGGCAGTCAGTGTTCTCAATTTCCAAGTGTGTTAAGAGCAGCATGAGAAAACACTTAGAGCAAGATAAGAGTGCTTCACAGCATCGGGGGTGCTGATTGGCTGGTGATTTGTAAGGTTAAATTGCATGGCAATCTAAATGCGTTTTGATTGTACCACAGCTTCAAAATTGCTAAGACTTTAAACACTACTGATTATTCTAAATTATTAAATGAGCTAGAAGAAAATTACCTATGAAGTCAAAATAAGCCTTGATTATTTATATTAGTGGTAACAAAAACATGTTGATATTAGTAAGACTGAGAAATGAACAAGTACTTTGCTTCTGGGACTGAAATTAATGAGAATGTGCAGATGTAAGAGTATTCATGTTTCCTGGAATATATACGTATTTATAATTTTCCACTGTGGAAGAAAGATTTGGAGTCCTCACATCCTGAAGTTTTCTAACCTTAAATACCTTTTCTGTTAGAATATGTAATTCAATGTAAAAATAATAAAATAGTGTAAAGGTAGATAGAGACTGAAAAAGGATGTTTCTTCTTCTGGAAAAACACTTTTCCTCAAAAATATTTCTGGGCAGGGATATGGGGTATTTTATATAGTTTAAATTGCTTTGCTGTTATCTAAGTATCTTAAGTACCATTTAGAATTTCTCAAGTTTTTCCAACAAAGATTGCAGTAGGTTGAACAGATAAATTAAAGAACAATTCAAGTTGCTTTTTTGGAGATATTGGAGAAATTTAATAGAACATAATAGCACTGTTACTGAAGTGGCAAAGCATATCAAAAACTCTGATTAGCCATAAAGTTACTAAAAAAAGTCCTGGGTTACACAATATAGAACATGCCATACAAATTTTATTTCAAGTCCTCCAAAATTTCCCATGATATAAACTGGTTCCAGAACAAGAAATTTTATTGGTAATAATCCTGATAAGCAAAACACTTCAATTATAAGTTTAAACGTCTTTGAAGTTCCATTCACTAAACAAGGCTAAAGCTTAAAACCTGAATACATGCTGAAGAACTCTTTTTCTAAGTCAGATCCTTTTTTTTTCTTTGCAAGGCTGTTACATAATTCAGGGCTCAGACACAGATTCTGACTGCAGGAGGCTGTTGTGATTTAATCTGTGCTGGTAACTAAGCCCCACATATCTACTCACTCACTCCCAGAATCAGAAGAATAAAAGGGAGAAAACTTGTGGCCTGAAATAAGAACAGTTTAATATTGAAATAAAACAATAAAACAAAATCATGGTGATCATGGCAATGCAACTAGTGTTACTACTACTACTACTACTACTACTACTACTACTACTACTACTACTACTTTCTCATATGCAAGTCAGTAGTTTGTGTCTGCAAAAATATGATAGACAAGTCTGATATGGATGGAGCCAGTAGGGAGGGGTGTCTTAACAAGAATGGGATGGAACTTGTTTGCAAAACAGTGATTCACAGGAAGCTCTCTGAGGCAGCTTTGCCCAGACAATCCCTACTTGGTTGTCAAGCTAAGTCTAAGTGCTCAGAGTTTTGTTTCTCTATGTGTCCAGAACTGCTCCAGCTGAGTGGTCCAGTGGATTTCACTGCCACCTCTTCCTTCTGGTCAGAAGTCAGAAACCAAACACTGATTGACGATTCCAGGAGCGCTGAATCTGGTAGCTCTCATGAAACTTGGAACCAGGACACATCCAAATAACCATCTAAAAGAACATACCAGGGGCTATTTTAGTTTTAAAAGCACACCTCTTTTCTGTAGCAGCCTCAAACTTTTGCAGCATTTCAATTTTTCTCTTTCCTCCAGACTGTACCATAGTACACTTATCAAAATCTTTCTGCTGAAGGTAATGTGAAAGACAGCATGAGTTAAAAACCAGAAAATGCCATTTCCATGTACTTTTGACCTGCTTCCTTACCAAGGATGAGGGAGACCTCCTCCTTTATTTTATTCCGGGACCCTTGAGCAGATTTAGACTAAACTTCAAACTGTTACTCAGCACAGAGTTGATGGTGTAAGTTGAGAGACCATTTGCCTCCACTGCAAACTGCCATCATGTTTTCAGCCACTCCTGTTTTGGCTTCAGGTATCTTCAATCTGCAACAGAACATCAAAGATGTTAAAAGTATTAGCAGTTCCTCCTATTAACACATGCAGAGACTTTGTGAATTCTCTGTCTTGTATATTAAAAACATACAGATTGAAACCTCATTTTTAGCAACTTACCCCCTCATTTGCATGGCAGGGTACAATTTATTGATTTCGCAACTGAATTATTCAAGTCCCTCATTGGCAGTGAAATTATGCAGCTTCAAAAAAAGCTGAAACCAATACAAAATTCTAAAAGAAAAGTGCCAGGTATACAAAACTCAGTTGTTTAATGAAATGATAATCTTGTCTGCCTGTGGAAAAATCAGTAGTGTCTCAAATGTGAAATAACAAATTATTGATAGTCATTAGACCTGATTCACAGCTTGGAACAAATCTTACATTTAATCAATAGCAGCATTTAATTTTCAAAACTATAAATTTGTAAATCCAAAAGAGCTTATGAGATGTAAAATGATACCTATATCACTTATATTTTAAAAAAGGCTTATATGTTGTTTGAAATACTTAGGTTAATGCTCCTTTCAAATATTGAGGATGCAGTTGTATTCTGATGCTCAAGAATTTTCATGCATATGATAGCTTTCTTGACAATATTGATAACAGATAGGCACCTAAGTACCAGCCCATTGAGAGGAGAATTTAGCCTTTGGCTTGAAGCACTCAGGTTCCATCACAAATCTTCCTATCTACCCATATCAAACTGAATAGTGCTGTAGTTGAGTCTTATGCAGTGTGAAATAAGGAATTTGCAGATATGGATGCTGTGAGTTCAAAACTACTTGAACTATTTAGAGGAGAAAAAGATCCAGGATATATCCCCTAGAAACCAGACATTTCATGAAGTTCAATTTTATATTGGAACTTCATGACTTAAACTCTTTCATTGTTTAGATCTGTAATATAAGTTATCAATAAAGGAGTTTGAGACTACTGCCAAAACACGGATCAACAGAATCTCAGCTTCCCACAGTTTTGGGCTTGTTTTGACTTACCTTGTTTAGTTCAGATTAGTTATTTTCTACAATTTCTCAATTTTTTTATACTGAAGTACCATGTGCTTTATTTTATCCCCTTTTCCCTTGCACTGTGGTGGTTCTTTTGTGTCCCGCCCCTCCGATTCATTTGCAAACTTTTCATCCTTCTCCATTAACATAACACCAAAATGTAATGAACAGCTCCCACATGGTCCATTCTTTCCACATTATTCTCAAGGTTTCAACTTGTGTGTGCTTGAATTCACTTTATTATTATTATCTTAAAAGTAATGATCTTTAGCATGTTTTGATGGAAGCAACAAAACTAAAAATTATTTTAGACTTCTGTCTCATTTTCTTCTTCCAGCGCGATCCCACAATCTCCCCGCTGTGGTTCACTACAAACAGTCCTGCAGAATGCTGCCTAAAACTGTGATATTTTTTGTCCCCTGAACAACTTCTTCCCCCCCCCTCACCCCCCCCCAATTTGGGGTAAAATAAAACAAAGAAACAAAAAAGTCTCAAAACACAGAGGCAAAACTGCAAAAACACAATCAAAAAACCATAACTACTTAATCATTCAGAGAAATAAAGGAACTTTTAAATGTTAACAAAATATTTATTAAACAGAATTTTTTATTAAAGAAAAAGTGTTTTGTGAGTTACATGTCCATCTGAAGAATATACATCTATAAAAAGATCTCTTTGCTTGCGAGGAGAGAAAAAAGAACCTACAGTTTGCCATACAAGAGAAGAAAGGATCTTACCTTTGGCAGTAACTAATAGTCAACATTTAACAGAAAGGCAAAAGTCACAGTGAATGCCTCCAGACAAACATTAAACGTTGCAGACTGGGGTAAATGGTGGAAGGAAATGTATCTCCTGACCTTTGCAGGAATCAGCACGCATCTCAACACACAGACAGGTGAGAAACGCAGAATCAGTCACAGCTACTGATCATGTGAATGCTTGATTTTTCAATCTGATGGTTAAAATGAAACTTTAAAATAATTAATTATTTTCCCCCCCTTTTTTTTTTTAATTTAAAATATATTGTTAATTTTTCACTGAAAATGGAAAATTTCCAAAGGAAATATAATTGGAGCAATAAATATATGTGTTTATTCTAAAAGTAGCTGAAATGAAAAGCTTCAATTTTAATGAAAATATCATCTCCCTTTTTTACTATTCTAAACCCACAAATATATGTGACTTCTTGAACACTATAGCAATTTTGATATTTCTCTAAATGAATTTTCAAGTGTAGTTTATGATATAGAGACACAAAACTTCATTATTTTGAAAAATTAATTCAAGGTGGTGCTACATGTTGGAAAATAGAGAATTACAAAAAAAATAAGAGATTTCTTAGAGCTTGGTTTTATTCATTAAATTATTCTTTTCTTCTTTTTCTTTTGAAAGTGCTTTATGTTTCTCCCATAGTCTCTCTTCAATCAGGGAAATAAAGTTTTTGTAAATTTCAGGAGAAAAAAAGTCCATTCAATTTTGAAAAAAACTTTAATCCAGCTCAAAGTGTACAGATTACATTTCTGTTCAATTCTTTTATTCCTTTCAATTAGAGTAAAGAGCTCACAAAATATTTTTAAGGGATGTTAAGTGAATTCCTAAAATTAAAAGGTAATAAATGGCAAAAGCAAAGGAATTGATGAGTGGGGAAAAAAAAATTGAAATAAAATAAAATAATGAAAATAAAAATAATTGACAGTCTTATCCGTTATAGAAATCACTGTCATTCAGCACATCAAACACAGTTTCCTTGTAATAAATAACTTGAATACTAAGTTGTTCACACTATGAAAATATCTATCTGCTTTCAACAGCACCATTCTGAAGCTAAAGACAAGAAAACTTTTTCACATTTATAATTTGCTGAGAGAAGACACTATGTCTAAATAAGAAATAAGTGTATGTAATAAATATTTAATCTTTTTTGATTGCCTAGAAGAAATAATTTGTGGTTTGAGTTAACCAATAGTGGTAACTCATAATTGATTAGTTTTATTCCCACTTCACCACTGAAAGTGGGGATCCCTGCAGAAGGAAGATGGCATGGGGTTTCAGATGCTGAAGATGGCTAAATATTTTTCTCTTAAAACACTAGTTAGCTAGTAAACTTTTTTCTTCTTTAAATTTGAGGGCAGAGGAAAGAAGACAGGAAAAAATATTTTTAGTGGTTTGATGATATTTATGTATTTAGTATAAAATTTTCATTAATTGCCGAAGAACCAGAAGGAGTACAAGCACAGTTAAAAAAGTATAACCTTTCACTATGATAGGGTGCAATAATGCACCATCAGCAACCATAAGGAAAATAAAGTCTTTAGAATTTCTGTTAAGTCAGGAATGTAAATAATATTGCATATTGAGAAAGTTGCCTACCTGAGGTTTAATTGGGTAGTTATGCTAACAAGTGAAGATGTGGAAATTTTTGTTCTCTAGTATTCAGATGCTGAGACTTGGGTCACTCAAAAAATTCTTGTGGCAGTTTAAGTTACTACAGGAGCCACCCACTGTATTTTACCACTTCCACAGAAGATTTAGCCAAAGAGAACGCATATCCGTAGTGCATGTGCTTCCATGCAGGGTATGGCACCTTAATGCAAACCCAGTTTAATTGTATTTTTAAGCCAAGGCATTAAATTCAATCCAAGACTCCTACTGATGTGTAGGCAGGTGTTCCCTTCTGACAGCTTTGCCATGGAAATAGAAACCTCAAGCAGAAAAATAAGGCAAGCAGCAGCAGTGATACCATCTTTACTTCAACAGGACTCACTAGAGTTCATCTGTCAGTGTTGTTAGTTCCCAATGTAGAGATCAAAAGAAGCAATTAGAATTATTTCCATCAGATTTCTCTTTTCAGATAGTATTTCTAATGGGAATTCTGAAACAACACTTTAAATACCTTTCATCTCATTTTCAGATTTAAAAGATTAAGCGTTCTTCAACTTATCTGAAAATCAGGATCTTTTGTGTCTGTAAAGAAATTCCTGGAGCCAAATTAAGACATATAAGCAGAATGCCTTATACACTGTTAAGTAGGATAAGATACAATGTGAGTACGTCACTATATGAGTCCCTACTGGGGCACCTAGAAGCAAATGTGTCCCAAGAATATCTATTTTATGAGCAGTTAATTCACCAGAATAAATCGAGGCCCATATACATATATTTTTTTCATCTGATTTAACCCTTAGTTATGTGTAGAAACATTTTCTTTTTCCTGTAATTTCAGTGTTGGTTTTTTCCTTCAATGAATCATCTGCCTTTTGTTAACAATATTGTCAAAGATTTCTTAGGTGACATACAGTATAGTACATTTTGATGTTCCACGCATCAGTTTGCTTTAGCCTACAGCATTTGATGTTACAAGAGATATGAAACATGACATGACCAATGAGACTTGATAAAACGTGTTACAATCCAAAGCATTGCTCTGAAACCTAAAATGACCTTTCCTTCATTATTTTGCAACATTTTGTTGTTTGTACATTCTCAGTGTAAGAGTTTTTTTAGTTTGAAAGGGTGGCATCGAAGCAATGTGCAAAAGTTTATATTGAGGAAAGCACTGGTCCCAGATATTGCTAACACTGATATGATTCTAAGAAAACCGGACTTTTTATGAAAAATGTGGGAAAGAAACTAAGAAACAGAGATGGAACCATGAAATAATATAGAAACATAATCCACTTCAATTTTAAAATAATTAATGGATGAAAATGTTACTTGAGAAGCTGTAAATCTGACTGTAAAACCTGCTAATATGTTAATGGCCCCTGTGAACTGGGCAGCATACATATATGTGTGAGCACACGTTTTTATATATCTATGTATATACATGTGCATATACACTACAAGCAAAATTTCTAAATGCTTAGGTCTGCATGGATAAATGAAAAGGTTAAATGAAACCAGGAGAACAGGAGTAAAGGAAGAGAAATCTGTAGGAAGAAGAATTTTAAAAAAAAGGTGGGTATCTGGATTCAGTAGCAATATATATTATTGTGACTCAAGAAACACAAGAATTGCCTCTGTTTGGAGATAATTATCAGGGATTGCACATATACCAATGCCTAAGGAAGTTCAATAGAGATTGTACTTCAAAAGTCTTAGAAAGGAACCAAAAAATTTCTTTTAAAATTATCATATTCCTATTTACTAGATGGTCTTCACATTTTGTCATAGAAAATGTCATGTGTAAGAAATGCATGTTGAGATTCTTGATATTTTGCTCTTTATTAATATGCATTTATGTAAATATTAAGTTGTCTGACAGTTACAACCATTATTAGGTTGTGGGTGAAAAACAGAACTTAAATAAATCATTCAAAAATCAACTGTGCTTAACTTGTAATATAGTTTCTTTCTAATTTCTTACCCAGATATTACATTAAATGTTTTATGCTTCATCATCAATCTACTTTTCAGTATCTGCAAAATTCGAATGCATCCAATTATATTCATTTCATTGAAAAACTGTTGAAATGAAAGACACATTTTAATAATGTTTTGCATATTATTTTCAGAACTGAATTCATAAAAGTTAAAATAATGTGAAGTATAATATTACTCATTCATATTTTGTTGTTTTGCCATTGTTTTTAAGTAATTTAAAGTATTAAAATTTTACTTAGGAATTTAATTACAATGTAACTTTATGTTCATGGTAATAGCATACAGTATGTAACTTGATTTGCTGAACACTTCAAAAACAGAATGGTTCATATTTCCATTAGCCATAGTGTTTTTGTTACAGAATCTCTGCATATTTATTTTGTAAGTTTTTTGATGTTGCTCAGATACCTCTTTTCAAATTACCTCTGTTGACACTGGTAGGAATTATGTAAGGAGAGAATTAGATTTTTACTGAATTAATGCCTGATCTTGCTAACTCTGAGTTTTGGTACTGAATTAATTGGAACTCAAATGAGACCTTTACAACAAATTCTGAAAAACATCTTTTGATCTCCAATAACAAAATTTTATTCTGCATTACAAAAGCTGTGAAGATCTCATGTGATACCAAACCGACACAAGGTCCTCGCTGATAATGAATACTGATCTATGTTGGATTCATGTTCAGTAATCCAACTTTTGTATTCCTATTCTACCAAAGAAACGTTATATGGCAGAGAAGCCCTTTGTAGACATGAAAATCATGCTTTCAGGCTGAAGTGGAAAACGGCAGAACTGTGCTACTTAAGTTTTCCATGAGATATTTGGACTGGGATGTAGTTGAAATAATAGTATTAGCTTCATATGGGAAGTATGGGATATTAATTGAGCTCTGTGTCAAGGGTACAATATTCCTCATAGGCTGCTGAAGATACTCAGATATTCCTGCTCTCACTCTTCCTCATGCGGCTAGAACATACAACTTTTCCAGTAGAATGGGCGAAGTCCTAGGAGTGACTACATGTGACGGTTTTTTTACTACTTTAGGATATTTCCACAGCTCAAGCTGCCTTCTGGCCAGCTGCGTGCGCATCATTGCATGTCTCAGTTTTACACTTCTCACTGCTCTTGCTCCAGTGAAAGGAGCTGGAAGCTATTATTACACACCACCAAGGCACTTCCATTTTCTGAGATTTCTGAGATGTCTCATTTTATGCTTTGTTCCATTTCAGATAATGTGTTTCTCAGATTTATTTTCATGCTGTTGCAATTTTTCATTTGTTGTTGTTATGAAGATAGTTTTGAAAAATAATAATAAAATATACATCCATTTGTGAAGACTGATCATGATGCTTGCTACCTATTACAAATAAGCTTCTGTGAGAATCCCTGAAGTACTGTCACAAGTATGCTGTCATGGTTTATTGACTAATCAGCAAAAAATTGAAGTCCTGATTGGCTTTATTTGTTGGTTTATTGAAACAGGGAAATAGGAAGGACTGGACAAATTAATTAATTTTTGTGGGGAATCCAAACTTAATCTGAGGGACGCTGTCAATTTGATTGATGGCTGTGTAAAAGAAGAGTTGTTTTGAAAAAAACCTCATGAATTGTCACTTTTATGACACATTAATCCTAAGATCTTCTTTTAACTGCTTCCATTCTGGTTTCTAATATAAATATCAATTTCAGCATCCAGAAACAACTTCTTGAATGTTTATGAAGCAAGGGTTAAACAGGATCTGAAGGGTATTTAGAATAAGCAAGTGAAATAGTTATTAAAAAGATGTGTGTGTATACATATATATATATACATACACACTCTTAAACTGCTTTAGGTCAAAGATAAAGGCTTTTTTACCCCTGGGATTGAGACTATATTTGAAAATTATGAGAACATCTAAATTGTGATAATTTACAACATATAGAAGATAAAGTAATGGGAACAGTTTTAGTCAGTTTAGGTAATATTTTTATAGAATATGACCTCAAGAACAGTGGAAGAATGAACACGATTTTCACATTCTCATCAAGTTTGGAAAGTCAGGGTTACAGTTCAAGTGTGCTCAAAGCTCACTATTCATTTAACTTAATAGTTACTATTATTCTGTGATATTGTATTTTAAGCTACAGATCTGTTGTTTTATATTACAAACTCCAGGTTTGAGCCTTTCAGACAGATTGACATATTAAGCTCTTTCATTACTAAATTATATAAATATTTCCTCTGAGAGGAGCTGAGAGAGGACAAGAAATAAACTAGGAATGTTAAAAGAGATTTCCTGAATTATTGTTCTATAAATACTCAAACATTTGTCCTCATGTGACAAGAAATAAATTAAAGCATTGCAAATTCATAAATTTGTGGAAGCAACTCTTATACCTTTTCATCAGAAGCACTTTTTAAAAAAAAGTCTATTGTAAAGCACTACAAAATAATTTCTTTATCCAAAAGCTCTGAAGCAGTTATTAAACCAGCTGTTTTCAAAAGTACACAAATCTGCTAAGTTGCAGTTGGGTAACTGTTAAATGTTAAAGCAGTGAATGATCAGCATGTAGCAGATGGCCTGGGAATGGGTTAGAAAATGGCAATGTTAATACCACCAGACTGAGATGTTCATTTGTGCTGTGGTATGTGCAGGCTGGGTGAATAATGAAGGCTCTGTAATAATTGTGTAAATCCCAACATTATTAAATCGATTCAGCTGGGGTTTCTTAATATATGTGAAGCACTTGATGTGCTTTGAGAAACACCTCCTCTTTTTGCTAAAGCTGTTCTCATTAACTCATACTGCTTTATTTGCTGTGACCTCAGTGTTCCTGTTTAGTAATGAGTGGAATAAAAATTAGAAATCTGCTTTAACTCTCAATATGAGAGAGGAGAAAATATTCCAGGAACAATACACCTATCCCACTTCTTTTGCAGATTGGCCATTATTTGAATTGTACGCCATCTTTTTTAGGATTTTAAAATTAAATTTCTCATAATAGGAATAGGGGAAAGAAAATCACAACCTAGTCAACTGCTAAAAGTTGTTTTAAGGAGGTCGAATAAAAGAGTACACAAAAGCAAAAACCCCAATAGGTATCTTGCTCCAACATCTTATCAAAGCTTGTTCCTGCCCCTGTAATGCTAAAAGGCAGAATAATTTTTTATAATTGGAGAGGACATGGATCAGGAGTAATGCACCAAGAATATCCCATGTGACAGCCCCCAGAGGAGGATCACCTATGATGTCAAGGTAAAACATGAACGAAAAATAAGCAAAAAGTCAACACACTGTAAACATGCTACAGGCAGATGCACACTTAGCACATAGTCCCTGGAGTACCATTCTTGGATATGTGCACGTGTTAGACTTTTAAAAACTGTTACCCACCTACAGGAGTTTGTACCTGTGAACTGAGAATTCTCTTTACCCCTCAGCTTTTAACAGATTAGGTGTAAGTTGAAGGTTATTAATACAATATGGGTATTATTAAACCATGGGTAATATGTTGCTTTAACTGTGCCCGATGAGATTTGCATTGACATCTGTGCCAGGACTGATGGCAGGACAACAGCCCTCTGCATCAGTATGAGGCACCATGCATGATTAACCATCAAGGAAGCTGGAAACATAAATTCTGCCAATTCCTGTCATTAGCTACTGCATATACATTAGGAAAAAAAAAACAATAAAGGAAATAAAGGATTTATTAGTATTAATTACATTTTATAATAACCATACTACAGTCCTCAGAAAAATAAAACCTTTAAGACATATCTGTTAATAGTTCTATTAGAAAATACTGGACAATGAAGCACTGAAATGGATTGCCCAGCAGTGGATGCCCCATCCCTGGAAGTGTTCAAGGCCAGGCTGGATGGAGGTTTGAGCAACCTGATCTGGTGGAAGGTATCCCTGTCCATGGCAGGGGTCTGGAACTAGATGGTCTTTAAGGTCCCTTCCAACCTAAACCATTCTACTGAAAGAATGAAAGAAAGATCAGTGATCTTTCATGATAACCGAAAGACCTAAAGATACTATGTTTTACTTATCTGTTAATCAGCAGTATATTGCTACATACAAAAGATGCAATATCCAAGATGGCAGTAAATTCTAATGCTATCTTACTGCTAAAATTCCAAATGTCTGCAAGAAATAAGCAGCCTAATATACCCCCTTCCTCAGCTGTGGATCATTTTGCAGAAGAGACATCAAGGAAAGACTTTCTACTAATTTTAAAGAAAGTCATCCCAGCCCTTGCATTTGTGTGAAACAGTTTTTCATTGCATGGTGGGGAAAAAAAGTGAGGTTGGCTAGAATTACTACTAAAGAAAAAGTCATATTTTGCTCTCAGACACATTGCTATAACCCTGCAGATTGTAAATGTCACTGGAAGTGTCACGTGCTTGGTGTCACATGCTTAGCTAAGAACAGAATTCGTCACTCAGATTGCAGGATAAAAAGGGACTGCAGAACTCTTTAGGATGGCTGCGTTTTACTTAGCTCTGCGGTATAGTACAGCCTCTGGGAAACTTAATGAATTTCCATAGCTGGTTTAGCCAGCCATAGTAAAGCAGATTTAAGGATGAGACGAATTTTACAGGGGTAATAAAGTAATTCTTCCAAGAGTCCTCTTCCCAGCTCCAGTTGCTACCAATGTAAAAAGTGAATGAATTTGACAAAAATGTTCTTCCAGAACATCCTTATTCTATACCAGTCTTCAAATTGTGTTTTCAGGTTCCTGTGAAAAGCTAGGGCCAGGACAAATCTACATACCCCTCAGTTTCTCTTATCAGAATATAGAGAAATAGCCCTGCATAAAACAGCAGCAAGAAACACAAATTTTAATTTTAAGGTCTTCAAAGATTGCATCTGTAATACTTGTAGAGCACGAGTAATCTAAATCATGTCTATCACAGAAGAGAAAAACCAAATGGCAACCCTAGAAGGTGGATTTTATTTAAGAGCCAACAAGAACAGTGCTTCTACCCTATTTCATAATTTCATACTCTCAACTCCCCCAGCATTACCCAGTCATACCTTCCCTTCCCATCAATGAGATTGCTGCTGGTCTGGGACAGCTGGACTGAAGGACCTGTTGGTTTCATGCAGTCCAACTGTTTGCAGTTCCAGCTGTGTTTCAAAGCATATCTCCCACAGAACAAGACTTGCCCAGTCTCAAGAGTTTATACGTAGAAGCATCATCAGCTTCCCAGCTGGTTCTTTTGACAAATGTATAGTGTGTACCTCTACACTTCAGAGGGTCCCATGTGCGTAACTTCTGCTAAGTCAGGCCATACTTGCAGTTCACAGCCAGCCCAGACTGGCTGTAGCTCACCAGGGTAGGCTTGAGCTTGAGAATTCAAAGACTCTCTTTGAGACATTCGTGCGCAAGCACTTACGCACGTGATTATCCGCAACACGCAAGAATCTAAGGAATTCCTCTTCCACCAAAATTCATGAACCTCCGAAGAAAAGTCAGTATTTGCACCATGATGGAAGTCTGAGAGTGATTTAGTGTGTATCTCTTTAGGATGTACACACATAGAGTGTATGCAGTGGGGAAGCAAAAGTCCTGGTGCAAAACAGACAAGAAAAAACAGCAGTAGATGCTCCAGGAGTCAACACATAGTGACTTATTAAATAGTTCCAATTCAACTAAATCTATTTTTACTTTCAGTATGTTTCTAAAAGCTTGCTTATGACGAGGAACAATAGAATTGGACCTGCTATGAGACAGTTATTCAGATGTGTACCTTTTATGATCTTCTCTTGAAATTGAAGCAGAAAAAATGGCTAACATATTGATTGAATTTAAAAAAAAAAAATCCCAGGGAATATTACTGGTTGTAAAAGCAGCCAGCACTCAGTTTTGTTTGCTTCATACATTTTCCGTATTCATCCTGTTTCCAGATCATTAATGAAGACTAAAAACAGTCCCAAATTGCGCCATTTAGCAAACTCTGTATTTTATATTTTCGTGTTTAGAAAACACTCTTTATTTTGTCAGTACCAATCCATAACAGTAGTTTGCCTCTTATCCCAAAATATCTGTATTTTCACATAGCTTTTAGCTTTCTATGAGGATTTTGATTGCAGCATTTCTGAATAAAAATAAATTATAACTGTCAGTTCCTGTTTACCTACTGTTTTGCTGACCAGCTTGACAATATCTATCAAATAGGTTGGAGTCATATTTTCCCTCTTTCTATAGGTGATCTGGTTTCAGTCATATCTTATCATGTCCAAGTATTTCAAAGAAAAGTTTACAAAAGAATACAAAGTCTTCATGTGAAGCTTGTATTTTACTCAAATATGTTAAATAATAGGGTTTACACAGTGGAAGAGCATTAACTGTGTTAGGTAGGCAATTGAGCAGAATAATGGTGCTTTAAACTTTTAAAATTAATGAAATCTATATTCACCCAAATATTTTACAGTTTCAGGACTCATTATTTGTTTCAAACCATTTTTGGAAAGCTGCTCACAGTCATTTAGAGAGTAAGGTAAAAGTTACCTTTCATAACTTCTGAATGACATGCATTTTTTTAAAAATTAACTTACTTTTGTAAGTGGCACAGACATGCAATTCTTCAGTTCCTTCAGAGATTTGGGTGGGCTGAGGTTTTGTGGCTTTTTCCTAGGAAAACTAGAAGAATGTCTGAAATATCTGAAACAGTTTCATAATCAAAATGTCATTTGAAAAAGAGGAAGTAGTGGAACACTGAAGAATGTCATTGCACAGATGTTGAAACAGGAAGAAAAATGGAATTGAGTCTCATCAACTTCAATCCTGAAAAAGTCTGGAAAAGATAATAAAAGAAATTATTTGCAAGTGTATAGATGACAGAAAGATGATGAACAGTAGCCAAAAACAAATTGAGTCAAATCTCTATGTTTGTGCTGGTTTTTGGCCAATAGAGTCCAGTTTTCTTTATAGTAGCTGATATGGGGCTGTGTTTTCTATTTGTGCTGGAAATGGTGTTGGTAATTCAGGGATGTTTCAGCTATTGCTGAGCAGTGCTTACACACAGTCAAGGCCTTTTCTGCTTCTCACCCCGCTCCATAAGTGACCTGAGAGTGCACAAGGCACAGTAGGGACAGCTGATCCCAGCTGACCAAAGGAATGTTCCGTACCATAAGGCCTCATGCCCAGAATATAAATTAGGGAGAAGAAGGAAGAAGGAAGGGCTAGGGGAGGAACATTCAGAGTCATGGCATTTGTCTTCTCAAGTAATGGTTACATGTGATGGATCCCTGCTGTACTGGAGATGGCTGAACACCTTTCTGCCCATGGGAAGTAGTAAAGGAATTCTTCGTTTTGTTTCGCTTGTGTGTGTATCTTTTGCTTTACCTATTAAACTGTCCTCATCACAAGCCACAAATTTTCTTATCTTTACTCTTCTCATTTTCTTCCTGTCCCAGTCGGGGAAAGTGAGTGAGTGACTGTGTGGGGCTTAGTTGCCAACTGGGACTGAACCACAACGATGATAAAGGAACAGGTGTTAGGATAGGAAAGAAATAATAGAAATTCTGTGATTTTGATCTATTAAATCATGTGTCACAAAACATTTCTGTAACCAAGCTGTGGGAAAAGATTCTGGATTAAATTTCTATTCTCTTGCAGCAAAATAGGTTGGACATCTCGATCCAGAAAATAAGCTTTCAACAACTCACTTTAACATAGAAGACTGTGTCAAGCAGCATTCTGAAGACTATAGTAGTCTTCAGTATTTTCATTGATAACCTTTCTGAAGGAATATAAAATTGCCTTATTTCAGAAATGACACCAAGTCAAATAAGGATATGCTGGGACAGTGTTACAATTAAAAAATCAGAAATAAGTTTGAGATATGATTTAGAAAGAGTACAATTATTTTCTATGAAGATAAATCAACTGCATGCATGCTGTCTGGTAGCATTTCTTCACAAAATGGAACTGGGCTTTTGTGGATAATAAACTGAATCTGAGACAGTAATGCCACAGAATTGCAGAGGGGGCAACCTGCACAGTGGAATAAATAAATGTGAGGACAGTCTACAAAATAAGAAAAGAAATTTTTTCACTCCGTGCAGCTCAGCTGAACTACAGAATTCTATTCTGAGATGTGTTTCAATGAAGATGTGAACGAGTTATGCCCGTGATAGAGGGGAGAATGATCAAGTTCTACAGAGTATTACCTAGTTACTGAAAAAAATTGGGCTATTAAACCTAAATAAAAGAAGGCTGACAGAGGATACAATAATATATTCAAAGTTATATATATCAGAATGGAAAAGAATATATAATCTCAAAGGTCCACCTTGTCTGTTACAATGTTTGTAGTAACGGTCAAAAACAGAATCTCAAAGAAAGTAAGCACAAGGAAAGATGACAAACCTTCTCAAACTTTAACTATTTTCAAGTGATCCTCCTGAAGGAGGTAGTTTTCATGTATTTAATAATTCTCAGCATTCAATGTGCCTAACAAGATTTTGAAAGATTGGTACGGTGATAAAGAAAAAAAGTCTCTTCTCCATGCATGGGCAGATAGCACTGTGAGTAACAGACTTCAACTACATCAAAAAAAAAAATAAGGTTATATTTAAAAAAAAACAACTAGTGGTAACACTAGTGGTAACAGATAACAAAGTACAAAGGCAGTTTAACTGAGGAACCTGTGGAGTCTTCAACGTAATCGATCATTAAGAAGAGAGCAGCACTCTATGGGATTGATAATAAGAATCACATCCTGAATGGTGGCAAAAAGGAGAATAAAACTGCCCATGTTCCTCTGTATTCCTGTCTTTCTGTATTTCTATTGAGTCCTGATAAATTTTCATCATTTTTTTACATTCTTACAGTGACACTGACTGCTCTTTCTTTCCTAAGACACTAACTCCAGATTAGGTAGCTCCCCCAGCAACTAACTACACTATGAATCAATAATTTTAATCTTTCCTATGGTTTATTATAGGAAATTCTGGTATGAATGCTTTGTTTATATTTAGATTTTTCATTTTTCCAGGTTACTCTTTTTGTTTTATTATTATTTTTTTTTTGTCATAGGTTTTCATCTATCAGTTTTCCTTTATAAATGAAATAGGAAATCTGTGCATATGTCATTTACTTTCTGCATTTCAGAGTAAGCAGCGGAAAAAAACTCTTTTAATTAATGTGTTTTTATACACAATGAAAATGCCACACTGAAAGCAAATGAGGCTGTCTTCCTGGCTGGCAAATAATTCTGGGAGCAAATAACTCCTGTGCAGAGAGCAGTATTAAGTCTATGCAATACTTAGTAATGTGGTCACATGCTGCCTCTTTATTTCGTTTGAATTCTATATTCATTCATCTAAAGCTGTCTGTCATTTAAATCTTCTGTTCAAATAATCAGACACTTCTGAACAATTTATGACCCTTGAAAGGAAAAGAAGAGTGGTAGATAACATTTTCTGAAAAACTTGTCCCCTTTCATCGTACTCATAGTAAAAACAATCACTGTGTGAAAACAGATCTCTGTATTGTCAAATAATTTCAGATAAACAAGAAGTTTCTTACTTACTAGCAATCCAGATCAAAATTAAAGCTCTTAATTTATAGGTGAAAGTGTATTGAACAAGTGCTGATAAAAAGGTCTCACTCTGCTTTTCATGAAAAAAGGCAAAATTTCTTAAACTGCCGTAAACAAGATAGATACATAGATAAACAGCTATTTATTTTATATAAAAAATATAAAACTGCCAATCATAAATGGTGAGTATTACTAAACTAACACAGTGTATTGCTCACAAGGGGTGTCCATGTCAATCAATGCCAAATCTACAAGTTTAGTCTTGTTATCAATATATTCAGTAAGTTTTCAAAATGTGGAAAAATACCTACTTTTGAGAAGTCTAGGCTGTAACACTAGCCTTGAAGATTTGAGCTACAAACACCACAAACTTAATAAAACTGAATTTAATTACAAGCCTTTTCACTCTACATTAAAATTAATCAGTACTTCCTTTGTGTTTCTCCTCTTCTGCGTAACATGTGGGTCCAGATGGTTCTCAAAGACTGTAATTTCTAGGGATTTTGAGCAACACATTTGTATTCTGTAATAGAAGGCATTTGATCCTTTATTTGATGTTGGTTCTCAGAAAATCCCTACCTTTAAAAATTCATGAGAGAATTGGAGTGGTAATCTAGGCAGCTGGTCATTTTCCTGTTCAGGTCTTTTAAATCTAGCCAAAAAAACCCCAGCAAAACCAAGAGAGAAAAGATTTTTAAACAGGTTCACGGTTTCCAGGTCCTAATAAAGATAATAGACTGTGAAATTTCATCTGTAGAATTTAAAATGTCAAGAATCTCAGCTAATGAAAACAACAATTGACTACAGGGATAGTTACATTACCTGATCTGTTGAAGCAAAAAACCACACTTAGCTGAAGGGGTTTTTTCTCCACAGCTTAAAGCCACGTTGTTTATAAGTAAAGGGATGAGCCAAGGGGTTGTGAAAAAGATTAGATAGACCTTTTCTGCTTAGCTAAGTGGTTTGATAAGACCCAAATCAGTACGGAGTGACGGCCAATATTACCTGATGAGTATTATGTGGCATATAGAAAATTGGCTCAATGTTTAATTCTAGCTCAGCAAGATCAATTGTTCATTTTACAAGAATGATCAATTGTTCAGCTGCTAGCTGATCATGATGAAAAACACAGCCCAAGCTTATGAAAAGAACAAATAATTTTTTATACTTAGGCATAGCTTTGCTCAGAAGGAAAGTATAGGTGATGGTATACTTGTGTTTTCATCACTTAGGTCATGTCTGGAAGGGACAGTGAAAATATCTGTTATACCATAAGAATATGTGCAAATGCAAACAATAAATCTTGAAAAAGGGCTTGTTTATTTTAAAGCACCAATGAACTATGTGATATATGATGTGCACTTCTATATGTACTTGTGTGTCTTAATATTATGTATTGTACCCATTATTAATTGAAATAAAAGCTCTTATAAAATACATGGTAAATGTGGAAACTCTTAATACAGTTCAATAATATTACATGGTATTGGAAACCTCTCTGAGATATTTTTTTATTAAATGAATATGAGGTTCTCCTGAAGTAGAACTTAAACTGTGAGTAAGGTCATCAGTTTACTCAAATAAATGGGTGAGTGAGGGATGGAAAATACGTATTATATAATGTAATGAGAAAATATTATGAATCTGTTCAGAAAATGTCTATACACTTATGTCATGCAAATATGAAGAGAGTTTAAGCTGAGTTTCAGCAGAGTCAGTCCTAAGGCTATGCTATATTTTAATAGCTTTTCTGTCACTAATGAAAATAAAGATGCAAATGAAACAAAGATGCAAATGAAATAAAGATGAAATATATAAAGAATCATATACATTTCCTTTATATTCCAAAATCTCATATATTTGCACATTTTTAAACATTTTAATAACTTTTATGTCTTGATACCTTATTTTTAATTTTTTAGCTTTTAAAAAGTTAGCTTTTGTTTCAGAATTCCCTATGAAAACTTTATTTCCATGCTTTTCTCTCATTTCACCTTTAGTTCATTATTTTCTCTCCTTCCTTTTCTTATCCATATTTTGGCAATGACTTCTTTTTGTCTTTGTAATCAGGAAAATGCAAGGGATTTTGACCTGTTAAGTAGCAGGTTTGGGTATTTGGGGTTTTATTTATTTATTTACTGGCAGATGCTGTGGCAGCATGCAGCAAATTCAAGTGGGAACAGAGGGAGAGGAGGAAGAATGGAAAAAGATCATCATTTGGGTTAACAGTGATTGCCATAAACATGCATGTGGTACTGCTCTCTCCAAATCTAATTACTGACATAATTGGCAGGGGTAGAATTCTCTGATAGGTTGGTTCAAAAGCACACAGGGAATTTGTATGAAAGGATTTGTATGATGACTGCCAAATCATCATCTGTGTCCCTTTTCTCAGAGAGCTCTGTGGGAAATATCTGAAGTGCAAACATGAGTGGATTATCAGCTTTCATGGTATCATTGCATTGCACCTTTCCCCCAGCAAAGAGAATGACTGACTGACTGTCTTTATAATGATCTCTGGTGAAAGATGGTAGTTCTCATGGATTAGATGGAATTTAACATGTCAGAGAGAATATTTTCCCAGTAAAAATAAAAACTGACTTTCAAGGAGAATGTATGTAAGTTACTGTATTTCAGTTTTAGTGAATTCAAGTGATCAAGATAGAAATTTACACTGGATAAGAAAATCTATTTTAAAATTGCAAAGCAGAATTTAAGGACCTGGATGCTAAGGGTTAAAATTCAGGGGAATTTAAACTGGGCTAAATTTAAAGGATTTGCTTCCAAAGAGTAACACACGTCCAATTTAGATTTTCACAACTGAAGAAAAGAAAAGAAAAAAACAACACAAAAAAGTGGGAAACCAAACCAATTTGCTTGTGAGACAGGCTTAGGAGACAGGAAAGGGAAGACAATTTTCAGCTGGGCTATAAAGAGTCAAATACAAAATTATTGGCAGCAATAAAAAAATACCCATGGAAATTTTCTGACATGACTGTGAGTTTTGGTGCTTTGCCCTTTTTTTCTCAGAATGAAGCGAACCGGTGAAGTATGTGAGCATTCAGTGGCCTCCGAAAATCAGAACCCTCCAATAAAGTATTGAGGATCTTTTATGTTCTTTTTGTTTCTGTTGTTTTTAAATCAGCCTCCTATAAATTCACATTACGGTGCCATTTAGCAACGAACAGGACAGGGGTCAATGCAATCAATCACAGGGTCAGAGATTTGAAATGATGCAAGACATAGACTGCAGGAGTGCAAGAGCTGCAGCAAGGAAGTCATCTAGGAGAGACTGAAGGCTGATCCCAGCTTCTGTCCAGATAAGCCCCTTGCAGGGGAATGAAGCATCACCCACCAGTATCTCCTTGGTTCTGTTGATATTTCAATGCAAAGTTAACCTCTAATGTGAGAAAGAAAAATGCATCCTGGCACACCTCTTACTGTCCTTGGCTTAGAGGATTTCTAGCACAATACTGAGCATTTCCCTAAAGACACAGAAACTTGTATGAAGGAAAGGACGTGCCTCTGTGCTCTCTTTCTAGTAAATTCAGTGAATTATCTTCACATTCTGTAATGCTGTTGCCAATGTGAAAAGAGCTGACAGAGAAAGAGGGAGAGAGTGAGAGAGGAAGAAGAAAAGGGAAGGTTCAGGGTCGGGAA
>VZTH01000558.1:0-263256 GCA_013397815.1 Aleadryas rufinucha
TGTAACCTAGGACACTTAGCAAGCATCCTAAACAGATTTCTAAGGCTGTAATATCACCAACCATCATCACTGGTGTGTATTGTAACATCATGAAGGAATCCAGGTTCTGACAAACCAGACATGATATTTGATGGTGACATCCCTGGCCATGGTGGGACTAGATGATCTTTAAGGGCCCTTCCAAACCAAACCACTCTATCCATCTATGTTTCTTTCTATGATCTGGCCTGGTCCAGAAGTCTCTAGGCTTTCGACAATCATAAGCTGCAGGTCTGTAAGTTCTTCCCCTTCACAAGGAATGACAGCTAAAGCAGAAGAACAGTAGCATGGTAGGTTCTTGCACTGAAGTCTGAGAACTTGCCTTTTGCTGACAGTCTTTAGGAACTAGAATACAAGGGAAATGTTCTCTTTCAGTGCAGGCTGCTTTAGAGGAGAAAATGGAGCAGGGCAGCTGAGGAATAATCAATCCCAATGAAATGCTTTCCTTAGTCTCAATAGAGACTGGTTTCAATTCTGAATCATGCCTTGCTTTTTACATATTTCTTTTATTCATGTATATATGCATATGTATCTATGCATGTATGTATTTAAAATACGTAGGGACACACACATGCAATAATATTTCTCTGTGTATTTTTTCCACTCCAAAAATGCCCAGCTTCTTCTGAATTCTGTTCAGCTGCTGGGCCACAGTGACCTTGTGGTAATCACCTCCCCAGGCTATGAGTATGCTGTGTTCTCAACCTATCATTTTTGCTGAATGTTCTCTGTGTTCTTTCTCATTGTTAGGAATTATATCCTTACCTTAAGACTTGGACAATATCCACATGATACTCATGGAAACCAGGCCGTAGAGAAGACAGATAAACAGCATAGATGGAAAGAGGAGTAGGTAGGAAAAATAGCTATGGTTCATCACATCTAACTAATTAAATAGGCTTCTCTTGGGCCCATCTATGCTAAAAGTGCAGAAGCTTGGGTTTCTACATTTACTTTAGGTAGCACAACATAACAGCTTTTCTTCAAGAAGGTGGAAAAAGCAGACTACAGAAGGCCTGTGCAACACTGTACACTTGCCTGTGTGAATGTGGACATTCCAGCCAAAGATGCATTTATTTTATTGTTAGATGCTATTTTCCATTTTCTGTAGAAACAATAGTTTCTTATTACTCTAAGTTGGCATGACATAGTGTGAAAAATTGGATGCTGCTTCATGAAGACTGAGAAAGTCACACACATTTTCACTCTGTCTACAATCTTTCATCATAGCTTCAGTTTGGAGAGGGATCTACCTGCATCTTGCTTTCCATTGCATTAGAAAATGCCTCTTTCATTATTTATTTGATGAAAGACAAAGGAAATGAGACCTACGACCTATACTGGTAAGTCACAGGCTTTTGTCAATCTCCAGAGGTTTACCTGTTGACCTCATAATCATCATTAAATCCCTCATTGTTTAGTTGGGTTATCTTCATGTTGCTTAGAAAAAAAATCCCTAGTCATTACCTCAAATCCTATCATCCCATCCCAAATCTTGAAAAACTCTTTTTTCCTGTCACACACTGATAAAAATCAAGGCCAGTTGGATGGGGCTTTGAGCAAGCTGGTCTAGTGGGAGGTGTCCCTGCCCGTGTAAGGGGAGTAGGAACTAGACCATCTTTAAGGCTCCTTCCAGCCCAAACCATTCAATGATTCTATGATACTGTCCCTTCTGTAAGTTTTTCTAATTAGCTGTTATGGCTAATATAACATTTGTGCTATGTCTGTTTGCATGGGCATTGCTGAGTCTGGCATAGTGCAAGAAATCCCACATTCCACAGAATATTTGAAAGAAACAACACAGAAGAACCAGAAATCCTTCACTCCAATAATAAAACCTGCAGCAGCTCTAGGAATAAAAATTAGATTTCCTTCTTGTATTTCAGCATTCTGGAATTTACTTCTTCATCTCATCCAGTTGCCCAAAATTCTGCCAAAATTCTTTTTTTTTTTACATGAATGTACACATGCATCTTTCTTCCTCTGGTTTTCTACCCCTCCATCTGCTTTTCTTTTTTTCTTTCCCTAATCAGAATTAACAAGAGAGACCTCAAAAAATTTCTAGCCAAAAAATTTTAAAATTCCTTTGTTTCAATGAAATGACTTTGCTCTGATGAAGCAATGTTTTTTGGATGGAAGGATTTTCTGTTATCATGTTCCTATAAACTCCATTAAAAGATAATCATGAGAAACTCAAAGTGAAGTAGAAAGTTCAAATGATATCATCATCAATGTCCTCTTAGAGAAAACCTATCCTAGCTGTCATATACTTGAAACTTTCAGCTTGCTTTTGTGCTCAAATAGTACAAAGCAATGAATTTTTTATAACTTCAAATCTTTGTTACTGCTGATTTACTAAAGATGTACATGACACTGCTTTATTTCACTCTTCAGAGGCTTTGCATCTATGTATCTATGTCTGTTGATGCATATGTGCCTGTATATAAGACTGAAATGAGCAGATTTGCTTGACTTTATGAACTACATGCCAGACCACATCTGAAGAACGGCTGAGCTTGCAAAGTGCTGTACCACACTCCTCCTTCCATTCTCTCTCACTCTCTCTCTCTCAGTGCTGATAGTTCTGGCCCTCCAATATTTTTAACCATTTCATGATTAAAAGTTTAGAGAACAAAAGGGATTTTCTTTATGTGTGAGTAGTGTGTGCTCTGTGACTGGAGTTTATTTACTGGACTCCAAAGCAGAACTATGTACCTTTCTTGACTAAGTTACATGATATGGTCAACATTTCAGAAATGTTCAGAGTGAGACTCAGGTCTGCAAAAATTCGCAGCATTGGGAAATTGAGACACTCTGGAAATCTGATTATGCACAAAGCCAGGACAGAAGTTGTAGGATACTTAGAATGCTTGAAAAAACTTATCCTTTTAACATTGCTTAAATGAGTTCCTGCAAAATATGGCTTTAACTGAATGTGTTGAGAAATTTGAGTTATGACCCTGCATACTCTTTTCCTACACCTCAAACACATTTCTGCTGTCATTAGTGTTGCTGTCAGTTAGTTAGCTTTAGGCTTTAGTTAGCATGATTAAAATTAGGATGTTCTTATTTTGGAAGTATTTTTCCTGATATCTCATATAAGTAGTAAGAGTCTTTTTTTTTTTCCCCCCTAGATTTGCGCGGTCCTTGTCAGTTGGTCTTTGCACTGCTGGTCTAGGATAGCATCCTGATTTTCTGAGCTTGTCATCTGGCAGTGCTGGTTGATGTCTTTGCATGAATCTAAGGAAAGAATGTGCTTTTTAAAAGAAAGACTTTGTCAGAAGTAGGCTGTGTGCTAAAGATTTGTTACTCCATAAGAAAAGGCGGCCACTGATTTGCAGACACAGCTCACACTGATGTCAACGAAAGCTGCACATAAGAGTTCAAGTGTGCAAAGGGGCCCTTTGCCTCTAATTCATCTCAGGGCTTGCCTTATTTCAATACACAGCTTTGAGCTGAATGAGATCGGGATATATTTTTAAAGATGTTGGCTGCAGATCCATGCTGTTGAGAGGTGAGAAAATCCTTGCAGTTCCACGGACAAGTCGAAAACCTGCCTGAACAAACTGCCAGTTCAACTGTTCTTAAAGCAGCCACAGACCAGGGAATTGCTGCACACAACTGAGTGTCAAATACTCTCCTGGTGTGTTTTGGCATGATTTCATTTGCTTCAGCGGAGCCATGATGATTTTCATCAGCTAAAGATCTGGTTTTAAAGTATACATATATATTTTGAAGCTCCATCCTCAAAGTTCACAAGTTTGGGTTTTGTTTTGGTTTTTTTTTCTGTTCTCTCTGGGGTAGTTTCACTGAGCTGTTTTTATATTGTTTTATTTTTTCTTGAAGAATCTAGACATGATGAAAACTGTAGGGCTGGCCAAAGAATGCTATGTTAAAACATAACTTCAGAAGAAAAGTAGCACAATTCTACACTGGCCAGTACAAACAAAGGTTTTTTTTGTAAATAGCCACTTTACATACTAAAAAAAGCATTACCTTTTCTGCCTCTAAATTTGTTCTCTATAGCCTTTCTTACATTAATACTCAGTGTGTTGCAGACTGATAAAGAGCAGTCGCTGACTCTACTGCAGTTAAACCAAAGAAGGAAAACTAGAAAGGTCCTGACTCAGACACATGGCAGGGAGAGGGGGGAAAAAGGTAAGTCAGAGTATTGACAACTCCTGAAGTCTTTAGACACCAGGGTAGAATTTACCTTGAGCTTAAAATAATGCAAGTCTATGCCTCTACAGCAGTCAGAGAATCCAAGCATTGTTAGGGTTGGAAGGGACCTCTGGAGGTCATCCAGCTCAACCCCTCCACCAAGGCAGGATCACCTGGAGCAAGTTACACAGGAATGTTTCCAGGTGGGTTTTGGATGTCTCCAGAGAGGGAGACTTCACGACCTCCCTGGACAGCATGTTCCAGTGCTCTGCCACCATAGCGCCCTGGACAGGCAGGAATAAGCAGGCTGTGAAGTAAATGACATGTTATTTCCTAAGCCAATGAAGCACTGTAGGTGGAAAGCTAGAAATTTGTCACTATATTTGGTTATTGTTATTGTGATCATCCTAGAACAAAGTGTAAAGAAAGAAGGAATCCTGGTCTCATACAGATTCTTGATGAATTTCTGAAGTTGAATTTTCATGCAAAACTCCATTTTCACCACAGTCATGAGCTAGTCATTTTAGCAGAGCTGACCAGATCTGAAGAGACACTTATCCATCGTCTCACATTCAGAGAATTCTATCCAGTGTGGACACCACAAATCTGGCAGGGCTGCACCACCTAATTTCAGGGCTAGAGACATCATAGCCTCTTCACCGCAGGGCTCTCTGCACATTAGCAGACTGCTCAGCCAAGCTTCTTCCAGCTCCTCCTGCCCTGGAAGACTCTTGTCTCCTTACTGTGAGCTACTTCTAGAATTCCCCTAAGCTTGGCTTTCTAAAATATGAAGTATAGTCCAAAAAACATTTTAGGTGTGTGACTTGTATGGTCTGGAAAGTTGGAGTATTCTCCACTGCCAAGCCAGCACTGCTCACAAGCAGTGTGTTCTCACTCAAGATCCTTGCAGACCAGAGCGGTCACCATAATTAAAAACAGTATCTGTTAGGCATTCAGGCTGGGCTGAGAGTCTGTTTTCCATGTTCATCGCTGCTAAATTAGTTATGCTGTTACTGAGTGGGGAATTAAGACTTAGGTTTTCAAAGTCTCCAGCTTTAAGTTACCAGTCAGTGTCCCAAACTGTCATTTCGGTTATGCAATTAAAGTCTCCCTGAGAGCGTTTAAACAGAAACCAGAGTGTGCATTTCCACAATGTGTTTCACATCCATTCTTTTTCATAGAAGGCTGAAAAAAATAATTTTGATAAAATGTTAGATCAGTGTTTCAGACTGTACTCTGACAGAGAGCATGAGAGAATTTGTGTGGCCAGTATGTCCTCCTAGACTAAAACCAAGCTGCACAGTGGAGTCTGAAATGATCAACCATTGGCTTTGCAACTCCCAGTCTGTATACTTGCAGGATGAATTCTGTTGTGAGAAATTCCCTTTCAACTTTAATTTTCCCTGGCTGTTGCAAATGGGAGGATCATTCACCTCTTTGACATAAACTGTTATGTTTTTGTACATTTTTCAATAGCTGCCACAGAAATGGATGCATTCTAGCAGGAGGCAGAATTATTCAGCCACATATGTGTGCTCTTTTTGCTCATACATTTTACTACATTCTAATTGTATGTGATTGTCATTAATTTACTAACAGATCATTTTTCTAATTTCAGATTCAGAGCAGAGATACCATTTTATAAGTATTGAAACCAGCCAGGCATCTTGAATATTTCCTTGACATATTTTGGTGTATTTCTAAGTTGTTTTATCAGTCATTAAAGCTCAGCTTGCAGTACTTAACAATGTTGGCCTTGATCCTATAAGCATGCATATGCCTTGCTTTATGCATATAAGCACTCTCATTGAAATCAATATTCATCCACATTACATTAAGTACACACATAAGTGTTTGCAGGATTGAGGCTGCCATTTTTTTTTTTTTTTTTCCCCTGTATTCATACTATTTTCTGGTGTCTATTGTAGTCTTTTGAGTAAATGATTTGTAGGCTGAATAGGGCTTTTCAGATCGCATTCCTCACTGAATGATACAATTCCTCATGTAGTGCCAGGACCCACTCAAGGCTTTTCAGTTCTGGAGGCAACATTAACTTCCACTTCCCCTAAGAGCAAAATTGAATTTTGTGATAATGACACAAAATATTCAATGAGTATGTGCAGGGAGGTGTTGAGGGCTGAGAGAAGCCAGCAAGGGCAAAGTGGATGAGGGTTCAGAAAGGCCAGGGGATGTTATGGGGAGCAGTGTGTGTGTATAGGAGTAGTCCATAAGATCTTGGTAGAGCTCTGTGTTGTCGAGGGAGACAGAGAAACCATGCAGATCCTGGGGGAGGAAGGGAGTGACAAAGAGAGGAAGTACTGCTGTTCTTGGTGGCTGTATTTCTTGTCCCATCATAAGCTAGCTGTGGATCATCTATTTGCACAATAAGTTAAAAAAAGTTTCAGAGAGGCTTCCTCCCAGAGATGCAAAATCTAATGCTTTCATGGCTCTCCATTCTTCTTTTCTAAGGAAAAGAAAACATTATTGATGAGAATGAATCTTGGAAAGATTCATTACAAATGGTCTGGTTTAAATATTAGACCCTTCCAGAACAAATTTCACTTTATTAATATTTTGTGTTAGGATCATTATGGATGACTTAAAATATTGGATGGAATAGAGGACTTCATGCCTTTTACTAGATCTTGTTTGTCAGGCTATTTAATCTGTTGTTTTTCTAGGGCTTTTGAGTTTTTTTCAAGAATGACTTGTGTCTTAATTCATTGCAATTATTAAAATTCTTCATTTTGCAAAAAAAAAATCAAATTTGTTTCCTGCCATTTGTGCTGGCTCTTTGTGTTCCATCTACCACATTGAAGAAAGGACCAGTCATATTCACGGCTGTTGGCAGTAAATTTATCTCTGAAGTTTGTGTGTACTAGCACTGGGATTTTTGTCTTAAAATGGTGATAAGACAGTTTTGTCTCTTATTTAGCTTTGTGTAGCTACACTGAAAAGTAAAACATGGAAGCATTTTTTGGTTCTGGTGTTGAAGTTTCATTTATAAAATAGAAATACTATGTTTTACCTGAATATGTTTCTGGAAATCTCAAGAGTTATGACATTTTATGGTTGTTCATCCGCTTAGGTCTGGGCTCATCATTCATTATTTTTCTGCTTTTTTCATGAAGTGGGAATTTTTTTTATTGATTAAGTTTTAATTTGGCTCTCCAGTTTATTAAGTACACGACTAAAGATATTCATCAATTATGCCCTACTTCATCTGTACAAATTTCAATACCTTGGAATTTAAAAACTGAAGAACTGTGCCTGAAAAGTGTGTTCTTTTTCCACCTGTGTCAGGTTTTTTAAAAGAAAAAATTACTTCTCCCTACAACTTTGTTTCTTTTAAACCCTAAGCCTGTGTGGCTACAAGGCTACTTTGTTAGACATGAAGGCATTAATCATATCTGACAGATTTTTCCCTTCTATAATAAGCAACATTTCTCATAATAAGACATAAAAATAGGACAGGAATTAACATGACACACCACAGAAGATCAGTGAGTACAAACTCAGATTTAAATTTCCAAGCCTTTTGGGGCTATGTTAATTTTTTGCACCATTAAGTAGTTTCCAGTTTCAATCCCCATTTGTTCTTAGGCAAAACCACAACAGAAGCATACAATGCATTACAGCCCGCACTGGCGGAAGGTTCCAGCAGCTCAGCTGCTCTCTTGTCCTCCAGAGGGCAGTGGATATTTCAGGCACTCCTTTAGCCCCTGAATTACTGCCTCCAACATCTGGCCTTTCCAGAGATTCCCAACAATGGAGCAGTAGGGGCGAGGAATTTCTGCTGGTTGAAAGTGGAATTTGGCTTCAATTAAAAAAAAAAATAAATAAAAGAGAGGGGGATTTTGGGTTTATGAATTATACACTCTTTAATTTACAAACTTGTATAATGCTTATGACTGCTAAATATCTGGAGTTAGCTCCAGCTCCAGGACTCTCTCTTTTCCACTGCCATGTAACCACCAATACTATTTTAGTTCAAGTGTAAATATATAATATTAGAGGTTTTTTTCAGATTTCCCTGGGAGATGAGACAGAAGGGGGAGTGTAGTGGAAAAGTGTTCATTTCTCCTTTGTTGTGGCCTCCAAATGCATTATAAATTTTATTGCCTTGGAAAGTGTTATGGAGTCAGATTGATTTGCATTTGCAAAATATAGATAGATGGGAACTTCTAAAGGGAAGCTGTGCTGGTCACAAGATTCTGTATGGCTACAAGAAGCCTTCTCACTGGTCTCAAGAAACCTGTTTTTGAGAGTAAATAACTGAACGAAAACAGATTTCTTGGAAAACTGTTGCAATTTAGTGCATGTAAACAAAAGCTTTTTTAATAGTCTCAGGCACACTGGGATTTGTGAAAGAATTACTTCAAACAAATATCCGTTTTTAATTGAGAGGCACCCAAGAGGGTGGTGATGGTATGGTCTTTTTCTCTTTTCCTTTATTTTTTTAATAATTTTTCTTTCTTTTTCCCCCTGAAGTGGGAAATATGTCAAGGTTCACAGTGCTCTCATTTAAAATTCCTGTCAGACTTTTCTAGCACTAAAACTTCCATAGGATATCACAGAATCATACAAGAGTTGAGTCGGGAAAGAACTACTGGAGATTATCTAATCCAACCACCATTCTGAGCAGAGTCAACCAGAAAAAGTTTCCCAGGGCTGTGTCCAGTCAAGTTTTGAGAACCTCCAAGGATGGACACTCCTCATCCTTTCTTGGAAACTTGGAAATTCCAGGGAATGCCATTTATTTGCTTCCCATTTTGAGGAATATTTCCTCATCACCTTGGCCTTTCAAATATAGAGAGCAGCCTCACAATGACATCTGCTAACACCGTCTGTGCTTGTGGCTGTATTCTAGTAAATCCCATGGACTCGTGTATGCCTAATTTGTTTAAACATTGCCTAACCTGATCCTTTTTCACTGAGAGTAGGTCTTTTTTCCCTCTTCTCAAACTTTCTCACTGTTCTCAGGACTCTGGGATTCCTGAAGGCATATCGTACTCATAGAATCACAGAATGGCTTGGGTTGAAAGGGACCTTAAAGATCATGCAGTTACAACATTCCTGCCATGGGTGGATGCCATCCACTAGGTCAGGTTGCCCAGGGCTCTGTCCAGCCATTCCTTGAACACTTTCAGGGATGGGGCATCCACAACTTCTCTGGGCAACCTGTTCCAGTGCCTCAATACCCTTTGAGTGAAGAATTTCTTCCTAGCACCTAAATCTCTGCTCTTTTAGCTTAAAATAATTTCTCCTTGTCCTATCTTTAAATGTCCTTGTAAAATCTCTCGCCTTCTTTTTTATACACTCCTGTGTGTACTGAATGGCCACAATAACATCTTCTTGGAGGCTTCTCTTCTCCAGGCTGAACAACCCTAATTCTCTCAACCTGTCTTCATAAGAGAGGTCCTCCAGCCTTCTGATCATATTTGTGGTCCTCCTCTGGACTCACTCCAAGAGGTCCATGTCCTTCTTATGTTGTGGCCCCCAGAGCTGGAAGCAGCACTCCAGATGGGATCTCACCAGAGCAGAGGGGCGGAACCCTCTCCCTCGCCCTGCTGGTCGCACTTCTTTTAATGCAGCCCAGGACACGATAGGCTGCAAATGCACATTGCCTGGTCATGTCCAGCTTTTTATCTACCAACACTCCCATGTCCTTCTCTGCAGGGCTGGCTTCAATGAGTTCTTCTCCCAGTCTGTACTCGTCTGGGATTGCCCTGATACAGATGCGGAACCTTCACTTGGAATTGTTGAACCTCATCAGGTTCTTGGCCTAATTCTCTGAAAAATTCCAGAACTTTTAAAATAGTTTCAAAACCAGAGGTTTAAAATTGCACCAATATCTAAGCCAAATGACTGTGGTTATCTGTAATTAATAATAATTCTTTGAAAATGACCATAGTTATAATATAATAATTGTACAATTCTAACCAGTAACATAATGAGATGGAAAGGAGGTGTTTTTATAGGCAACCAAATTTGTCTGTTTTGGAAGTGAATAGTTCTATATTAACTATGTAAGTGCTGAACTGCTTTTATAGGATATAGTAAAAATAATGGCTTAATCAAGAAATTCTGATAACAAATACGATAACTGAAAATAAAATTTGTTCAGTGTATGCTAGCAAAAGAACCTTAATAAATATTCATTTACATAAATATTTGCTTATCTTTCCTGCTCAGTGAAGATGAAGATTTTGGAGGGCATGGATGGCTCTGGATCACACTTAAGAGGAATTTCATACTCTCCAATCTGACTCAACAGATCAATAAGAGGTCTCAACTAGTGCTAGACCTCAACTAGGTCTCAACTAGACCTCACCATGCAAGTCACACACTCAGGGGCTATTTGCCTTTTGTTTATGTACCCTTAAGAGAAGAGTACATTCCTGAGCAAACCCCTGATCTTTGGAAGAAACGAGATTAAGGGGAGAAAAAAATGCCCTAATCCCCTCCTGCCTACTCAAAATTTTCAACCCATGTCACACTAAGAAATGAGATATGCATTTTAGAAACGATCATGTCTATATTCTTATAGAAAAATGGGTGTGTCTAATGTTTGATATTTTGGAGTTCTCCTAGTTTTCTCAAACTACTTTTTAATGGAGAACTGGATATTAAAGGAACATTTTTGAAAGGTTCAGTTTTTTGATTTTTGTTTGTTTTTTTTTTTTTTTAAACTAAGTGTCACGAATCGGATGTGGGAGTTTAAATTAACCCTACCTCCTGCCCAGGCCTCTGGCAGCAGGTAGTATCTTCATTGAGGTGGCCAGCACCCCAAAACCCACTCTCGTTCGTAAATTCTTTTAATAATGACTGATTCTGTCTATTATAGAATGAATTTATTAATAGACAAGAAAACTCACAGGCACAAAGACGTAAAGCAAACTAATACTACACAGGAATAAAACAAAGGAAAACACTACTAGTAGTAGTTACTAGTAGTAACATACAGTGCACGATAAGGTACCTCTTTCACTTACAGCTAGCAAAGGAAATAGTATAAACTTAGTATTCAATGCATCTTACCATCCAATTGCTGATGGAGCACACATCCTTTCACTCAATCCCTCAGGGAAGTAACNGATGTCCTGCCACACTAAGAAAATAAAGCCTCATATTTTTAATGGTCTTTATTAAAGCATATCCTAGTTTGATTGAGTGATGACAAACTAAAATTTTCTAATCCTAGGAAAATAATTTTCCAGGAAGTTTTTACTGGGCTGTTGTGAAGGATATATCAACTGAGGATATACTGTATGGGCTGATAGAACTGCTGAGTAGTCAATGAGAGAATCTGCATCTAAATTAGAGATAGAGTTTCTGATATAATGTTAAAAGTAGGTTTAAAAAACACAAATCAAAATGTTGGTGTGTGAATGTATGGAAATTAAATGATTATTTTGTCTCCCTAAAATTTATAAATCACAGAAAAACAAAAGAACCTGAAAACACAATGAAAATAATTAAAATTTTCATTTTATTTGGTTTTTAACTCTTTAAAGCAATAAACTCAGCACTTAAAGATGAAGAATCTTATTCATAAGGGAGTGAAAGGTTGACGAAAGCAGAAAATGATAAAACTAAAATGGAAAGCTTTCCTTCTCTTCATCTCCCTCTACCTTTTTAACCAATTTCAGATTGTGAGGTATTGAGCTTCAACTATGTGAGAGGCCCAGGTGACACCACTAGTCTTGCTTACCAAATCATGAAACATGCTTTGTCCAGCTACTGGTCTGTGGTTTGCTACTGGTACAGGAAATGATGTAATGAATAATGCCATTACCTTAACTTCAGTTGTGGGCAACATTGATGAGAGATAAGATTTCAACACATAGTGGCAAAAGCCTTATGTGTAGGTCCTTCAATTTAATTCTAGAATAATTTTTGCATTGTGAACTTTGTTGATAGATTTCTGTGTGATAGACTAGCCAAGAGTATATGTGTTGGATAGGATCCATTTAATTCTTTAAATTAGTATTTAAGTGGGCCTGGGAAAGGGTAGAGTCCTTGGCCTCCAGACCAGCACAGTTGGCTTTATTCACTACTGGAATGCAGCCCGTAGCTACGTTGCAGACTTTTACACTCATACTCTCTCAGTGACAGTATACGTCCTTACATCCACCTTAACCTTCATGAAAAACAAAATTATTGAGTCTCCCCACCCCAATCTATGCTCTTCAAAACTCTTGCAAAATCTTTAGATAGGGGTTATTTAGTAGAAATGCTCTAAGTACAAGGTCTCTTCATGCTTCCTTATTGAAGTTACGTAAAAGTTCATGAGGATGCTGAAGAGTAAGAAAGGATTATGACTCTGCTGCTGGAAGATGAGAACACATGTCTAGGACAGAGGCAGACCTTCTGCAAGGCTTCCATGTTCTATGGAAACCAGCCTAGAGACTGCAGCTCAAAATAAAACATGGCTAAGGCATTATGCAATAGTCACAAACTGAACCTTTCTTGAGAGAGAGTGTTAGGAGGCAGATAGGTTTGACAGTAGAGACAAGGTTGCCTACAGAATTTAGCCAATAGCAAATTTAAAGCTTGTGATATCACCATCATGATCACTACGAGTGAAAATTAAATACAAATAGATGACTACTAGGATGTTGATATGATGTCTGGAAGCAAAGGTTGTACGGGAATATTGTTTGATGTCTGGAAGAAAGCTCAGTAATACAGTTTTGGCCAACATATTGTAAAGAAAGAACTCTTGATATTTGCAGGAGCAAAAAGCCTGATGAAAAGGACATTTGTTTGGATCTTCTGTGAATGTCAGAAGGACTGATTTAGGTAACAAGAAGGACAAAAAACTTAAAGGGAAAGTTAGTCTGATTTGAGCTCACTTTCATAGAAGGAAAATAGATGGAATAAGTGGTTGGCCCCTTACAGTGATGAGCTTTCTTAATCCCTCTTGGGTTATGGAAAACAGAAATAGTCTCTTCATATCTGCCTAATTTAACCATAAGGAACAGTGGGAAATCCCACAGAAAACTGCCATAAAAGGAAATATAAAAAAGCCCCGAAGAAAGATTCACTGTTTAAGACAGTCACTAATTCTATAATAGGAAGCCACCATGAACTGAAGCTGAATACAATGCAGAAATACTGAAGCTATGGAGATGACTTTTCCTGAGCACCTAATGTGAAATTGCCACATCAGCTATGACATGAATTGATGATATTGCTGTCTCTTAGGTTTACTAGGAACTGGCAGAAGGGGTAAAGATAATTTTCTCGGTCCCTTTACATTGTAAACTTCTCACTGGATCCCATCTGAGGTTAGCATTGAAACGTGTGGTTCATTTGGCTGCCTGCTTGTTGAATGCTATCTCTTGATTTGCTGTCCTCCGGAAGAGGTTTTTATATGCTCTGTTGGAGAGTAATGTTTTGCAGAAATCTGACATAGGATCCAAATATTAAACCCTTGCTTGCTCTCTAATGACAGCATAATATTTATCTGCTATATAAATCTATATATAGCCTTTATGTTTCATTGACATCCCAGTATATACTGTTGGTTGCTTTTAGTTTCCAAAGATTTTTTTCTTGTGGCTTAGGAATGCACAATCACATTGCCAATTCAAGTGGAAAATGTAACTTGAGTAACATTATGGTTTTTGCTTACTTTAATACAGGGAGACTTGGATCTCAGTAGCCTCACAAGCAGAGTAGCAAAATATTCATTATTATACTTAAAATGTTTGAATTTTCAGTCAGATATAATCAGAAAATAACCCCATGGCTACTATTTAATCATATCTGAAAGCACATGAGTAAAATGACTTTGTAGGTTTGTTGTATAATATAGTTAATAAACCTCTCTTGTTTGGTCATGTTCCCTTGTGCTTTCATAAACAGTCTTATCCCAGATGCAGAGAACTTTCTTGTTTGAAAATATACATGAACTTGTGATCTGCAAAATGATAAGAAAAGTTTGCTTTCTTATTCTGAAATATCTTGTTCTTTTTAACAATTGTATTTATTAGATACTTATTAGATAGTTGCAGCCTCACTAGTAATTTTATTAATTTAGCATTACTTGTCACCTGCAAAGAGTAAATGGCCCACAAAGTGGGAATTTGCTCTAACACAGTAAGGTCTGCAATATATGGTTATATATTGGGATTCTCCAACTCTGCTTTTCTCTTTCCACAGTGAGATTTTGCTTACTCCTCCTTAGCAGTCAAGAAGCTAGCAGTGCTTGAAGAAATTAGTATTTTAATAGTAATAACTTTTTCCTTTCAGGCTACCTAAGAACATCATTTTGTACAGATATTTGTATTGGTAGGGGTCTCAAACTTGCACAATCATCACTTCCTTAAGACTTCTGGCATTCAGGCATGGTTTCATATCTGTCTTTTAAATGGGTAGAAATAGGGATTTCTGTATAAGAATGAAATGTAAGTGAGAGTCTGGAGTCAAATGTGTGTGTCCTGACTTCCACGGTCATGCTGAAATCTCAGCCACAGGAGGGGCTTAATCATAACACCAGCCACAAGGGACCATTGGTCTCCCTTGCCATCTTAATCAAGACACCAAGCAGAGGAGCCTGAGGACTCTGAGGAAGAGAAGCTGAATTGGCTTAGAGCTGAAATATAATGAGCAGGCATAGCCTCTGTAATTCTTTTAGCTGAAAACCTCACTGTCTTAGTGAATCAGATTGGTGTATTACATTCTATTAAAACTAATTGTCTACAAGACTCGTAGGGTAACATAATATTATTTTAACATTTTTGGCTCTAAGACTGTCCTTATACCTTTAAATATAAAGATTATTTCTTGGAAAAGTGATTAGAATATTAAAACTCTATAAAAGTAGGCATTAGCTGATGATCCTGTCATTATGTTGAGTACCCATGGATTCACCTCAGCACACCTAGTGATTTCACAAAGGCTATTATCTCATGGCTATATCCCCTTCTTCTGAGCTTATTACTTTAGATAAAAAATGTTAATGGTTTCTGAGAAGCTCATGATGAGAAATGGAGAATTTCTTAACAAAGAAGCATGCTTTACAAATTTCAAAGCTTGCATTAAACTTTACAGCAAATGCCTGAAATTCTCAGTTGGCCAATAATATTGCAAGGTGAATTCAGCCTTCTTTTATACAGAGCTGGCATTTGGATATGCTTTATTATTATTTATTAAATTACACAGTGCTGCATGTTATGCATAGCAATTACGTAAGAATGTGCATTATGCTTTCACATACAGGGAGAATGGAATGAAAATATAAATTCTGAATTGTAAACGGGGTCAGACAGGATGATCTAAAAGCTCCTTCTGACCTTAAAATCTGAGGTCACACATTGATCTCAGAATAATGGGTAAATGGGTAGAGGAAATGATGGACAATTTTAAAATCTGAAGAGCAGACAGAATGGCATGTAAATATTTGGCTGTATTACATGTATGATCCTGTGCTGGGGAGTGAAGAGAGCTGAATGCTTTTGAGTGTGTCACAAGCAAACAAGAGGCTGTAGAAGGAGCAGCAGGTGTTTACATGGAATTTAGGCCTTTGCAATAGGACCTCTAGTCCTGTGCAGACTGTTGGCACTCATAACAAAAGCTTTGGGTGCCAGTGAACAACAGTTTCCAGCAGTAATCTGCCTCCTTTCAGAGATACTCCAAGACCCTCCTCTCTTTAATCCCCTGGATCAGTGGAAGTTGGGACTCTTTAGTCTCAGATCATATCCTTTTGATTTTCATGTTTCTTCTCTGCTTTCAAATCCTTTCAGAACTACAGAAGTAGTATCTTCTGGGCTCTTTGCACATAGTAGTGCAAGTTACAGGGAACCCATAAAATTATTTGGGAGTATGCCAAACATAATCTTAATCCAGAACCATCACAACAGCTAGGATCCAGAGGTGAGTCAGAGGGTATGAGTGCTGGCAATATTTTTAGTTAGTCCAGGGAACAACCAACCTTGAAGAAACCATGCACAGAGTTCTCGGCAATCAATTAAAACATTTTGAGGGGAGGAGTAATCAGACTGTAAATTTTCCTGAAAGGCAGTGAAAAGAGGATAAACTGGTGGAGATGAGGAGACCACACTGTTGACAGCATGGCCAATTCTGACATAATCTGTGTATTTTATTCTTAGTCACAGAACAAACACCACCCCACCACCTCCCCCCACCTAAACAAAAACGAACTACCTGGACATATGGAGAAGAAATGTCAGTGCAAACTTTCCTGCTACAGAGAAATATACCCTAAAAAATTAAGTCCCCAGAGGTACTGAGATGTTATTATTTACTAGGGCTAATAAAGAAGGGAGAGAAGGCAGAGGTATTATATTTTGCAGGTGATAAACCTATTCAGGCAAGAAAGTATATCAGCCAGGGAGTAGAAGAGAACTGGCACACACTGTGCACTAAGAATGATGCTGGCAAAGGCCTAACTGAGTGAAAGCCAGAGTGGCTCAGTGTGCTGGATTTCTGTTGCTGCAAATAAAAAATCTGTTAAAAAAGGCATTAGAGAATTTCAGGAAACTTGTCAATGAGATTTTCTTCTAGAATATTGAAGGATGATCATGTTCTACTGAAGAAAGAAGAATTTAATCGAATGCATTATACATAAGGAAAATAGACCTTAACATTGAGAAATGTTTCACCTACCTGAGAAAAGGCCCTTGGTCTTGTACTTCTGAGAAATTCTGAGAAGTTCTCTTTCTCTGAACAGGGAGGTGAGCTGAGCATAACATAACTTCCTAAGCAATGCCACCTTTTTCCAGCTGACATTTTCGCAAAACTTTTATCAATTTCCCTCAATTTGCCTTGCCAATGTCACCCTGGATATATGAGAAATATGGACTATGCTGACTAATCTTTTGGCTAGTCTCCTCAAATAGAGAATCAATAAATTAATAAAATGGAGGGGACAAAAAGAGATGGAACTTGCTGTAGGAAAATATCTATCTAAGCAGCATTTAATAAAACATTCAGGTTTTTACCACAGTAAGTGGATTGTCCCTGCACTTTAGTATGACCCCTCCTCCTGCATGCATGGGCGGAGTAACACTGCTCTGTGTATGATCAACAGAGATCTGTCTGCTCTTGGGATACAGTCATAGCATCATAACCTACAGTTTCTGGGCATTCAAGACATAACTGATGATGAAATAACTGCAACATAGACTACTCACAAAGCGGGAATTGAAAGGCGGTTTTCCAGTGGTTATCTGGGAAGGATGATAGTGTCTTAGTCAGTTGGAACAACAGTCTGGAACAAGGACAGACACCTTCACCAGAAAAGATGGGCACTACAATGCCAGTGCATCACAAAAAAAGTAGGACTGAGAATTCCATTTTACCTATTTCATTTTTCTTTAAATTGTCAATTCCTACTTGTGTAGCCAGTACAAACGTGCAGCCAGTCAAGACAAGGACTAGAAGCTTAGGATGTGATGAGATATTTGATCTCTCCTTCACTTCTGAAAATGAAGTAGCTGGACAGCAGCACATGGCAGACTTGCTTTGAATTCATTAGTAAAGATGTTTTTGACATATAGCTTGTGATCGTTACCCACTATAAGCACATTAAAGGCATATCAGCATGGTATAATGCTGTACCCTACAGCAATACTCTAGGCATCTATTCACAGAGCTCTAGTGTTAAGAGTTAAAATCTAGATTCAGAAGGGAGTCAGAATGTAGAGCTCACAATCCCTGCAACATTCACTGCAGTATTTTGGAGTGCCAGCCTACAAAGCTAAAGGTACATAGCAAGAAATTGTTAGGGAAGCTCAATAAATTCATCCAGTCCTTGGAAAGGTATGACATGCACAGATTTTCCATTCAAGGATATTTAAACCAAGGGCATACTTGAGAAACTAACAAAGATAAAGTGACAGATGCTGTTTAAACTCTGATTAGGCATAAGGGGAGTGCAGGAAACCTTTTCACATAAGGGCCCATAGCTTGCATGTTGTATGAAGTTCTAACCTGGATCCAGAAAGATGTAAATAAATCACAGCTGGGGTAGTCATAGGAAAATTAGTTTTGCACCCTGTCCCCTCAAGCCAGGATAGAGGTCCTTTTTCCATCCTTATCCAAATGTAGTGTGTCAAGTCTGAGTCCTGTGCACAATTTCTTGTGTTCATATTCTGATAAAGAGAAAACAGAACACTCAGGAATGTTTTCTGGTGCAGTCTTGTCAGTGTCTGTCTATATCAAAGACTTTTTAAAACAGTACCAATGAGGTCTATACCACGGACTTGTTAAGAATATATGCAAACTGCTGTCCTAAAACTAAGCATTGCCACATGATTTTTCACACATTTATGTAAACCTATATATTCCTGCCCTGAAGGAGAGGGTGTTTTAGGGTCAGAAAAGGGGAGAGAGGGCTGGTTACCAGAGAGGAAATTGTGTCATGGCTGAGCTAGTATTTCAAAGATATTCAGACTTCCCTGCAGAGGGTTAATTTTGCAATTTCTTAACTTGCTCAGTCCATCCATTAAAGCACATTTTTGTGTTCAGATGATATATTAATAGCTGAAACTTTTGCCATACCCAGGCCCAGAAAAAAAGATCTGGCAGATCTGTAGGCACTGTAGTAAACAGTTCCTAACATTCTCTGCTTGGGTGGGGTGAGGAAAGACCTTGCACTTCAGTCTGAAATGTAGACCAGTTCTGTAAATTCAAACTCTCCACTTAGGTTCCTGTTGGGACTTCACAGAGTACTTGCTTTCTTTCATGCTAGATTTATTTGAATGACCTTATTATGGAAAATGGGATTTTATATCTCAGTGCCCATTACATTCTTTTTTTTTAATTTGTTACAATGAAAACATTTCATTAAAGCCCTTATTGAATAGCTAAGTGTGAATCTTGGGAATGAATAAAAGTCATTTATTGAATGAGCCCTCAGTGGAGCTAAGAAAGCATGTACAGCTGCAGAACTATGAAATGCTCAGTGCACTTTGAGTTTCATATGAAAATCCTACAAAACTCAGCTCAAGTTTACTTTTAAAATAAATAAATGAAGGGCCCAAGTTGTTCCATTTCAGGGCCAGCCTTCATCCTTTTTGTGGAGAAAAACTGTACCTCCCAGGTGGAAGGGAAGTGAAGTCACTGCTACATCCCGTCTGTGACTGTTGCCATCCTCACTCTGGCAGTCCTCCTTGCAAGGATGAAGGGAGTGGACTTTTCAGCTCCTGGATCTTGTTTGTCCTTGAAGGGAAGCAGGGAGTCATCAGGATCTGTTTCCCGCCAAAGAGAAGATAGAGCCACTGGGGCTTGTGCTGTCTATACCACGGAAACTCAAATAATAATCTCCCTCTGCCCTCCAATTCCTTACATTATTAGAACCATTCTGAAGCTTTAACTTAAACTATAATTCAGTTCTTTCCTCTTTTTAAATTATTTAAAGTCAAAATGCAGATGAAGGAAATTCAAATGTACTTAAAGATCATGGATTTTAATTTGGGGTCATTATTGGTGTACACCATGGCTGTATTTCAGCAGCTAAAGAAAGGGGAACAGATTTTGCTCCTTGCTACCCCACTGTAAATCTAGAGAAACTCCACTGTTTTCAGTGGCATTTATTCTTGAATTACCCTGGCTTAGTTGACAGCAGAGTATGCCTGACTGTGACTCCACAGAGATATAGACTGTTTATATGTTGAATCTATTGTTGATTAAATATGCACACAAATGCAACAAGCCATCAGTCAAAGAAATCGCATTTGCTCTGCTGCCGGGATATAAACTAAAATCCTGAAAAGAGATTGTATTGCTCTGATATATTGAATGATACAATTTCAATAGAAAGCATTGCTCCACATTATTTTAATGTGATTAGTGCCTGTGAAAGACACTGAATTGGAAATGGGTGTCCTCTGTTCACTGATTAAAAACCAAAGAAACGCACAGCTGGTACCTCTACCCTGTTCTACCAGTCTTCCTGGTCTAAAGGACTCCTATGACAAACAGGAGATTTCTTTTGCCATTGCTGCTTGTTCTGAGGAGCACACAAACAAGAGACCAGCTTTATTTACAACTGCTTTCCTGAGACATGAATGTTGGCCCATTGCATTTCTTATGATCTGGCCTGCTGTAGCAGCACTCAGGTGCTCTCAAGTTGTTTCAGGTCTGATCTTGGGATCAAAAGTTGGAAGTTCAGCCAAATACTATTAAACAAATGTCCAGTACTTAAATGTCCAGGTGCAACCTATGCATAATAAGTCCACTTCTTACTGACAGGAGTAATTTTCTTCGGTGTCCATACACTTTCAGTCAATGCTTAAAATATTTTATACGAGACTTATCACAAGAATAGGTAGATATGGTTAGGCAGATCCTATCTGCTCTGCCCAATTCTAATTACAAGGTTCACAGATTCTCCTGTGCATCTTTGGCATCTTGTAGCATTTTGGTTTCAGAGATGTTGCTGTAAAGTCTAACTGAAAAAAATTAATGATAAAGAGGCAAGATGAATAGTCAAATATCTTTCCAGCTCTAAGGATCCTAGTAATCAATACTTTTCTGAGGACAGTTGAACACATTGCATTTAGCAGTACATGAATAGTGACAATGATATAGAACTTGGATGTAGTACTGATTTAATGTATGTTTCTTGTTTTATTTACAGGTGTCTTGATTCTCCATCATTTTGATCATTCATTCAAGATACTTGGAATTCATACTCAGCTGATTATTTAAGTTTGTGAAAATCTGATCTTTTGTGGGGTTGGGTGCAAAGGTCAGCATGTTTGTATATAGAATTTTGGTGAAGAAAAAAGGCAAATATTTCACAGACACCTGCCTAAGGATCTGTCTCTTGTCTTTCTTTTTTTGCACCTTGATTGGTACCTTTATTTTATTGGTTAATTTTTTCTGTTCTTAGTGACATGTAATATTTATGAGTAACTTTGGCTCAGTAGATCTCTTTGGGGAATGAGCTATAACATGCCATTTAAAAAAAAATAATAAAATCCAGCCATGCACTAGGGTTAATACTCTTACTGGCAATGAATGAACACCACTACAGTTCTTAGCCATAATTTTTTTGCAGAAAGTCAAAATATGTTGCCATTGACTGCATTAATAATAATGTGAAGTATTAATTTTGTTATTTAGAACAAAAGAAAAAGAAAATTAAAGAAAAAAAAAGCTGTCTGAGATTCAATTTCCTACCAGTGTGTTCTCTGGACTGCTGGCACACAAAGGTTAACGAAACCTGGAACTGAAGTAGCAAGTGATGTCAGCAGTTAGCACATTATCATTTTCTCTCATCTATTCATCTAAAGTGCAGAGCAGATAACTTTAACTATCATCTTCAGTACAAAAAAAGAGAGAGTTCAAGGCATTGTCAAGGAGCCATTCAGCTTTGGCTCTTAATTAAAGTAAACACAGTAAAAAACATTTCCATTAAAAGAGAGAGTTTTAACCTCTCATAACAATCTGACCACATTCAAATGAGGGTGGAATGCATGCCACCTCATGGGAAGAGCTTGCAGTATAAAATTTTGCCAGTATAGTGGCTGCCAATAAAAAATATTGTGATTTTCATTACACTGTGCTCATTTATCATTGCAAAATGCAAGGATGGGATCTTCAATACGAGTTCAGACATATGCCCTTGAAAGCTACAGAATGACTTTCAATGCAATTCCAAATGTTAATATCCCCACAGGAATGCAGATCTAACAGAGGAACCTACCATTCTACCTAGCCATCATATTCACCTCAGTGAGTGAACATCATGCATCAGTGTGGCTTGGTACTGTGATTAGCCACTTTGGGGCTGGGCTGCATAATCAGCAGGATTGACAGTTCTTCCTTAGGCTCCTGGGTTTTTTATGGGAAGACTCTCCTTGATTTTTTAAGATGATTTATGATTTTTTATTATTTTTATTTATATAGATACATATTCCACAAAACAATCTAACACAGAACTAACTCAATATTTTACTGATTTGTTTTTAAACAATTTTTATTTTACATTATACCAAGAATTAAGTAAGAGATCTTAACAAGGATTAAGAGAGAGAGTGGAGGGAACTCCATTGCCACAGGATGATAGACAGAAGTGTGGGCAGCAACATGTTCTCCTTACACCGCTCTAGCATGTGACATCCAAATTATTTGGCTTGCTTCTGGTGAACTTACCAGATAGGTACTGGCAATTTTGGAAGAACTATTGCTTGAAAAGAAAGCATTGCTCTCTTCAAGAGAGCAATAGTACTCAACAAAACACCAGTTAAAATAATTTATGGGATAAAGACTAGAAGAATTAAAATTTCAAAGTCTGGCTTGACTTTAAGAGACATTAGCATTCTATACACTTTCTGAAAGGAGGATATTTGAGAGAATGATACTTGGTAATTTTATTAAAAAAAATTATTATAGAAATGCAGAGTCAAGAAAAACAAATACAAAACAACCTCACCTTACCTGAGACAGAAGTTTTTTATTTAAAGGCAGATAAGTAAAGTGTTAGTAGTATATGTATTGTGAAGGGAGAGAGTTGCTGAGTCCCTACAGAGATATCTTAAAGTTTTATGATAAATGTTCGGATAAGGACAAAGGTATTGAAAGAAACTGGTTGACATTTATATTTACTTCATTTGCCTTGCTTTCAGCAAGAAAATATTTTTTTTAATGGTGCTAAACACAAGAAAGGTGCATAGCTGATGATGTCTCTACTGGCGCTGGCTAGGCAAGTCAGGGACAGATTTATCAGAACGGTTCAGGGAATCCTTTTTACTCTACTGTCTAATGGTCTGATCCTTCAAACATTTATGCTTGGATTAATGGCAAAATGACAATCACACTGAGTCTGTGGGATTACCTGCCACTGAACACCAGAATGAGTGTTTGCAGGATTCGGTCCTAAATCCCTTTGTGATGGTCAGTACCTTTCACATTGAATGATACTGGACTAACACACATTCAAAAGCAGACTGCAGCCTGGCATTTTTCCAGCAGCTAACATGATTGGGGCCTGATGCCTACTGACTTCAAACCTTCATGTATTCTCAGTGCCTACTCTCCGATTTTCAGAAGTGTCACCAGAAGGTGGATCCAATGAGTAGAACAGAAGTTGGGATTTCACAATTTTCTGCATTTTAATTTCATGTATCAGATTAATTTTATCTGTAATATGCTTTATTCAATCATAGAAATAACGCTGGATGGGATGCAAGACATCGTTCAGCACCCTTCTGGGACCCCAGTCACAGACCAAAAGGCTGTTACTTCAGGTGTGTATAAGTCAGGAGAAGTCTGTTCTTAACCTTAAAATCAGGAATGATATGTAGAGAATTATTGAGGGAATGTGGGAAGAGACTGCTTTAGATTTTCAGTAGGTTTTAAGATGCTGTATAACTTCAACTTTCATGCTAAGGCCAAAAAGAAATGTCAAAACTAGATGAATTAAAGGAAATGGTCATGGACAAGAGACTACAGAAAGAATTAACTTTTCTCCTCCACAGCTAGAACTGACCACAGACCAAGAGCATGCTGGTTTAGGTAACCACATGATGTAAAACTCAGGCTAAAGATTAGACCTAATCTGCCCAAAGACAGGATGACAAATGAAGTGCATCCACTTGCCATAATTAGATAACAATAAGAAGGCTTTGCTTCAGACTGGCATTTGCCTTGCTTTGAACCTGTGCTCATTTTGAGATTCTTACCTGCAGGGGTGAGGAGATCTGTGCTGCCTTTAAATGCAACAATTGAGACCTGGGCAAAATTTTGTTCTAACATAGGGCCTCCAAATAATCTTTCCTAGCAGGTTAAGAAATGTTGCCAAGTTTGTAAATGCCACTAGTTTGTTTTAAAATATTATAAATTTATATTTATAAAATTGTGTTCTGTGTATACCTGTTAATAAAATGTTTACACCAGACTCTTTTAAATTAATTCACTATATTATTTGATTAATAGTTTCAGTATTTTATAAGCAATTCTTTGAAATACTTCAGCTTGTACTTTAATGGTCCTTTGAAGTCTTTTGGTTCCTATATCATGCTGGCGCATTAACATCGCTCTCAAAGCAGGGTAAGTCACACCTGTGTAATTCTTGGGAGATGTTTGTCTAACTCATTCTAGAACTCTTACTGCTGTTCAGTGAACTTCTCTGATCATCAAAAGGTACTTTCTCCACCCCAATTGTATCACAGCTTATGTTTCATCTATTCACACTCACACACATTAAACCCTTCTCAGTTTAGGACAATTTCCAAAGTTCACAGGGGTCAATGGAATCACTTGCACTTACTTTAATAGAATCAGGCCCTCAGAGATGAAAAACTTATTTTATACATTTTCAGTCATCATTGCAAGGTCATTCCATTTAAAAAAGGAACTTTCCTAAGCAAACATCACAATCTGTGGGTGGGCAATGATGTTTATCTTAAAATGAAAACGTTTTTTCCCCACAGGTAGAATCTGTACATGGTAAAATGCAGAATATGGCTGAAGCTGTAACAACAGTTCTAATGGAAATAAAGAAAATTAACTTGTTTAAAAAAAAAAAAAAGAGAGAGAATAGTAAAAATGATAGGTTTTTCATGTATATTAAAAGCTTCATGTAAGCATAAACCAGAACTGAATGTATCTTAACAAATTGTTCACTGAATTAGTTTTGTCTCTGTGAATTGTTTGGGATTAAACTGTGATTTTCTCAAATGCATTTGCTCTTATTGCTTTACTGACAATACATTATGAAGAAGTCTCGATCTGTGGCTCATTTTTGAGCTCTGTTTGTTGGAAATATAATTACATACTACATTTCTTTTTCCTGACTGGGGGAGTGGTGTAACCGTTAGACACAGGTTTCCAGTGTCAGTACTATGATTAGGATTTTAAATTCAGCTGGGCACAAGTTGCTCTGTGATTCAAATCACACTGAAAAGCCATTGACTGCAGCAGCCCTGGCTTGTAATCACATTGCTCAGTGGTAACCCAGAATTTGCAACCTTGTTCATAAACATATTCTGTGGGCTGAAAGTACTGAAAGAGCAAGCAAAGCTCCGCCATCCATAGTTATTGACTTATGTTCTGGATTAATTGCTATATTTTATTTTTATAACTTTTTTCTTTTCATTATGGGGATTATAGGCACAATCTAAACTCTTTGTGTAGGGAAACAGATTTTTAGATGCATGTTAATAATCACCATTATTTTATTTATTATCAATTAAACATTAAATTAATAATGCTATTATCTTGGGATCCAGATCCATGTCATGAAGCTGAGAATTTAAAGATATTAATATTTTTTTATTATTTATGTTTCATGCTATTTTAATAAGGTTTCCCCTTCACCTTCCTTTCCATAATTGCTATATATTTGCAACATTAATTCAAAATTAATGGTCGTTTATTTATGGGAATTAATTTTGTTTCTATAATAAAGCTGCTAATGAAACATATTGGAAGGTTCGTACTGTGGAACCAATTATTTCCTATCATATCTGTAAGTAACATTACAGACCAGCTTGCAGTTATGTTCCTGAACATAATTGTCATTAGATTTTGTGCAAGTTTCGTCAAAACTACATCTAAACATTAGCAGTCTTCAGTCTAAGTAGTTCACCTATAAACTTTAAATAAACCATTAAGATGCCCTTTGGATTTCTGAGGAATAGCTTTTCGACAATAAAGAGCTCACATTGAAAACTCTGTTTTGAAATTATTCAGAGGACTGTCTCAAAAATACACAAATATGAAGCCTTTCATGGATGGAAGATATAGTGAAGAAAGTTTATTTTTAAAATTGCTTTGATAAATCAAATTTAGGTGACTAAAATGAACTATCCCCACTTCTTTATCAATCATCTCAACTCTCAAATAGTTTTGTTGCACTAAGCAGTGAAAAGTACATTTTAAGAAGCTTGATATGATCATAAGACAACAGACAGAAAGATCAAGTGCAAATTATTGTTCATAGAAGTATGCATTGCGGTGGTGTATTCAGACCACTATCATCACATGATTCATAACATTCACTCTTTATTTCTTGTACCAGAGGAAATTACTGTTTCTTGCACTCTAAGTAAGCAATGTGCAATCACCTCTAGCTCAATTGAAGTATTTAGTTTTCAAAGTAGTCTACCTCCTGCAGTGACTCTACATGGAATTTTCTTTACACCACACAGATTTCTGTGGTAGACCTTCTCAACTGATGTGAACCTGAGCTACATCTGGTCCATGGTATCCTCAAAGCTACAGAGAATTGTAACAGTGTAATACCTGGTTTATGATGCACTGAGAAGTCCATTTTCGAGTCCCTGCACTAGAGTGGATAATCTCCCTCTCTAGGGATGATATTTAACTTAAGTCTCAAACAATAGTGATTGCATCAGAAAATATCCTTTAACTGCTGTGCCACGATAGACAAGTCCAGAGTGGATAGTGAGGGAGGTACAATGAATTCCTTCCTGGCAATGGTCTTATGCCTGACCATGTGAATTTTAATGTTCCCTATTTCAGCAAACATAAATACCATTGTTCATAAAATTATCATCTTGGTCATAAAATTGCCTTCCCCTTTTTAAAATTCAGCTGAAGCATTTGACTCAGTGACCCTCCATGACAGAAATCCCACAGGCTGATTACATGCTGTGTGAAGTATTATTCTCTCTCTTTTGTTTTACATTTACCTGTCATTAACTTCAAGTGACCCTGCTGTTGTTCTGGTGTTCTGAGATATGGTTAAAAAGATGGACTGGCTAGTTTTTGACTCTACCTTTCGTAATCTTAAATGCTTTAATTAAATTCCTTCTAGTGTTTCTTTTTCACCACTAAATCATCCTAGCTCTTGCAATCTTCATATGCAAATCCTTTTATATTCCTAACTCTATTTTCTGGACTTCCACAATTTTAATGTTCTTTTACTGTTAACATCCCAAACTGAATTTTGTGGTTTATATTAAGGCATATCTTGCCCACTGCTCCAGGAGAAAATATTTTTTACTTGTAACATGGAATACAAATTCATTTTCAATCACTTGACATATAATCTGAGACTGATTTAACATTCCTTGACATTGATTACCTCTTGTATGATACGACTGACCCTCAAACCAGGCATGGACATTCTGAATAAGGGGTACATGAGAAACCAGACATGGCTTTCTTTCTCTCAGGCTCTGTGTTATATCTTCTAGAAAGCTGAGCAGGAGCTGGCTTGCTCTGCTGTGTGCTGAGGGTATGGTGTCATGTTTGGTGTCTGAGAACTGTCCACTTTCTCTTCCCCACTGTCATTTGCTATGTGCTGCAGTTACGGAAATCCTATACTTTCACTTCCTGAAATGCTGGGAGGGAATGCTCTGGGTCCCTTGCTTACACACTTTGTCTTTCAAAAACCACAGCATTCTGCCTGAATCACTGAGCTGTAGTCTGTGACAAAAGCAGAAACTCATTATGATCGCTAATTTTCAGTTTTAAAGTCTATGCCCTTGACTAGACACTAAATGGATTTTAAGACCAAGACCAGATTTTCAAAGGCAGTAAAATGCCTCAGAAGGCATATAAACAAATAGTGAGAGTCAGTTTCAAATTCCAAAAGCCCCCACAAATGCACAGCTATTATTCACAATTTCTGTTGATATGTAACTTCATGATAACACAGTTCTGTGGCAGTAACATATTTTTTAAGTGTGTAATAAACATTGAAAATATGCCAAAATGATGCCTACCACAGGATTTAAAAGCAATTGTTTATGTTATTCTGCTTGCTTTTGGTTTTTTTGCTTCAAACTTTGCTTTGTGTCTACAGTAAGTCCTCCAAAGCTTACAGAGCAACGTGGCTGTGATCCTTCTTGCAGAGAGCTAACATGCTTAGCTGCACGCCTGTGGCGTGTGCGGAGCTCTTACCCACCCGGCGCTGCATTGTACCCCAGTGCTGAAAGCCCTCTGATCCCACAGCGTTCCAACAGCACAGAGCAGAGACATGCACCAAGTGAGGCAACAAAGCTTTTGCCTCCTGATGGTCAAAATCAGGAGCGCTATCTGTGCACCAGCAGCATCTCATAGGCAACAGTGGGACATTTTCTCTCTTTCTCTTCAAACGTACCAAATGTAAACTGTCTGAACCACAGCAGTTGTCTTTGTGTGGATGAAATAGCAGGGCAAAGACAGGCCCTATGAAATAACTGTGGTTAGTGGCTTGTTGAGGGGGGTGAGGCAAGAAACTCGCTTTTAATCAGTGTGATAATCGATGACATATGGCATCATACTCTTGCCTGATTCCACTCTCTCCCTGCACACTACAGGTCTCAGTGCCTTCCCCATTTTTTTCTCACAGCCCAGGCCCTTAGCAGGCCAACTGGAAATCTGTCTACTGTTTTTTTTATTACATCTACATTTGAAAACCAGACACAAGTCTTCAAAAGAGACTAATTTAACTGGGGAAGGACTGCTTAACAACCACAGTTTGTTGAGGAGGGTGTGATAAAATACACATGCCCTTGCTGTGTCTTCCCATACCAGTCTGACTCCATGCACTGCTCTGTGATGTCACTGGCCAAAGGTAGCAAAAAGCTGAGTCAGGGAGTCGTATGCTATGATCCTATATTCATATTTTCGTGAACTGCAATGCAAGCATTAGGAATGAAAATCATAGTGTGTTCTGATCCTGTGCTCCTTTTTCATCTATTAACTTTGGGTTCAGAAAACAAAGGCTGTGCTGGATATCCTTTGAGTGGCATTTGTGTTGACTTCTAAGAACAGTTTTTACATCTCATATTTTGGCTTTTGTTGGTGGCACAGACAACAAAAGGTGTTTACTCACATGGCTAGCTTAAAGCCTTGCATTTTATGCAGGAAGTCCTGCAGATCTGTGCCTTTGTTGGCCTTTTTCAAAATGAATGCTGAAAGTCATTGTTACAGCTCTTCTTCTCCTTCACATGATTATCTAGGTTTAGAATTTCCTTCTACTCACCCAACATAATTTTGGGAAAACTTCTCTATAAATTAAATGAACAGTCTGTGAAGTTGGAGGGAATATTAGACTTTTGCTCCAAAGTCCAGATTTTCATGACCAAGGGAAAACAATTCTCTCGTATTCTCATTTTTCTCTTGTTCATTAGCAATTATATATCACCTTTGGCTTCTTTTGTATCTAAGGTTAATCTTCCTTTCACATTCTGCTAACAGTAACTTGGTTCCTCTAATTTTTTGTATTTTCATTTGTTTGTTAACTACTACTACCCCAAATAGCTTCCTAGGGCTGTTTCTAAACAAGACATGTAAATTTATTGCCCTATGTAAATTTATTGCTCTACATATGTGACAATTTCTCTCTGTGGGATGCCCAGTGACATAAAACTGCCCAGGATGAACTTGGGATATCTTTCAGAAACCTCTTTCCTTCCTCTTCTTTCTACTTAGCACAGAGATTTTGCCTTGAAAAGCATTCAGTTTACCAGCTGCAGTTCGGTTTCTTTTGCTTGGAGCAGGGGTCCATGTGTAGGTAAATTCAGTTTAAAATACAACTACTTTGAAAAACTGTTTGTAGGCCCCAGAAGGTTTCATGAAATTGAATGCTAATCAAATGTTGCTATCATGTACTTATATACACTCCTCATGTGTTCATAAAATATGTCAACAGTTTCTGTAAGTTATCAGCCTTAAGTAATTCAGGTCCTGGAGAGTTTCCTTACTAATGCTCCCTAGGAATTGGGCTGTCTAATTTGGAGTGTTAAAGAGTAGAAAACAGATGACAAATCATCAATAACCTCTATCCAGTAAACAAGGTAATTATAAAAACATACAAGGTAACCACATCCAGAAAATAGCTGATCTTCATTCTGATCCGATACCATGAGTAGGACTGACACTCTAACAAATAGTTCTTAAGTGCCACATAATGATTGAACTTCTTCTCATAAACATTGGACTGCTCTTGCCCATAATTCAAGATAAGTATTTTGTGTAAACCCAAGTAGAAACAAACATGTTCAAATGGAGACTATCATAATCTTCACATCATTTTTGTGCCCTGCATACCAGGAGGTTATGAATGTTTATTTACTACTGACCACATAATGAGGTATTTAGAGAGGTAACACCGTAGTTTTCCCAGTGTCTTGTCTCTGTAAAAAGTGATCTCTTGTATTTATACTGCTGAAACTAAAGGTGTGGGATTTGACAGTGACTTGCTGAACTCATTTAGCTTTTCCTCCTTTCATTTCAACTCAAGGTATATGCAACAGTCACCAATTGTAATGTTTCTGCATCTGTATAGCACACATATACTTTTTATCTTTAATAATAAAAATTATATGTGATAACAGCAAGCCAATCTGTTGTATATCATTACTACAAATAATCTTCACTATAGAGAAAGTGGTTCATGAGTCAAGTGAGTCAGGAAGGTAATTTACCTTTAGTTATTACCATTCTGCCCAACAGGGTTTTGATACATTGAACCCTTTAAGGTTTTTAATTAAATGCCCTCCAGTGAGAACCTTCAAGTCTTCGGAATTCTTCTCAAGACTCATCATGTCCAGGGTTATAATCTGAATTTCAGTATGTTATCGATTGCATGAAATTTGAATAGAATTTTGAATATAAATTTTTTTGTGTTCAGGCAATAGGCCTGGCTTTGTAGCTTGCAAGCATGGATAGAAATGTTGTATCTTGGAGTTCACACTATTTACTGCAAATAAAGGTGGCTCTTTGGAAAGCAACAGGATCATATTTAGGAAACATGTATACAAGGGAGGAATTGTAAAAAAAGTTTTCAACAAGAGCATTTCTACCTGTCCAGCTCTGTGAAATACACAAACAGTAGTTTACAACAGTGACTGACATTTTGAATAATAACATATCATGCATGCCTCTGGCCACTAGCAAGGTGAATGAGTCTTGCTGTACACAAGCATGGGGCATGAGTTTGTTAGCCCAACAAGCCATAAATGTGAAGAGTGGGTGAGACATCATAGAGTAAAGACACTGAGCTGGAATTATTATGCAAGTTGGAGTGGATTGTAAGCTTTCAGACTTCTTTTTCATACCAAAACCTCACACAAAATTATGTGAAATATAGATTAAAAAACCAAATCAAAATCACTAAACCTTTAATAAATATTAATTGATGGTATGTTGGTCACCTTGTGTGATGCCAGTTTGACACACAAACTTATGAAAGGCAATCTCTAAACAGGTATGCAAAAGTTTGCTGAGGTACTTTTCAGGGAATGTAGGAACAAGTATCACAAAAATGTTATGTCACTGCTTTTTAACTTAACAGGGAAATTCTATAGTAAATGACTAGATATTAATTCCCGTGGCAAGTGCATTTCTGTAGAAACCATTGTATTACTACAGTGGCATACACAAAGGAAGTGGGTTACTGCTGGTCCAGCAGTGACAGCTGCCCCTTAGGTGGTGTTACCATAAAGCCATTTTGACAGTTTTCTTAATAATAATTCTCTTTGAAAATTATGTGTGGCTTTTTTTCCACAACTTATATTGTATCTAATAAGGTATCATTCTCTTCCTCAATTGAACATATACAATTATACTCTTTGAACTTTTCTCAAAATCCCACTCTATATCAAAAGTAAATTTTTTGAGTTCACTATCAATCATACTTCATCATATATCCTGCTCTAGTTTTAATTCATTTCCGTGTGTGCCTATTCATACAAGGTGCTTTACTTTCTGACATTCTCGCCTATATTAATGAGTAATTGATTTTAAACCAAGTTCAAAATCCATTCAGACACACAGGAATCTTTCCTTTTGAAGATTTCAGATCACGCTTAATCCATGAGATAATTTTTAACACTTCTTTTGCTGTTCTTGTGTTAGTAGACAAGCTGCTTCCAAGCAGTTTGTTTGAAGAGATTGTGATCGGTCATTTAACAGCACTCTTCGTCTTACATTCTGGGTCAGCCACATCACGGCACAGAAAGACAACAGTTGCCCTATTTCTGTGGCTATCTGGCACACCATTACCTCATTTAGACAAATGTGAAGTGTTTGATCTTCTGTGTTCTTGAATAGAACCCAAAGGACTGACGTGAAAAGGAATAACTGATGATTTAAAAAAAAAAAAAAAAGTAGACATTATAGAGCTTTCAAAACAGCCCAATTTAGGAAATTACTTGTCTGCCAGGTGGGGGTTTTTGTTTGTTTGTTTGTTTGTTTTTTGGTGGTGTTTGTTTGTTTTGGTTTTGGTTTTTTTTTAATATTTGGTACATACATTTTGTGAGTAATTCAGAAGAAATTTGGATAGACTTCATAGCCTTCTACCACATTTCCAGACCTGTCTGCACTTATGATGAGAGGTGTGTAGATTGCAGATTTCAGTTCTATCCACTCAGCAATATCTTTTTTTCTTTAGATTATGGTATGACTCTAGATCTGTTCCAAAGGTCAGTGCTAAGATCACACCTTGGAGAGAAATTCTGCATACATGAATCTAAGACTATTCTCTTGACATTATAGCTGGCTGGGACACACAATATATAGATGTCTTACCAAGCAGTATACAACTTTTGGCAGTGTGAGGGATTTGGGGTAGTTTTGGATCTTTGTTTCCATTTAACCTTGTTGCTCACCCTCTTACCACATTCATAACAAAGCTGGGTTGTAGCTGTGGTTTTTATCTCTACCTTTCAATACAGCAGCCTTGCTGCTTCATTGCATCAGCATTCCAACATGACTTTTTATTCACATGCTCAAACAGTATTTGTCATTCTCCTGCTCTTCCTAACCACTCACTTCCCCTCATTTTAATACTCCTCTCTTGAATCTCAGGAAAGTAGGTTTGGTTAGCACAGTCCAGGATTAACATAGCTATTGGGCTTCTGGGTCAAGTACAGTCCATATCCAGCAGTTCTGAATGTGGATCAATGCAGATAAATGTTCAGAGCTTTTACATCTGGTCTTGTTTCTTGCTCTACTAGAAGTGTCATGCAAGGAAATTGGGATTTGGAATAGAACTTTTGAGGAGAAAAGTTGCAAACTCTGTTGTCAAGGAGGTGATTTGTAGTAAAGTGGGTATGAACTTTAGGGCTTTGCCTGGTATTATACTGAAAAGATATAGTGTTCTGAAGTAATTATTAAAAGAGTAAACAGCTCAGGTCTCAGTTTAGCCTTGGAAAGTGAAAAAAAAAATATTGCAAGAGAAGGGTAAAAGTAAAGTGTGGCTGTATCCTTCTGATATGGAAATTATCAGCATTATATTCTTCATCTTCTAGAGTGAGACATCTGGAGTTCTGTCTTTATGATGTGATTTCTCTGAAAAAGGTAGTGATTTGCATTTTCTGTTTGTGCTGTCTCACTCCAAAAACAATGACTGAAGTTTAAAAACAGTCAAAAGATGTTTTTATTTAGCTTTGCCTATCGATATTTGCCTCAGAAAAATGTTCTGTCTGTACCTAGTGGGGTTTTTTTTCCACCTGGCATCCATGCTTGAAGTCAAATAAGTGTGGTTCTGACATTATTTTCGAGTGAAGCCCAAAGATCACTCAAGGATCACTCGTGTCACCTGTGACTCAGACTTACTGAACTGCTACTCTCAGGCCTGAAAAGCAGCCTGGCAGAGCTGCTTATGGTTGTGGTCAGCTAAGGTAGAATACGGCCACGCTCTGGTTTTATCATATCAAGCAGATGGCTGTAATCCAGCCTGTTCATACCGGTGAAATACCTCAGGCTCATCACTTCACCTTCTCAGCTCAGCTTCCTCCCTTCCCTTCAAAGTGGCCCAGCTCTACAGAGAGAAACATTCTTCTCACACTGTGTTTCTGATAGATCACAGCTACAACAAATAAAAGCAAAATCTTTGAATCCAGTAGAAAAAGTCAAGGGAACAATATAAATTATTTTACCATTTCATAACAATTATTTGAACACAATAGGCATCTTCAGTTCACTGGGCTTAGGGCATGTCCCATGGAAAGATTTACCATTGAATTCAATGTAAAAAGAGGTAGGCTCTGCTCTTTAAAACTATCATCCTATCAAGACAAATGAGCAACACAATCAAAGCTTTGCTGCTGTTATTGTCTCACTGTCTTTGAACATGGCCTCAGCATGGCATTGTTTTAACTGTGAAGGCCAGACTTACATTTATAAAGAAGTTTCAGGTGATTTTTCTTTTCATATGAAAAAGAATATTAAAGAGAATATTAATAAAAGTTACAAGAAAAATAGTCCTAAACTTTGTTGTCTCAGCTTTCCTTTTAGTCATTAGGTTCCCTCTGTAGCCTCAACTAGTAATAATAATAATAATAATAATAATAATAATAATAATAACAAGGCTTAGAAACTATATCTTTGCTGCAGAGATTAAAAACCCCAAGAAACTATACAATATTTTCTAAAAACCTTTGAGTTTGAATACGTAAGGAGCACCTGTGCCACGATACTCCTGTCAGAAATTTCTCCCATTATACACTAGGGTTTCAGAATATTCTTTGACCTTTAGCTCATAAAGCAGTTGGAAGCCTTTTGTGAGAGCAGGTGCTTTGAGATGATGTTTTTTTTTAACGTGTTCTATTGTTTTTAAGACAAGTCAGATATGACTCTTTTCCTCCATTGAAACCTCAAATCTATGTAATTCAGTGAGTAGACACCAATAGACTGGCTTTTATTAATCTTGGATGATTTTGCAATTTGTCTTTCAAGTAAAATACTGTTTAATTCAATCTTTCTCCTACTTTTGTTCCCACTAGATACTGCAAGCAAACCTCTGACTTGGGAATTCTCCTTTTAGGGTAGTTTTTGAACTACAGATTTAAAAAGTACCCAGTAGAATGCGTAAAAAGTTGTCAGAGAACTGCACAACTTTTCTTGCCCAGAGGAATGTCCAGAATACTGGGCTAAAGCTGTGCTCCTCCTTCCAGAGAATTTAAATATGCATCTCTGGATCTAAAAGAAAGCTGAATATGAGGAGGCAAGGGATTACTCAGCCATGCTTGGGTGGACACAGGTCTGCAGGGCTGCGCAGCAGGGCCGAGCTCTTCCGATTTGGGCAGTGTGGCTTAATTTAAGCATATGGTTTTGTGCATGAAGAGCTAGGGACCTACATTTTTAAGGGATCAGCTCTGATCTGTAACTTTGTTTGGGGCTCCAGGAAGCAGCAATCTATGTAGAGAAATGTTACTTATGCAAATCTTGATCAAATTAGTCAATTCATACCGATGTGAGACAGTTAAAATGCAGAAAGCTTCAATAAAATAAAGTGAAGTGTATTTATGGCAAAGAAGTTGAGAAGACATAAGATCAATGGTCTAGAGTCAACATAATATTTTCAGTAACAATCCGAAGTCAGGTCTTGGAAGAGGTGAGCTGCGACCTTACACTTTTCACTGAAGCTATCATGGATTTGGAGGTGTTCAAGAACTCCTGGGACTAGACCCATTGTTTAAGTTACTCTTCTCATGCTTCTTATTTAAAGGGAGATCTGGAATAAATTAAGGTTCAGAGAGTTTTGAAAAAACTACATTGGCAAGCTGGTACTGCATTAAAATTGGGAGTCTGCAATGAGACAAAGTGCTGCAGTCTGGCACTACAGGGAGATGGAGGATATGAAGAAGAGATCCGGTAAAAAGAATCAGCTCCAATATGTGCATTTTCAACAGAGAATGTGTGTTCTAATGAATAGAAGAGTATCTATAGGGATTTTTCTGATCTGTGGTTCATTACTCATATTCCCTCCTCAGATTTCACCCATACTGACAATAAATTTAGTAGGAAGACCAAAGAATCTTGTATTTGTTAAAGTTTCATGCCATCATCAACATATTCTGCTCTAAGACTTAAGTTACTTCTCCCCGCTGCAAATAATAGTTTCCATACTTTCAATACCTCAAGGGAGTTTGAAAATGACTAATTGATGGTTTTTCCCTGCTTTAAATCATTACTGTATTTCGGACTTAGAAATGTATGGCTAAGTCAGCCAGTCATCAAGTGAGGAATTAGTCTCCCCAGCGCCAACAGTAAATTCTCCAGTTTGCTCAGCAACCAGTTGAACAAGCTCCTCAATATTTAACCATGTCAATTGTAAACAGGCAGATTCTTTGCCTATGTTATTTTCTCAGGAGAATCTAAACCTTCCTTGTCAAAATATGTGTTACAATGGACATTCATCTGCCTCCCTCCTAATGATGAAGTTTTTCCCATTGTGTAAGACGACGCCTGCTGTCATGCATCCATTAAAACCCCATCACTAGAACCGTGTATAGAGCAGGGTGGCTGGCTAGGAGTTGCAAACTTCTAAGGAACTTGTTTGTTGTGATGTAGGGGTTTTTTTCCCTCTCTTGAGTGTTGGATGCATAATATTTCCAGGTAACTCTGACTACTGTGTGATATTTAATCACCTCCACTGCCTCCCAGTAATCACTTTTATTGCATTATGCTAGTCAGCATATTCTGTGCACTTTAATATACATGAGGTTGAGGGAGGAATATTTTTAACTGAAGGCTTTACAGAAAATTTTGCATTTATTGATTTCTCTTAAAAAAAAAAAGCAAACTGTTATTCTTAGAAAATCGATGAAAATGATTGCTGTGGCCATATTTGTTCAAACAAACAAATAATACAGTATAATGACAACGCTATCTCTCATTTCCACATTTCACCTGGAGAAGGAAAACATTTGATCTGGAAAGCCTGTGTACTATTTCAGTCCACAGGAATATCTTTTATTCATGTGTATTAAAAAAATATGCAAAGAGTTTGTACAAGTTGGATAGAGCGGGGAAAAAAAAAGTTTGACAAAAATAAAACAAATTCATCCAAACAAGCATTGCAGATTTGGGGCTTCTGGGGCCAGCCTGGCAGAGGCAGTCTTGTTATCCTTCTTTGGATATATACTGGAAATTTTATGTGTATAATTTTTCAGAAATAAATTTTTGCATTCCAGACAAAGCTTTTCATGGGAAAACTATGCCATGCATATAGAGCAACCCTCACACAGCTGATGATTGCAAATCATCCATTCTCAGTGTTTACCTATTAAAAACTATGGAAAAAAAGGAATAAAAGGAACTTATTAATTCAAATCAGGTAGCTCCTCTGGCTTCCTATAACACTGTACATGCTTTTTCCGAGCTTTGTGAACACAGGAACTACTCATTCAAAACTATGTTCACAGAATGAAAATCACAATCAAAATGTAATTATTGATATAAAAACAAGAATCTGCTTCATTGCAACACATTTTCTTATCTGAGAACGTACATGTCTCACGATACATTGCATGGCAGCACAACTAGCTCAACATGTCACTGTTACATGGCCACCAATTAAGAAGGATTCTTGGCATGAATGATGTTCTGCCCGAGGCCAGGTCACTGTCTGATGTAAAAGATTGGAGCTTCGGGGCACTGGCGGTTCTGATCCTCTGTTCTGTACAAACTGAACGAGCTGATCATTACAGAAACCTTGTGAGCCAAGGTGCTGTTATCATCTCCATTTTACATATGGGGATTGAGGTGCAGTCAAAAGATGTCTTTGAATGTTCACAATGAAAAATCTAGAGTCTGATTCTTTTCTGAAGGCTTAAAATTTTTCAATACTTTACACATTCCCAGCACAGTTCTCATTGACTTAAACTTGGCTTACCTGCAGTTACACTCCATATTACCAGTAAGCCCATTTGTGGTGTAAACATAGTGTTATAACAGTAACACATCTCAGATCGTAAATCACAGATGAAGGAATAAGCTTGCTTTCTTCTTGGAGGAAAAAAGTCTTCTATTTTTAAACAATAGAATGATTTTGATGCATCTTTTAACTAACCAAAAGTAGCATCTTGACAATTTTAATGGACTAATTATACACTGATGGTCATCTAGAAATGTGCTCATTTTCAGGTCATTATGTACTGACAACTCTAAGAGTTATCAGCTGGAAAATTGGCATGCAAACACAGAATTTCAATCACTAAAACCCTGCAGGACTGGATTTGACTATCCTGAGGTTCTGCCTGCAGTGTCAAGGGAGATAAAAGGTTTTTGATTCTCTAGGTGTAAGATCCAGTCAGTGTCCTGATTAGTTCTGCTAAAGCAAAAACCTTTCCAATATATTAAAATGCACAATCAGAGCCCTGAGAATCTCAGAGATTAACAGTAGTTCACAAGGGTTCATACTGACCTTTGTTTCAGTCTCAATTTGCATGAGTTTTCAACGTCTGCATTTTGCTTTGTGTTTCTGGTTGGAAACCTTGAATCCCCTTGCCAGAGCCTGGAGATGGTGAGAGTGCTCATCTTAACCCCACTGTGGCATTCACAGCATAGCTGCCAGTATCACTTATGCATGAAACCAGTCCTGACAAACAATATTGCTTTAAGCCTCTTGACAGTGTTCTTCCCATGAAATATTGTACCTGTGAGGGCTCACGCCAATGCTTCTGGCTTTGTGTCTGCCTGTTAAGTCTGGTGCAGAGATAGCTCCTAAAAACTTCCAAGGCAGCTCCTGGTTAGTAACACCTTTATGGTCCTACCCACAATATTCCCATCTACCCCACCACAATGTCTTCACCACCTTCAGGAAGAAAAATGGGTTTGCAGAGATAACCCTTATGAGGCACTGACATATTCATTCATGATCTTCTACTGAAGCACCTGCCTGCAGGTGACAGCTGCTTCCCTGTTTATTACAGAAAATATAGAAGGCAGTGGAGGGCTCTGATATATCCAAACCTATCCGAAGCCCAATTGGGGCTTTGCACCACGGTCTCCTGTTTCTGCCAGTGTGCAGCGTTCTTTCATGGCCCATTCCGGCAGTGCCATGGAACCTGGCAGCCTTCGTTTTCAATACACTCTTCAAACCACAATAATTTCTTCAGAGGGGAAACAGGACACAGAAGAAAGTCCTAGCAAGCATCCACAGTGAGTCTGGGGCTCACAAGACTGTCCTTTCTGGGTGTCCCTCAGTAGTTTGGTCTGTAACTAAAAAATGTCCACCTTTGTCTCACATGAACACCGGTAGACCAACAAATGGCTTCAAGTACAGGGGTCACAGAGCATGATAGAGATTGTGGCAGTTGCTGAGACAAGTCTTGTTATGTGGCGTCCTTTACAGCAAAGTCTTGAGAAGCTGGGGAGAAGGGTGAACAGTTTGAGAAGAAAGGCAGTAAAGGGAAGAAACCTCACCAATAAGGAATAAATAGGATTTCACAGATCAGAAGGAAAAAGGTAAAGGAAGGTCATGAGAAGAGTGGGCAGCAGAGCCCTTCATTTCTACATGTTGCTTGGTCCCTTTTTTCTCCTAGTAACTGCCTGTCTCCACAGAGTGGCAAGGTAGGGTTACTTCAAAAATGAGAAATACCTCTAAATCTCTTTAAGTCTGTTAATCATATAATAAAGATTACAGTAGCGAGAAATAAAATGTTGATTTGGATATTTGCAAAATAAAATATTTGGGATTTTTTTCATCCACAACTCTTATAATGAAATTCAGTTATATTGCTCCAGTAAAGTTACCTCATGAGTTCTAGTTCACTCCCAATCACATCATAAAACCCCAGCTTGAGTTGGCATCGCTCAGCAAAACCAACCTCCTTCATGAAGTGGACTGGTAGTGGGAAGCAGTGTGTGTAGGTCTATGAAGGGCCAAATAGGACATGGTGGCAGAGCTTACAGAGATGCCTTTTCAGTTCCTGACTATAGTACCCTTGGCCACTTGCAGTTCCCTGATTCCCAGACACATTAGAATTCACCCACAAATTTGGAAAGAGGAAAAAAAGAGGAATGGAAAAAGTAACCTAATACAGTCCGATATTCTTTTTTCATGTTACATTATCCTGCCAACTGATGCCATCAGTCACAGTTTTTAAGAAGCATGATGACATTCTAAATGGTTTATGAATATTACTTTGAAATTGAGACTAATTCCTTGGGTGAATTTTAACTTTACTTTCCACCTCCCCCACTTCTTTTTTTTTGAGAAAGCTCTGTCTCTCTCTCTCTCTTCCCCCCACTCTTACTCAGGATTTCCATGGCCACTGACATCTCAGACTGCTGCAATTAAACTAGTGAAATAGCAGGTAGAAGTACTATAAGAACATTTCTGTATGGTATTTTAAAGCTTTATTGGAAAGTATTTTAGGCTGAATGAAAGATATAAGTGACCACAAAGCTACCTGGCAATACTTTTTACCTCTCTTTAGTAATTTTGAACCATCAATTAATATAATGCTTCTGAAAGCAAGATTTTAATTGAACTATGTAAAAGGAGCATGACTTATGCCTGGTATATGACACCACTCCAAATTAAATCCAAACTCAAAGAGCCCAAATCCAGGATGGACAGCTTGCCTGTTAGCTTCTGTAAGCCCTCTGCCTTCACATAAACCAAATATAGATGCTGAAGTTTGAACATACACATCTGTCTATACATATATGCAAGACAGACACACTGGTTTATAAGGTATGATTTTAAGAAGGGTGGGCTCTTTCAAAAATCAGTCTTTGATTTTGAATGCCTTGAAGCTGATCCACTGGCTGAATAGATTTTTCATATGAGCAAGGTATGACAGAACAGAGTTTGCAAATTTTGTGTGCACGATCTGCAAATTATTTGAACCACAAAGCATCTTACTTAGCAGGCAGTCTAGTGGCTGGGCTGCTTTCTAAGGGCAAATATGCAAGGAGGGATTTTCCTCTTTTGACACTGAGCAAATATAGAACTACGTTACTTACTTTATTGCAAACTACAGCCAGAGAGGATTTTGTAGTATTTGCAGTCTGCCTGGGTGAGTGATAAGCTAACCCATTTCATGATTTTAAGCCTCACCTTTCTGCAGGGTTGCAGTGTGATCCATCCTTCTCTCCTGAGGGAGGCTGCCAGGCAGCACCATTTTTGAGATGTGAACTCTGTAGGAACACGTTCCTGCAGCAGTCCCACTTTGCCCCATATCACTCTTTGCATGTGGAGTCATTAGTTTTACGGAGGGAAGGAATTTGTCCCATAGATGCTAGTGGACAGTCCATGCACTTGCATGTGTTTCTTTCAGGCAAATATTTGAAATATGCTGTCCTTCCCAGTCACTAGTCAACGTTTAAAGATGTCTATCTTTGTTAAATCTAAATCTATCTTATCTGAGTGTACTCTCAGATACCAACAGATGCATAGGCCATTTTTTAATATTTAATTTAGGGTTGGCTTTTGTAACTTATGCTTAGACATCTTGAGGTGACAAATTTAAATTTGTAAGTACTTATTTGGGAACAACAAAGAGTGTATTATTTCAGGGCCTCAAACCTGTAGTAATTATTTGCATTACCTGAAGGACTGAGTGAAGTTTTTTTGGAGGTCAGTGTATATAATTAGAGAGCACATGATCCCTCTGGCCTTCACTATCCCTTAAGAGGGTGAAAACTGTCATAGATCCACTGAAAGACTTGAATTGTTATTATTTACCTAACAGCTGAGCCAAAAAGTCCCAAGTGAAATTGAAACCTAGCTTTCTTATAGACTGTAAGTGCAACACAGCAGTTGTTCTCTGAAGAAGGTCCCTGTTGAAATATATGAGGAAAAAATGGGAGAGGTACAGGCAGGCATAAAAGAGCCTCTCTCAGGGGATGCCTAAATTTTCTGAGGCTTGGCACAGTCTTGTTCATTGGGCAATGCTGCCTCTTCAGCAACTTTGCCACTCTACACCACTGCAAGACCTGATCTCATGAATCTGTTTCTAGTCCTTCTTTATATTAGTGCTGAGAAACGGAAGTTCTCACTTAAGGTGGTGGGAGTTGAGGGAAGGAAACATCTGGACAGGAGCCTGGGGTCACAGGATAATCCAGGCTGGCATGGGCCTCAGTAGGTGTCTAGTTCAACCTGCTGCTCAGAGTAGGGTCATCCGTGAGACTGGGTTGTTCAGTGCTTTGCCTGGTTGTGTCTGGAAAACCTTCAAGGTCACCAACCGTACAACCTGTCCAGACAGCTTATTCCACTGCCTGGCTGTCCTCCTAGAGAAGTTTATTCCAATATTCACCTGGAGCTGGTGTTTGCATATAGATTTCTTCAGGTAACAAAGATGAAATATTAAAGAATGAGAAACACTGAAAGCAGTTTCCTTAAGCATTTCAGAATTTGAGTCTTTTTAAAGCTAAATTCATGAGGCGATAGAACATGTGACCTGGGACAGACCTGACTGCAGTGGGGAGATTGTACATGTTCTTGTACCTGTGCCTGGAGAAAGCGGGGACAGGCCTAATACTTAACTACTGCACTCAGCAGGGTACAGAATTGCCAGAACTGTGCAGGACTAAACTAGCTATGGGACCAGATGAGTTTCAGAAGTAGCAACCTGCCATCCTTCCCGAGAAGCAGAACTTAGTACCTCAGATGCATCCTGAAGCTGCATGCTGACCACGCAGCTTTCAGACCCTGCATGGTCTCTGAATTTAGGATTGTACCTGCCCAAATACAAGCTGTCACTGGACTTGACTTTACTATGAAAAATACTCCTTCCTTTTACAATGCACCTGAATTGCAAAATTCAGTAACACAAGCACCTCTAAGAGATGAGCATGAAAAATGCCTGCCAAAGGTGGCTGAAGGAATATTTAAATCACAGAAGTAACACCCAGAGTACTCAAGAACCCAAAGCCCTGTGCTGAATCATGCAAATAAAGGTGTGAAGCCTGGCTCCCCCACACCACAGAATAACCCTTCTGAACTGGCCTGATTGGCAGAAGCATAGCCCCTTCTAGGTCTTGTGGTTAGTACTTGAATCTCATTATGAGAGTAGCCTTGCATTTCCTAAGTCTTTTTAATTTAATTTAAAATACATCAAATTTAACTGAAACATTTTGTTCCAGGCTGAAGAAACCTTTTGTTTCTACCAGAAATACTGTTATGCAAACCAAGTGGAATCCTGAAAATGATAATTTCAGAAACAACAGAGCATGTATATGTGAGCTGTGATGAATTTTTGTGTAACAACTAAAGAACTGAAAAACCAGTTAGTTTCACAGATTTTAGCCTCTGTCTCCTTGAAACATAAATTAACTGCAGATCAAAGGACAATATTGAAAAGTATTAGTCCCAAAATAAGCTTTCAAGAATATATGGCTGTGCCAAAAACATTAGCTATAGTGGTCATTACTTAGCCCACACTGTAAATGAAATATATGCAGGTACACCAGATAGTAGTAAAATATCGAAACATGAGGACTAGATTAGTATTAATGAGAGGTCTAACCTTTTAATTCTTTATTTCTCTAGTTAACCACTCTGTGCATTAACGACAATGGAATATTTTATGATCGTCTTCTACTACCTATGTTCACTTAATGCACTCATCATTCTTTCATCTAAAGGTAATTGTTTCCATACACATATGGTTTGCTGAGTGTTGAAATAACAGTCAAGCAACACTGATTTCCCTCTCCCTGATTTTATTCTCCTTTGTGAAATTAGAAACAGGAAACTCAGTTGCTGTTTCAGGGCCAATCCAAAGCATTACATTTTCTGACAGCTTGTGTCATATGGCTCTTGTACTGGGGCCCATAGAGCCTCTACTGCCCAGTGAGGGGTCTGATGGGGAACAGGAGCTACTGTCTGGTTGGTCTAGAGTGGCATTTTGCATGCAAGGACAGAGCTCGACATCTTTCCTCTCAGAAGAGTGAGAGGATTTTTTAGGGCTCACGGTTTGAATGGCAGCCATCAGTTTTTGACTTCACTGGAGAGTAGTCAGAATCTCTTTATCCATTCTCATCACATCATCACCTGAATGAGGGGCTTGCACTGGCCCCTTTTAGCTGGTCCCCAGCCCCTGATCCATGTCTCCGTCCTGCTTTGTGTAATGCATCAGGAGATGCAGGTCTGTTATGAAAGACAGAACATGGATTATATTAGAAATTATTTAAAATGCTATTTATTAGAGCTAATATTATGAAAATAGCACAGATAACCACACAGCCTTTCAGATTCTGCTAGCCCTTAGTGGTGCAAGACTGAACAAGACTCTGTCCCATGTGCAGCATGACCTGCAGATCCAGAGAAGTTATGGATGACCCATGCCTGGAAGTGTTTAAGACTGGGTTGGATGGAGCTCAGAGCAACCTGGTCTAGTGGAAGGTGTCCCTGTCCATGGCAGAGGAGTTGGAATGAGATGATCTTTGAGATCCCTTCCAATACAAATTGTTCTATGATTCTATGATTGCAGGGTTTCTCAGACTTTTTTATTTCAAGTTACTATTGGATTTTCTTAGAAGGAAACGACTCTGCTTGTCATTTTTGCAGTCAAAAAGAAAGGATTTTCCCACGAGAACTTCTTGCTGCTGCACTGTAAGAGAAAGGCAAGGCCAGGCAGGTGGTGAGGGGGCCAGTACACAACAGAACTGCCCATGGGTTCCTGTGGCACAGCACTCTGGCAGCAGCTGTCTTGAAGCCAGGGATGTGGGCAGCACAGCCAGGCCTGAGGACCACACTGCCTGTGCCTGGGCACACTCAGGCCAGCTGTGCTGTGGATCACTAACTCCTCGATGTACAATGGCCCTCCTCTCAGGATCACTGCTCCTTGCTGCCTGCATCCCTCAGTCTGGGTGAAGCTGCAATGCCCAAATATTGCCTGTATAAGACAATTTTCTTCCTTCCCTCTTTTTTTTTTTTTTTTTNCTTTTTTTTTTTTTTTTTTTTTTTTTCTTTTAATCCACTGAGATCAGCCCCTCCATACACACTATTTCTTTAAACCCTAATATCTGCCCTCTCCTTCACTGATTGCAATTCACGGCAGCACTAAGAGAGGCAGTGCCTTTTTTACAGGTGTTGGGTGACTTTTGCTCTCCTCTGCATTTAGAAAAAGCTGCAAGAACTCTGGCCTTCTGCTAATGCAAACCCCGGAAGGACTCTTACAGCAGCAACATAGAGCTGCTCAGTAAACTGCAGATTAAGAGCCTAAATGCTGCCAGGCGTTTGCCAAGGCCCTCTTATTCTTCATGAAAACAGGTGAAAACACGCTGGGCAGTAAGGAATAGTGGACTTTATAATTGCTGAGTATCACTGCCTGCTAATACAGATGTTAACTGCTGCACTGTTTCCTTTTTCTAACCATTTTGTGATACCCTAGAAGTGCCTCATAATACTGCTTCTAGCAGTTTGTCCTACTTATGAGGCTAACGACCAGTGAGATGATAGGAAGTGATAAAAGAGCAAGTATGTAAGAACAGCAGCACTGAATATCCTTCCTTTACCAGACTATGTGCAACCCTTCTCATACCTTTCCCACGAACTTCTTGAGAAGAGTTTGTTATGCAAACCTGCAAGATGTTCACATGGTAATGAATAAAGTCAGTTAAACTTCAGGGTGTCTCTTATTTTTGCAGTTACTTACAAAGAAAACTTTTTTTTTTCTTTTTAATAGCACATCACACATAAGAATCACCAATTAAAGTGCAGCATGAAAAAAAAAGAGATAAATTGCAGAAAGTTTCTCTTCACAGAAGAGCTATTTTCAGGCATCAGCATCCAAGTTTTGCATCATAGACCAAAGATATAAAACTATTAAATGTTTTACCATCAGACCTTGGCCTCTGAAATAAACTGGTAACATTTCACTAGAGCAAGTTAAAAAGACTGTTCAAAAACTTTTTTTTAGGACTACATACTTAACAGTGCACAGATACTTGATAGACATATTTTTCATTGAGGTTTGGTGAAAGGTCTAATGTAGATAGAAAAAAAGAAAAAAAAAGAAAAAAAGAAAGAAATGCTATATTTAAACTCCCACCAACAAAAATATATAGCATATATATTTATATACACAGCATATTTCTTGAAATTTAGAGGGCAAGTTCCAAAGTCAAGGAAGCAAAAATATCCCGGCATAAGGTTAAACACATACAGAGTGTGCAAAATCTACAATTATTTTAATAAAAGCAACAAATTGTCAGGCATTCATCATGGACTATGAGCACTCACTGCACTGTTTTTTTTCCTTATTTATGCTCACTGTGGGGTACAGGGTAGTACCATCTATTAATCAAGAATTTGTTTTTACCTCCAAAGAGCAGAGGCATATAAAGGAATGTAATAAGCATCACTGCATTGCATCCAAGATCTGAGTTCAAAACTAGAGAGTAATGGGTCAGGAGGGATTATTTGGGTAATGCTGGGCAGTTCTAAGACACTACTGTCATTCAAGCACAATACACCCAGTCTTTCAAAGGATTCAAAAAAGAAGCTTATTAACTTTTTCATATTAATTTAATTATGCAGATCTACCTGCCTGATATCTTCAGAAGTATTTATACATTTTTATTATGAATGCACATTGCTGTGTGTTACAACAATTTACAATCCAGAGAGTGAGATATGGAAAACTCCTAGAAAGTCTCCACCAGATCCTGCAATCAGGGCATTTCCATGATCGTCAAAGAAACAAACGAAAACTGTCCTGATTTCCATCAGCCTAAAGAAGCCGATGTCAGTCTCACAGTTGGATGCTTCTCTGGCTATTACACTTCCACCCTGTCATCAGGATGAGATTGTTAAAATGTGAAGTTCTCTCTGTGTCTGTATTAGCAGTTTCACTAGGGCTAGAATTTGCTTTTATAGAGGCTTCACTACCTATTATGACAACTAAAAATATTTTAATGAAATCTCTTAAAGGCAGATTAAAAGCATAAGTTTTTTTCAGGCCACTTGTGGAAATTAACTTCTTAGCCTGCTGATTTGCTGTCACAGTTTCTCCCATGGTTAATAAAGGGCTGACAAGTCCTTTCACTCAGAGAATAATTGTATGTGCTATTGCTGGTTATGTCTTTATCTTTAAAATAAATTTTCCCCATTTATTTTAAAGAGAAAGAGAAAAGAGGAGAGAGTAAAAAAGAAAAAGAGAAAAAGAAAGAAAGAAGAAAGAAAGAGAAGGAAAGAAGGAAGGAAAGAAGGAAGGAAGGAAAGAAAGAGAAAAAGAAAGAAAGACTGAAAGAAAGCAAGCAAAAGCAAGCAAGCAAGCAAGCAGTCAGCCTTTTTTCTGCAATCCCTTCTCCTCAATGTGTTTGCCAAAGTTTCCAAGTGATGCATTTCATGGTGACATGTCACATGTTGTGTCAGTCATACTGTATTACACTAGCAGACGTGACTGACAAAGCCCAAAGTGACAGCACAATACAACACTTCATCGAGGAAATTAGAAAAAAAAATGTTTCCCCAAAGCATAATGAAAAGAATGCTTTTAAAGATTCCTCCTAATTGTTCTCTTTTTGCCTGCTACATTCTGTAGGACTGGTGAGCCTTTGTGAATCAGGCGCAGCAAACATTATAGTTTTATTTAAGTCTGAACGTCTGGGAAGTGGATAAAACTATGAGTATGTTAGTCAGGGTGGAGATTAGAACTTTACGAAACTGTGCTTTCACACAGTTGTGTATGTGGCTGGCCTGACACACACAGGTGAGTTGTATATTCTCCTACAATTTGGTCATACTTCACCTTTTTTCTCTTGCTGTTTCATGAAAGATGGGCTGTCCTAAGGTACTGTGTACAGATGTTCTCTCCCACTGTCCTAGTTTTAAGCTGCCCAGATGTAGCCTGGTTTCTGTTTTGTTCCACACTGTAAAATAACTGCTCAGCTTTTGCACAGCTGTGAGCACAGGAAAATTGAGCCTCTACTTTTGTTCTGTTATCTCGGTTAAATTCATCTCTGTGACCAAAACTTTGCTCCTTTTATCTCACTTAAAAGACGTGCTTAGTTACAACCTAAAACAGGCCTGTAACAAAGACCTGAGTTAATTTAAGTATTTCTGGTAGAAGACTGTTGATTTTTTCTAAGCTAGACCACATTGTAGAAATTGTATTTGTGATCAATAGAATATTTTGTTATTCTGCCACCTCTGAGACAGGGGGTGGGTAACATTCACCAGTCCTTGTACTATTTTGGCACTGCTCCAGACACATACCCTTGCCTAGGACTCTACTTGACTGTTGTAGCATACGTAGACAAGGAGGAAAGCAAGTCTGGGTAATGCTAATCAAAAGATGACATCTCTCTCAAGAAAAGTCCAAGTTGGAAATGATGTAGCTAAGCAGGAACAAAAGAAGGATGGACACTTTTCCACTTGATTGAAATCTGATTATTGTTGACAGAGATTAAATCTTAATTTAACAGGGTTAATTTAAATTGACAAATGTGACCTTTAAACTGAAATAACAGGGGTCTTTGGCTGAATACAATCAGTTAAAGTAACAGCATTTAAGTTGGGACTTACACTCTAATATATTTCTCTTATGTAATAAATTACTGCATAAACTGAATTGCCATAACTACCCTAGGACACAGCTAGACCACACTAAATGCAAGTGAATGAGATATTTGCTCAAGATGTAGTTGTGTCTAAGTCCGTATCCATATTTAAACGCCAACGTCATGTACACGGCTCTGCTGAGCTGACACACATTAACATGTTAAGCTATGATTACTTAACCATATTTCTGAGGTTTCAATAGAAGTATTTTTGTGTATGAAGGCCTGATTTATATAATATTTAAGCCAGGTAAATTGCACCAATAGGATTTACTGGAGAGCAATGTAGTAGATCATATCAATGAGAATTTCAGATGGTTACATTTGAATAAGTCAGATCTTGAACTCTTACAAAAGATTGTACGGTTCAAAGTGTAACCTGCAGTCAAACTTGGTCCATAGTGTATGTACAAAAATTACTTTACCTTACTTTTATATTTGTTTGAACTCCTTGTTGCTTTATGTTGCTCCTTGCTGCTTTCTGTTGTACTAGATTCTTAGAGTATGATTTATTTTAGCTACTGGAATGTTATGGGGCAGGCAAAGCACAGAGGATTTAGGAGGCTGCAGAAAAGGCTCAGCCATTTTCCAAATCAGACAGGAATAAAACATAATGCATGAAAGTTCCTTCTTTTTTAGCATCATCTTCTGCTGATTTACTGAGCTGGGGCAATGGACCTAACATTCATATATAAGTGTTATGATCCCTTTAGACACATCTACTAAACTTTTTGATGCACATTGCAAGTAATGGGTGGGACATTGAAGCATTAAGATGTAACAGTCAGCTGCCTGAAACTGATGTGAGCAGATGCCCTGCCTTAATTCTACATGCCCCACTTAATCTGTGTGAATATGTGAAAGGCCATTCTTCCAGGTCTTTCTGAAAGTCATTCTTGCTCAGGTTTCACTGAGAAAAATTATCATTGACGACGTTGCTTGCAAACATCTAGCCCAAACATCTAGCTAGAAGTGTGTTTTATTATGAAAATATGTTGTTCTCTGGTTTATAACAGGACCTAATAAGCATCAGATATAGCACATTCTTCTTAAGCAAGACAGGTTCATTTTTGGCATACACATCCTCTCCCTTCCGTCAGTGTCTTAAACAGAGAGTTTGCAGTCTTTCATTTATTGTGCTGGACGAAGCCCACACAGGCTAAAGTGCCAGTGAAGTCGTTAAGAGGTGCATGAATTCAGGGGGAAAAAGGGGAGAGAAGAAAAGAATAGCTGCTTCAGAAGACCTTTCTTTCAAGTAGTCCCTGTTCCTTGTCAAAAGCTTTTGGATGTATGGCCTGTTCCAAAATCTTTTCGTGGATTTTGCATACAAATTCTGCAGAGAGCAGAGGGAGAGGGGAGGGTCAACACAGCAGGGCCTAAGATGTTAGGATGAATCTAAAGTTCCATTGAAACATTTTGCCTGTCTAAAATAGGATTTTTATTTTTTCAAACTACAGAGGAATAGATGGATATTAAAAAAATACCTACTGCTTCCTTTTTCTTGTCGCTCTCTGCAAAGAACCTGCATGGCCGTAGGTTGAGATGTGACAGATGATTAGTGTTGGGCAGACTTCAAAATGTTTGCAATGTGAATCTAAAAAGTTTGCGTGTTTATGCAAACTTCTTTGGTCTAGAAACAGGGTTGACAGACAAGCTTTATTCTTAGGAGGTTCTTGCCACCACCCGATTGTCAAAGAGTCTGAAATGTTGCAAGAATAAAATGCTGTGTGATGTTTCTGTAATTAGGCTTTTCAGTTTTGTTTGGATTGGGGTCGTGCACATCAGCATAGCTCTAATGACGTCAGCTCAGGATCTGCCTCATAAAATTCAAAGGGAAGTTAAAATAAGTCAGCATCAATGTGGTTCAGTCCTTTTTTGTCTTTAAGGAGTGATCACTCTAAGTTGGGTTTAGTTTGAGATTTCAGCTGCTTGTGTTTATCATAGAACAAGCACGAAATTAAACCCCTTGATCCAAGTACCTCACAACGTCCGTAAAGTGCTAATCTAAATCTGTATCACCTGAGCCATACTGGCCACATTGGCCATTGGCCACCATGGATTTATCCATATCACATGACTGTGCCACTGTTCATTGTGACTGGTCTTTCAGTTTTTGTTTGCTAGCTAACCATTCCAGGTTTTGCTTTACACAATTTCTGCAATCCAAAAAAATAGTTAATTTAAAAATACCTTCCTTCATCTTATACTATATTCTGAATGAATTACTACGATTTCACACTGACTGAGAAACTAACTTGTTCTCCTCACTGCTGGGTTGTTTTGGAGCACCAGTGAGGAAAACTGCTGGGGCTCCCCTGGAAGAAACCTATATACACCCACTCTTAGCCACTTGAAGAGAAGATAAACTCTATAGACCATGAGCATCTTAACTGAGGATGATGGATGTGCATTGCAGACAATTATGAACACCATGAAAACAGAGGAAGATGTGAGATTAGTGAAGGTCTGCAGTAGAGTAAGGGTTTCAAATTTGAAATAAAATCCTCTGCAACCATTAGGAATAATGACAGCAAAGGACACCTTTCTCCCTTGACATGCCAGCAGTGCTGCAAACATATCTGTAGCCCCAAAGCCCAGCTTTACTGGAACATGAACAAGGGGTATAAACAAAGATTTCTATGCCCAAAGCATGCTGGCAGACTGCTGGCAGGGAATGCCACCTTGGTCTTTCAGATGACTGTCCTCCTACTTGGGCATGTGAGTACAGAACTGAGAGCATCACAATGGCCACAGTGAGGCTAAATCTGACTGGAAATCAAGAAAATCTAAGTTTGTCTTGATTCCACATTACTCTCTGGAATTTGACTCAGCTGAATGCACCTATGTGATCCTGGGAATGATTTCAAATTTGTGGCTGTTTTATTACCTGATTTTGCTTTCTCTTCTAAAAGCTATCCATACTTTAGCTGCTAATGCTCTTGCTTGGTGACAACACAGCCACAAGGGAAGGCTACCTGGTTTGCTATCAAAATGTAACACAAAAACTGTTACCTTCATTACATGTGTTATATAATGGGATAGAGGTTTCATGGGTAGGGTTCAGTTTAAATATACTTTAAAGTGGTCTTTAAAAGGAACTAACTCCACTGTGTAGCACTATTATAACACCAGGGAGCCTTCATTTTGTGACCACTCTGCTCGATGGATGTGAACGTTCAGGTCAGTATTCACAAAAAGCCAAATTCAGGGCTTTGAAAAGAAGCTGTGATATCTTTAGTTTATTATTTAATCAGTGAGCCAGTCTCAGGCTTGGTTTTATACTCATGACTGACTGTTGAAAGCCTGAAAGATAATGTTCAGGGATAGTAGAAAAGGAAGCAGGCTGTCATTTCTCCTATGCATTCCCCTGACCCACCACATGCTCAGACAAGGATGAGATAGGCTTATCTGCATTTTGATTCTATTCAGTAGTCATTGTCTCTGAAAATGTGCAAATAAAATAATGAAGACCATGATAAAATAGAGCAGGAAAAATATCTCTCTATTTAAAGCAGCTGTTTGGGTGCCAGCTGCTTAGTAACAAATACATCTTTAATGAAATCAAACAATCCAGCAGGATTTATTGATTGCTAACAATAATTTTAAATACAGTCTGGTAGGCTGGGCTGTTTGCATCCTTTTTTGTCCAATTAGTTTAGCTGGTTTGAATTAGACATACTTTGCTATTATCTTAAAAAATACAACTCACTAGACAGTGCATTATTTTCCTCTAGAATAAAATGTGGGAGAGAATGAAAGATTTTTGATGCTATTCCAGCTGTTTAGAGGAAGGCAGCAGTATGCCTTGTCAAGCTCTTTCACCTCAGCAGCTTCAGTTCAAATCCACCCTGAGATCTTGAATGAAGAGGATGTGGTATTCACTCCTTGGAGCCTGTTGAACAGTGTAAAGAACAAGAACTCCTGTGTTTTTGTGGCACTTCAGAGCCAATTTCTGCAAGAACGATAAGAGAGTCCTGCGGAAACTTAAATCTTAGGGCTGACCTCTATCTGCCTGTAGTTCTACTCTTGCTAACATCGAGGGGAAATAAATCAGCAGTATTGCAAGCTGATAGACTAGATGGCGGAAGAAGTCCTTTCAGCCCTTTTTTCTATGAACTTAGGAAAATCTGTCATTGACTTCAAGACTGAAGAAGTTCTACTCCCAGACAAAACTCTGCTTTTTCACAAAATTACAAATCAATCATCAGTCATACCAGTACTAGTCAGAAAACCCTAAGCACCAAGTTATTTTCAGTACGCCTGCACAGCCACTAAAGTATTCATTATGGGCCTGACCCTTAATGATCCCTGATCCTGCAGGGCTTTTAGATTCAGTAAAGACTGTCTCTGATTTCCTGGGAATTTTTATTATGAAAGAATGGAAGACTCAGATCCAAACATGCATGCTGAATGCAGCAGAACTACATGCACTCACTGCTGATTTCAGCTCTTTTTTCTCTGCTTCAGTGAGCATGAGAAATATTTTTCTAAGTGTTGGACACACCTCACAGAACCACAGTAGCAAGCTAAGATAACCATAGAAAAGCACATGCAGATAAGAAAACAAATGGAATAGATAATTGACTAAAAACATTAATGTGTTTTCTTGAATGATGTGTTTAGACAAACAAGTGCTGGCATATGATATATTGAGACTAAACAGTAGTTTGAAACTGTAGATGCTCAGGCCCCATGCTCTGGGGTAACACTATCAAAATGTTCACAGATAAATGGCTTTGTTTTGCCCATACAACAGCTATCCACAGAAGCAGACCTGGTGGCATTATAGCTATTCCAGTGCATAAGAATTGCTGATACGAAGTGTGCAGAATGAGGCTCACATATACAAACTGAATGGTTCACATGAAACATGCTGGTTTATCTGAGACTTGCAATCCTCTCAGAGTGCATCGTGCTTAATTCTGCACCCCTATATTACATTATCTTTTTATCCATATATGAGGATGGAAACAGCACATACTATACACCAGAGAGCACCCTGACACTGCATCACCAAAAAACTTGTTGTTATCTTCATATCCAACTCCAGATCTGAACTTTGCTGTAGATCCATATATTAATCTGCCTGTGTAGTCAGATATAGTTCTTTTCTTCATGAAACACACAAATCTCTGCTTCTTCCAGGCATTTTTTCCTGACAGATAGCATGGCTCCAGTTTTTATATCTGTTCTTAAATGAGTGGCAGTCTGCTCACTACTACACTACTGGTGAGGGTGTTTTGGTGGTAGGATGTGATCACTATATGGGCAAATAGGGTGTGCCCAGACCTGTCACCACTGCAGGAGGTTGGAACAGTGGGACAGCCTGATATTCCTCCACCTATTGCACCTCAACAAAGTTTCAGCATGTCATCCAGCAGATTAGCTGTGGTGAGAAAGCAGCCACTTACCAGGTACAGCTTTTGCTTAGCAGTTAGCTGACACTGCAAATCACTAAGGCCACTAAAACCACCAGCCTAGATCAGCACCTGATAAAAAGTCATTGGCTATTGGTTTTGATATCCTTTTTAGAAGCTCTGCAGAGCAGAAAATCATCTATTAAATATATGCTACCAGTGAGGAAAGTCTTTTTTCACAACATGAGCTGATATTCACAAGGAAGAATAGCTTTCCGTGGGCTCCAGATGTTCCTACTTTGGTCTGTGCCTTCTCTTTCTTTCAGACTTAGTATCCACTGAAAGATGCTCCACAGACGTTGCTTTTTTTAAGATATATTCTTGTCCTGGCTTCCACTGTATGGAATTAGTGGCTGTTATGAGATCAGCTGGCAAGTCACTGCATGGCAGCAGGAACCTCTGAGAAGGTGAGAGTGCCCAGTTGTGAGTGAAAAACTTTTTGACCATCTCCCATGATTACTCAATATCATAGCAGTAAGAGGAAAGCTTTGCACCTAGTGCTTGACAGAGCTGCATTTTATATTCCAGCAATATAATTTCAGTCACTGAGGGCTTATAAGAATACACACACATCATGGTGTACATTCACCAGTACTTCATCTCCATTCAGTGGCAGATCATTTGATAGATCTTCAGAAGCAGTTATGACTACAGAAGAGGCCACAAATGAGTGTTATGGCCTCCTTGAGCCAGGTGCTGTATAAACACTTACTTTTAGGCAAACATTGAGTTCAAGTTTTTACACATTAGATAAATAAAAGTTGGGGTGGGAAACAAAGGCAAAAGAAGACTAAACTTCTTTTCGGACTTGTACATGTAAGGCATGCAAACTCTTTTGAGTCTCAGAAATAGTAGCTCAAAGGCATCTCTGAGGATCAGCTCTAAGTGTTATATAACATCTTATATCAGGTTGTTGCCTTATCACTAATGCCAAGATATAACCTTGTAGATGAGAAAAGTCTTCTCTAAACAGTTTAGAATAGTTGGAACACTGTCATTATGAAGACACTTCAGAATCGAAGGATGTAGCAAATTTTCAGTATTTTCAGGCTTTCAGTATTTGAAAGACTGAATGGAATGATTGATTTAATATTTAAAATTCCCTTGATACAGAAATGTATAGTAGTGGCCACAGACTTACATATCTTACAGTAATATTATTTTTATTCCATAACCCAAAGAACTGAACTACAGTTGAGTCTCTGCTGTGTTATATGTTGGATATAAACATATTCTTACTCCTACACAAGCCAAAATCAGAAAATATTTATTTTCCATTCTACCAATCTATTTGAAAATGAACGCAAATTAAAGTCTTTGGTGACTTGAAGGTAGAACATTTGTCACCTCCTCTCGAGTTGAATGGAGAAAACAGCTAATCTGACCTTGTGCAAACCAGCTGCATCTTGGTAGCACTCATCTTTTTTGAAGAGAATCCAAATAGCAAAGCCAGGTAAAAGTATAGGAAAAGGCCCAAATACATGGAAAATCCAGTGATGGAAGCAGTCTGATAAAGTGCATACTTCTGAAACTTACACAACATAGCTTCTCCTAAAGAAGAAACTCAAATAGATTAAAAAAAAAAATATTCCCTAAAGATGCTTGCTTCTCTCAATTGACACAAAAAGGCACATGGGTAACTCAGGTGTCTACACTGCAGATCTTTAAAGTTAGATGAGATAACCCCATGAGACATGACCTGTCTCAGGCCACAGCAGAGCTCTCTAGCAGGATAAGGACAGAGATAGATCTGTAGTTCAGCTTCTCACTGGGAACCATGAGATTGTCCATCCCTGCTTTTAGGAACATAATTTTATATTATCTCCATCACCCGGAGAAAGGGCTAAACTGAGCTCTTATTTGCTTGTCTTTAACCATAGGGTTCCTGACTTCCTTTTCAGCAGAGACAAGTCCAGAAGCATCTCCAGATTTCTCCTTTCCCCTTTCCTGGATGTTTCCTTCAGTGCTAATTTGAAAAACAGTGATGAAAGGAGAAGAGTGACCTGGAGAAAGGTAAGTGCTTTTAGAAGTGCTTTTGACACCAGAGTCACAAAGAGATTTTCTATATCAAGAGTGTGTGGGGATAGATTCGAATCAGAGAGGTTTCACATTCCTTAAATGTATGAGTCAGAGTGAAGCCATCTTATATTAGAAGTGTTTTTGTCACTTTCAGAATAGATTGGTGGGAAATCCCCTGCTCCAGATTTCCTATTTTTTTTTTTCTTAATTCTCAGCATTGGTCATTTCCCCCAAGCACATTTGTTTCACAGAGTCACAGAATTGAAAGGATCTCTAAAGATCATCCACTTCCAGCTCTCCATCTGTGGGCATGGACATTTTGCACTAGGATCAGTTTGCTCATAACCCTGTCCAGCCTGACTCTTTTCCTCATCTTCTGCTGAGATGCCCTTATAATTTCCATGGCACAAAATTCTCTGCAAAGCTGGCTAATATGGCAATCAGGAGGCTCCAGATAAATGGAAATTGAAAAGTCCTCAATTGCCGTTGGGACATTATTAGATTAAAAGGACTTTGAACGGTATATTCTTATATTACTTTCTTCAGTTTTAATGAGATTATCTAGAAATTGCTGCAGCAACTTTTTGCCATATCCCATTAGTGCAGTGGAGATGTATCCCAGTGTTTATTACTATTTTTTATCACTGTCTAAAATTACTTAAAAGAACTGATGAGTAGTTTCAGATGGATTGACTTATAGCACACGGGCCCATTGAAAAGTGACAGAAGGTTTAAGTCCTTCTTATTGTTACTCTTTTTGGGTTTTTATTTTCAACATGTAATATGAAAACAAAAGGAGCAGGCATATTTCATTTTACATGTTCAGGCATGTAACAGCTAGTCATGCACATGAGATTTGGCATTTATAAAACCTGATGTCTCTGTAAAAATCAGGTCCAAGTATTTTATCCAAATTATTTTGAAATTCAGTTTGTCTACTTAAGGACACTTAGCATTGTAAATTTACAGGAGTAAAATTCAGTCTGGCTTCAAAACCTTGCAATGTAATTAACTGAGACTTTATAAAAAAACCATAATTTGCAAGCCAGCACACTATTAACATATTAATACTCTGACCCTTTCTGTATGAGGCTCATGAATTCAGTTGTGCTACATCTATAGGATGCTGTGACAGAAGTAGAAAAGTGAGGTAATGTAGCTCAATTACACCAATCAAAAGGTTGCTGTGTTCAAAGACAAGGATTAGTGTTAATAATTTTTCTCCAGGGAAGAAAATGCTCAATCCAGGTTCCTTTAGGGCCTGTAGATCCTTGTCAGGATGCAGAAAGGAAAGAACTCACATAACTAGGTCATTTCAGCTCCTTTTGTTTGGCAAGAACGGCCTATGAGATAAAACATTAGGAAAGGCTTTCCTCCATAATTGTTATTTTATTATCATTGGCTACATTTTCTAGGGTTGTATAAATACGTTGGTAAATAATATTGCTTAAACCTTTAAAAATTGTCATTAAAAACATAGAAGCATTCTTCAGTATTGGTTCAAGACTCCAATAACATTTATTATTATACAATGGAATAATAATTATAGACAGTGCATAAAATGCACAGGTATTCTTGCATTTCTCTTTGTATATGTTATTTTTAAATTGTTTGCCATGTTGCAGTAGCACAATATACTTGAAACTGGGACAATACATCTTAGACGTACTATTCATATTTGAAATGGAAATAAATATATCTGCAGTGAGTTTATAGCAAGTCTACCTCCCTTTTTAATCATTATAATAATTTTCTTACAGTAAAGAGAGGTGCAAGCAGAATATAAGATATATGTATAGAACTTGCAGCTCCAGCAGATGAACAGCTTCTGTAAGTTCAATGTCACTGATGAGTTTTAGGGAGGCTAATAAAGAGCAAAATCAGAGGGGAATGCATCCAAGGCTGATTAAGCTTAATCGGACTGCTGTCAAAGATAGTAAAGGCTCTTGTCAGTGCCCCTCTAGCTCCTGCCACAAGCCCAGGAGAGTGATACCCCCATTTTTCCACCTCCAAATATTTTTTCCCATCTGGTCTCATTAAAAAATTTACTGATACTATTGTGATGGTTTTGCTGTTTATCACTGGAAGCTCTGTCTTTACATAAGGCAAGTATTTGAATTAGGGCAAAATAGGGTAGTAGATAATGGAAAGCAGGAAGGTGGAGGTACCGTCTGTTAAGCCTATTTATATTCTGATATATTATTAACACTTGTCTTGTATTTCTTTGAAATTTCAGGACTGAAATTCAGTCCCTGATAAGTCAATGACAAAACTGTTTCTGTGTCGCTAAGATCTTCCTCTGATAACAAGTCATGGGGAGGGGAGTGCAAGGCAGATTCCTGTGCTTTTGTGTTCACTGTGTGCCTGGTAATTCTTAACTTCAGTTACATAGTGCTGGCTCACACTATAAGCTTGCCACATGTAAATATTTCCATTCCTTGGTGTAACACCATTTTCAGTTATTTTGAATTCTTCAGGTGAATAAAGTGGCCTCTGTGACTTTCAAAGGTATTGCCAAAATATATGCTGTACTATTTCCCCATTAACAACACACAATTATTTGGGAAGAAATTTTTTGTGCACTAGTATACGGATATAGGTAAAATAAATAATTCATGTAAAACATACTGTGCATATTGTGTTTTTCTCATTATTACAGAAATATGTTATTAACATGCTTAGGGTTCTGTAGGGGTTTCATTTTTCATGTCTTTTCTACATATTTCTAGTTACCCTGTCCTTATGAAGTTCCTAGCATCTAAATAAATTATGTCACACTGAAATGTTTTATGGGAATTAGAGCCATAAAAATTAGGTCTTTGGGGGTATGGGTTTAAATGACTTCCTGGCTTCTTAGGTGTGTGATTTTTCTCTCATTCACTATAGATTTGTGTTGTTAACAAGTTAGAAAGAAGAGTGATATTTTTGTTTAAAGAGTAAGAATTGTGGGGTTTTTTCTCTTATACAAAATAAACAAAATCAATGTTTTCAAATGCTTTCAGATTTTATGCATTATAAAATGTTCTTGTTTAATTCCCATGTTTTGATTAAATCAAATTGCTTTTTTTCCTATTTTAACTTATTTTTAACCCCAATGCAATAGTAGTTTTAGATGACAGCTAACAGCAGTGGTCAAAATGGAATTTTCCAATTTTATTGTAATGTATCATTATATTTAGGCGACACTTCCTCACATTAGAAATGTTTCCAAGAATTTGTCTCCCATGAATTCTCATTTCCTACAAGAAATATGTAACATCAAGTAATTTACAAGAGCTCTAACAATGGTTTATCTTTCCACAAAGTATTGTGTCACTATTGATTTATACCAATGAAAAGGAGAGACAATTCAAGTAATACTAATTCCTTATATGAAGCAGAGTGTGGAAATATTCAAAAGAAGAGTCCAGAAGTGTGAAAATTATATTGGCAACATTATTTTTTTGTCTCTCTGTGTTTTCAGTGGATTTTATTCCATTTTAAAGTTTTGCAGCTCAGTTTTCAAAAGGGCAAATTTTAGAGATTATTAGCTGATATAAATGTAATGGTGCTTGTATTTATTAGTATACTAAGTGTCTTAAATCTCTGACTTCATGTATTCTAGTTCCTCAGAGTCAGAGCTTGCAGGTACATAGATTTGCCTGGCTAGATTTAAATCTTATTTAGTCTTGGGCTTTATGCAGCTGTAGGCAGGGTATCGGGTCTGATTTACTTCTTGAAACAGACCTCTGTCACTAATTTCTGGTATGAAAGGAGGCCAGAAGGAGACTTGATCACACGGCTACACTCCTCTTTTTAAAAATAATAAAGTAAAAAAACCAAACCCCTCAGACTTCAAGAAAAAGGGTGATCGCTTTGACAATTATAAATATCTCACAGACTATGGTCACTTGCAGTTTTGTTTTCAAGTCTTATCAAGTGATATTCATTTAACCAAACATGGATGTCTAAAATGTGTTTCTGAGTTAATCAATATAAACTTCCTTTATAGTCAACAGAATGAAACCGGTATTTTTCTGAGCAGTGTATCTCATTGAAAGGTAGACCTCTGAAAAATTCCAATGACTCATGCCTTAAAAGTTCTTATAAATCTCTACTGATAAAATGGACTCTAGACTGACTAGCTTAGAGATAAATATCTATTCAGTTCATGCCTGATGCTGGGTGAGATTAATCCTGCATCTACCCACAAGAATTACGAACTTTTTGATTTACAAAAATGTGCTGACATACCGTGCTCTATTTTAAGCATATTTAAGAAACTGAGTGATGTTTCTCTAGGTCTGTCAAAAACTATTAATAGACATCAGCAGAGAGGGGTGGTTTATGTTTAGTTTCATCAGCACAGATTCATTCTATGCTTGAAGCAGTTTTGAGCACTTCTGTTCAAGGCTACACAATGAGGTCATGAGAAGGGGAGAAAGTAAACCCTGAATCCATTTCCCCTTGTTCATTTTGAATAGAGTGTGAAATTGTGCTAATACAATTCCAATAAAACCAATCATTTTTAGTATTCTCAACCTAAGAAACAATTTTGCCATTTGCCTCCATGTAACACTGCATCTCTCAGTTTATTACCAGCAATGTGTAAAAGACACAGATGGAAACTTATCAAAGGCTAACCAAGACAGGATATCTCTGATCCCTTGATTCCCTTAGGGGAACTCCTTCCACTTAATGCTGTGCAAGCTAGTTATTTTCTCAAGCTCTCTGGAGGCTTCTGAAATTTATTTCTAAAGGTGTCTATTCATAATGTGTTGCTTTTTTAATACTGTTTTGCATTTATTTATAAAGTGGAATTTATGCTTTTTTTCAAATCTTGTGTGCATGAGATATTTCTTTCCTCTTAATATTCTCCTACTGCAAGATAACCCCTTATGAGGGGTGAAAGCTGCACTCATTTTTCAAATTTTCTACTGTTTCTCATGGAGGATAAATGTGTGCTGACTCACTTTTTAGCACAAAATTCAGTTTAAAATCTTCTGATTTCTGCAGTATATAACCATACCACCATCTCAAAGGAAATCTAGTTTCAAGAGAGCCTTTTTCAGACATTAGTTTCACAGAAGCATAGTTTTCAAGTATGCTAACTCTTATTGATTAAAAAAACTCAGAGCCACCTAGTAGTACATCAATGGCTAAGCCAATAAAAACAAATAGCATTGTAACTGATCACACACATAGGCAGATTCTCCACGGTTGTATATCATCTTTGGTTCATTAACCTCAATGAAGCTAAATGGATTTTACATCAGCCCTAGATCTAATTTTAATGTGTGAATCTGTTAAAAAAAATAGGAAACATTTATTGAGAGATCAGAATTTGTAACATTTTTAATGCCTGTTTTGCAGAGGTTGAGTACTGCTGTGTGAAGGAATTCTGCCATTACTAAAATATTTCTGACACTTCCTGACACCCTAAATTCTTCAGGAGGAAAAAAAAAAGTACTCTTCACTTTTCTTATCAGACTTCCATGGATTTGTCTGCGTTTTGGTTTAAAGTTCTTTGAGGGCTTGTGAAAGTTGCTAGGCAAACAGTTCTTGAGACTGAAATGATGTTTGGATGCATCAGAGAATAGTAACTACACAGGGTGTGAGTTCTGAAAACAACAGCCACAAAATAAGGGGCGAAGCCAGCATAAAATCTGGGCTGTAAATTATTATAAGGGAAATAGAGATTGATCCTTCAATTTTCCTCAATGTCTTGCTTCAGCACTGAGCCCTTGTCAAATCTATGGTTTATTGTAAAAGCATAGACTCTACCCAAATCTCATTGCTATTTCTGTTGACAAAAGCATTATGGACAGTCTAGGCTTTGAGGTGATATAGTTTGGCACACCTCCACTAAAATCAAATATTTGTAGTGAGCAGCTGACCGTGTATTTATTTCTCTCTTTATAGTGATGCACCACAGAGATGGGCATCCCAATAGGTTACTTCTTCTTACAATGTTTTTTCTCTAGAAGATGTGACTGCTTAAAATTTCAGCCATGATATTTTAGTGTTGAATGTGAAATAAAGGAATAAATGGATATTCCAACAAAACCAAATGAAAGCAACATACAAACAGACTTTGAACTGGAGAAATAAATCTTGTTACTTAGATGAAACTTTAACAGCCCTTCAAACTATTCATAAAATAGCATAATGATGAGTCAGACACAGCTCAAAATAAACTGAGAAACGTATTGTGTAATAATTTTTGAAAATGTTCCTTATATTTCTTGGCCTTAGTTAAATTATCATGGACACAAATAACCATAAAAATTATGGGGGAAATTGTCTTCCTTTGTAGCTAGTGTGCTCAGGAAAAGCTAATGTATTTAATCTTTAGCTTCACAGGTGGCTAATACTGGGACAATATTTCTGTGATGAGACTGCCTTTAATAGTGTGTGCCTCAGTTTGTATTTTATACGTGATGTTATTAGTGTAGTTTCCGTATCCATGTATTGAGTATATGCAAGCAAAGTCAATGTAGATGGTGTTAATAAAGTCAGGCACAAGGTGCTTGCATATGTAACATACTCACTGGGTAATGTTTTAACACTCGTGTTTCATATTAGTGGCCAAGGCAATAAACTTGACACAAATTTTGTTTGTTCTTTATATCTACTCACACTAATGATTGAAAAATACTGCAGTTAATAACTTTATGCATTTTCTGCTTGTTTTTATTTATGTGAAGTGAGGTTTAAGACTTACTTAACTTATCTGTCAGACAGGAAATGTTCTTTTCTGATTCTGGGTACCTCTAAAATTGAGATAAAATATATCAAGTCCAGAACCTGTCTTGACAAGATAATATAGTAAATAAAATGTAAAGTAGAATAATTGGGTGACACAGAAATGCAGTTTCTGTTGATCACATGTCTTGATATCCCTCCTGTATCCTGTACTATAAGATATTCCCATGCCTAGACATTTTAGAGATCCTTTTCCAAGGAGCTTGTTAGCATGTATGCAGCTGAGCTTAAACAGGACAATACTCAGACCTGTGTTCTGGCACTATTTAATTTATGTAGAGAGATGCAAACATTGTAAGCTGGGCCTGTTTTTCCAGGCCCAGTGGAGGGGTAGTTTCAGAAAGACTAGGAAGAGTGCAGTTTCTCACGGGTCCAGGATGATGAACTAAAGGTGAGAGCTGTAGGATGGAGAAAGCTACATTTAAGGAATGTACAACCTTCCTCCCCACCGGATACACACTGGAGATCTCAATGGCTCCTTCTGGTCAGTCTGTGCTTCCAAGGTCTTAGGAACAAGGACAAGCAGTGATGATTGAAGAGTGAGTTTGACATATTTTCAGGTGAAAAAACTTCTCAATTTAAAATAGCTTGAGAAAGGTTGGATGGCCCAATAGGAGATCCCCAGCAATCCATATGACAATTTTTACAACTTAAGCTATATGACGGGCTCTTCTGCAGTTGGGAAAATTTACCAAGGTCACCATCTCTCTTGCAGGATGGGCAGTACCAGTTTATTTCCAGGAAAGTACATGAAATCTTGCTGTAGACGACATTTTGCTGCTTTAATTTTCTGATTATTTGTTCAGTGGTGGCATTAGCAGATGACTCAGGAGTGTGCTAAAGCCATATGGTCTTGTGTTTGTGTTTGAGGACAGGTACTCAAGGGATCCCCTGCTCTTCTACTACTGAGAATGAAGAATGTGCACTGCGAGCACTTAAGTGCCCTGGTCAGCTACATCAGCCCTTGCAGCATCTGTGAAAATCTAGGAAGGTTTCTATACTTTCTTTACAAGGTTAAATTGTAAAAGTTCCAGGAAGAGAACAGAGCTGACCCATAGAAAGGACTGAACAGAGACTTTTTCACTTTCCATACCATTTTCCTAACACTGAAATTCACATATTTTGATATACCATTATATTGCTTTATCCACAGGAAAAAAATACAGTGTAGATTGATACGAGGTGAAAATCATGTGTAGCTGTGCACTGAGAATAACAGTTGGCTGCAATTAAATTATGACATATGAACAGTCACTCCAGAGAATACTGGGGGATAAATGGCAGAAGATGGCCAAGGACTAATCACATCTTCTTCAAGAGGTGTGACCTCCCACATTAAAGAGTCTTTAACATCATGCTATGATGTTATTAACTCAGGTGAGTGTCAGTGAATAACAGCAGTTTAGAGGGCTTTCCTTTGGCTTTCTCTAATACAACAGCTGACCAGACCTACTCGATTAAGGAACTTCTGGCAAGAGATGAGCTTTGGTAAGATGAACCTTGGAGAAAAGTATGTCACAGAAAAGAATATAAAATACCCCATGTAGACCACTGTCAGAAACTCTATTCTATTTTTATTTTGCATTTTGTCTTATGTTTACTTACCAACATGCTGGCATGTCCACCACACTAGGATCATTTCAGATTGTCTTTTTCCTCTTAGCATCAAAACCATGCAAAAAACCCCCCAAAAGCCACAAGCCACCACCACCAAAAAACAAAACCAACAATACAAGATGTTTTCTTGAGCCTCTACTTTACCTCACCTGCAGAAATGAACTTGCTAGGCCCATAGCAAAAATCCTCCTCCCACTGCAGACTCAAATTTGAACAAGTATGATGACGCGTCTTCCCTGTTTCTGAGTCATTGTCAGATGAGGCCTACTGAATGAAGTACAGGAATTAACTGTATGAGGTCTAGACTGCTATCAATATGTGTGGAGTTTTCAAGTCCACAGCTTTCAATTCTCTTTTCTGTCTGCAATCCACCTTAGTTTTTAGCACTCTTCCTGGGGGACGCAGAAAAGGAAAAAAAAGAGGGAGGCAGTTTTCTGTGTGAGTGGTTTCTGTTAGCACCCGTTTGCACTGCTATTCACTTGCAACGGTGGAGGGCAAGTGTGAATTGGAGCCTCATCTGGATTTCTCAGGATGACCTGAAGGAAAAGGCTGTGAAGAAGTTGCAATGTCTGAAATGCAGAACACCAGAAAAGAAAATGAAAAAGATTTCCTCTGTAGTATGAAATCTAGCTGCTGTGTGCTACAGTGCATAATACAAGCATGCAAATCTTATTAGAAAGAAATGAAGTCTAAAATATATATGGAAATGAAGTCTAACATATATATGGCTGAAGAACCTTGAGTATTTGGGGAAGCAAACAGTACTCTAGTTCTTGATTTAGGTTGTATTCAGATTTGTCTGCAGATTTTTCTTTTTTTTTTTTTTTTTTCCCCAAATATTCTTCTGTGGCTTTTTGTTTGTTTGTTAAAGCTTAGTGAATATGGACAGTTTGTTCTCTTTCTTGCTTACTTACAGAATGGAAGAACTGCCCCAGCAAAAATCTTTTATCTTTCATGTCATTAAAGTACTGAGCAAATCATTCTCCCCCAGCACAGAAATTTCCACTCCACCTTTCAGTTTCAAGATATCTGGAAATCGTGCCCTGCTGGCAAGTTAGGAAGGGCAAGCATAGATTACATAAAAATTTCCAGTAGGAAGTTTTATGAAAATCGTGTTTAACTCCTTGCCTCATGTCTGACACCAATCTCAGATTCTTGAAAAAGGACCTAGCAAGGCACAAAAAACCACAGCCAAAGCAATTATGTTTGAATGAATTATAGGTGCCAAAGCTTTTTCTCCCATCCTAAGATCCTGATCAGTCCAAGTACTTGTCTACATTGAAAGTACACAAGTGCATTCACACATTTACACATATCAAATGTGTTACTGGATAAAATTACCAGCCAAAAGAGACCAGGGCTATAAAGAAGATCTGGGCTGAGAAGCAACCTGGGAATTCATGGACCTCCCCTCTACATACTGAGGAGGAAGATCAGATGTTTTCAGCCTCGGTGGCCCTCCCCTTTCAGCAAGGGTGAGATCTCTGCAGCAGGGCAGTGAGCATGAAAAGGAAGAAAATGGAAGAGCTGACTTAGGGAAATGGTGGGAGAAGCTGCTTAATGCAGGGACAAGCCGGCCAGTGTTTTTGGAAGTCTTTCAGTGTAAGCCACATGTCAGTGCCTGTCAATGAATAAATAAACTGCAACTTTTTAAAGGATGACTAACCAAAACTGAGTATCTAAAAACTACTTAAAATTTTAACTTTAATGAGCACTTTAAAAATGTATCTTTATGATACTAAAACTAATATACATGTTTTTTAGCGGGAAAAAAATTATAAGATGATGTTCTTTATATTTATGCTGTCACTCATGCTTTGACTCTGATCACTTATCTGGATAATTAAGCAGTATCACTGAGGAACCAGATACCAGAAATCTGATATTAATCCATCTCTCTTAATAGCAACGCAAAGCCACTGGGGTGGAAAGCAGCCTAGTCTTCCTAATCCCCTTTTACCAACATTTTGGCATCAGCATATCTCATTTATTTTCAAAAGTGGTTCAAGACACACTATCGCTGGCTTAAGTCTAATTTAGGCTTTAAATCAAAATATATTAAGAAATGCAAAAATTGTCAAGATTACCAAGATTTCTTGAGGGAATGATTCACAACCAGCTCATGTCCCTCTGACAGGAACTGGGGACAGCTAAATGACTGTTGCATGCCTGCATTGCTTTAAGGTACAACACTTTCCTTTGAATTAAAAGAAGGCAGGATTACAGTGGAGACCTTGAGATCTCACTGCCATACTTATCAGGTGTATGTTAATGATAGTCTGAGCAACTTCTACAGACATTTATTCACCTGCCAGTACTGAAGAGTCCAAGGCTATTCTGTTCTCTCCCTTGTGTGCACGTGTCAGTGTTTACGTGAGCCTTGTTGTCCCCTTCAGTGCTTCTCAGAGTATTTTTGTGTTCAGTTTCAAGACTGTCCTAAAGCCCTCATCAGTTATTGATGATCCCATTGTTCCCTTGTGCATTTTGAGGTGGCTTGACTTGAATCCAGCATGAACATAATTTGACATGTACCACAGCAGTAATGGTGGTGAGTAATTGTCTGAATAGGAAAGCTGCACACCTGTCCTTTCCCCGCCTCCTCAATGCAAACCAACCTGAAACAGACAAGCAACACACACCCAGACTGAACACCACCCTCAGGTTGTGCTCATGGTGCAAAAACTATTTTTTTTTTCTTTGATGACATGAGTTTAGGCTCTGCTCTTAGTCTGTGGTGTGAGGCAGGTCCAGCTTTCACATTTTCTATGGCAACCTCGTCCATTCAGCTCTAGTCTCAAGTGGCTGGAGTTGGTGCTGGGCAGTTGCTTCTAAAGGCTGACTAGCTACAGATATTGGTGTGTTGGAATAATGAATGGCAACTTTGATTTTGATAGTTATCTGACTGCAGGTTGTGTACTGTTTACTGTCACATCATTGCATTAGCTACTGCCAACATCCCCCTGTGCATACTGAAGCTGCAATACTTTGAACTCATAGCTGAAAAACTAAATATATTATGACAAAAGCAATAGAAACCAAGCTTAGCCACCTACTTTAGCCCCAAGATGATGTCTTCTAGTTCCTAAGGGTCTTAAGGAGGAGCTGAGAAGACATATGAGTCCATTAACCTTTCCTACTACTTACAAAGTTTTCAAAGACTGTGATGGGGATAGAGTCCATGTATAGTCATAGTAAAAGTATGATGCATTTCACCTTGTTTATGTGGCTCTGCCATCAGAGACAGACACACTTCAGCACAGGAGCCTTCAGGAGACTGCTGTTTTCCCATGTATATTTTATTAAGTGTTAGTGCCACCAAACACTGTACAGATGGGGGAATCTATCACTTTATAAAATAATTAGTCTGCTATTTCCATGACAAGAAGAAACAGCAGCATGTAGGCAGCAAACTGAGGTGCTGCTTTTACCTTCCTCTTCGCTTTTGTATTTTTACCAAAACAGGAAAATATTTTTACAGGATAGGCCAATAATGCCACTGCAATTGAATTAAAGCATCCTTAATAAATATGTCAGAATTTGAGAAATTATGAAAATATGTATAATTAAATTCTTGCACTAAAAACAGGATTATAATATGTGACTAAAATAGATCAGGGCATTTTTTTTGCGTGTGCTTTTTATTCTTTTCCCTTATATCTTTTTATTTTAATTAAAAGAAATGTGGGTTCTAGTATCTTTATAGTGTATCTTGATTTGCTATTATGTGCCTGGCTAAGAGATGGGTCACCCCAAAAATTACGCACTTTTTGTGAAAATGAAAAGAATTTTCCCAGTTCTATGAGTTCAGTGTTATTTTCAGGCTAATATACAGTAGTAATAGCTTGGCACTGTGGCAACCTACATTGTCGATAATAAGAAGATGTTTGAGACAGGTGCTTGAAAGAGCAAACTTCTTACATAAATTAAATACCTACTTTCAACTATATGGCTCCAATTTTCAAAGGCGGTGAGTGATTCTGGGTATTCTAGTTTTCCAGGGCTCAAAATCAGACATATGTAGAGGGTCTGATTTTCTAATTTTCAGTGTTTGTGGAAGATCCAACTTCATTAAAATGTCTGAGCGCCTCTTTTCTTCCCCTGTCACTCAAGTGTTCAATCAAATAGGTCAGTTTGGATGCTAGGTCACACCTATTCAGTGAGTAACCTCACACACTATTTTACATCAGACATTTTTTACTCTGTTAATCTCTTCTTCTTGTGCATGTGTTGTAGTTTTTTTAGTTTAAGGAAAATATTTTAAACTGAAAATTTCTTTTTGTCTTTATTTTATGGAAGATTTTCAAACACTTATGTGGAAATTAATTACAGACTAAAACCGAGGTAAAAATACGTGGACATGCAACTGCTCTGTATGAAACAAAAGAGACCTTCCTTAAAAAATCCCATCTGCTACTGAACTCGATAAAATATTATTTATTCAATTATTTGATATATCAGTCATATAAATCTCCCACTTCTTTTACAATTTTTGTTAGCTAAAGTTGTCCCTCTACATCCCACTCAGATCCTTGAAAGACTGCAAAATCCTCAACCCAGCCTGGATACCAGCATTATAAGGGGAAATGTCCAGATGCATCCAGTGGCAAAAGAAGACCTGTAAACTACATATAATGAAGAAGTAACCGTAGGAAATTGAGTTTTCTGTTCTTGTGTTTTCCTAGCATTCAGCTCTTCAAAGAGATAGCAAATATTCTATTGGTTAACATTTAACCCAAACTAATAGGTCCAATCTCACATACTCAAATAAATCATAATGTCTTTTCAATTAGTTTGCACTTTTGCTCGCTGCTGTCCTGAATAATTAGGAAAACAATTCACATTTCTCTAGGAGATGATATGAAGTGTTATTCCTGTGATAATTACCAAGCTGCAGTTCAGTTTCCCTGGCTCCCACCAGGTCACCAGGGCACAAAAGAGGACACCATGAGAGCATTAATGAGCTCTCATTGAAGATGTTAAAAAGCTTGTATTGATCTGTTTGTCCAAGAAGGAGATATTTAAGCCTTTCTGCTGAGGGCAGGAGAGACAGAGATTCATATCACAAAGCCTTTTATCCAAACCCTTCTGTTTCTGGCTTCAATATTGCCCAGTCTCAGCATGTCTGGTTCTGTAGGTCATACTTTTAAACTTTCACAACATTTTTTTTTCTCTTTCTCTTTCTTCTTTTTTGTTAAAAAAAAAAAAAAGGAAAGAGAGATGATATACAGTGTACACTTAACCTTTACTACAGGGATGCCTTTACACAGCCAGCTATTTCTGAGAACAAGCTGCAGTGCAGTAAGATCTCCCTTCTCACTATATACCACTAACACACATCTCAATTAAATTAAGGACACTCCAGACAATGCAAAGTCTGACTCAGTGCAAAATTTTGTTCATATTTTGAAAGTGGATCAAATCAAATCACTTTTGGTGGAGATTGATCAGACTTTTTTCTCCAACATCACTGCCTTTTTGTGAACTTCTGCACTTGCTATTTCTGGCTTGAAATGGAAGTGGAAGAACTCCAAGGCTATGAAATCACCGGTTCTTGTGGTATCTTCAGAGGAGATTTCTTTCTGCAGGCAGGGGAGGCAAATCTTGTCCTGCTTTCAACTCTCTGCATTGTTATGATATATTGCAGCTGTAAACTAGTTCCAGGTATACTTTGCTACTCATCAATTTTGTCTGCTCTCTTTTAAATGCCACAATGAACTGTCAGTGAGCATTTGCAGCCTGTCTGGGATAGAGTATGGGGGAAAAATTAATGTAACTGTTAAAGCTGTGTTATCTTTGTTTATATTTGTCACTTGAACCAGCTGTTGTCTGGTTCAGCAAGGTTATATCTCACTACATCTTATTCACATTCATCTTGGTATGAGCAACTCAATGAGGCCACTTGTGTGGGTCTATTGTAAATGGTTACTGAAGAGACATGTTGGGATCTTTCATGGATATTGTTAAGGAGGTGTTCAAGATGTGCTTCTTTCTTAACATACAGCAAAGGCCATTATAGCTGAAAATATCTCCGTGTTAGTTTTAAGCATCTAGATCAATGCAATGATAGGAGCCTGACAGAAGGACTGGTAAGAAAGAACTTCCCAGGATATCACACAAAGCCACTCCTTCTTAACGTCGTAGCTAGGGTGTAAGAATGGAGCTCCATCCTTCCTGATGTGCTATTTTCTTCAGTCTTAAGTAACTTGGATACTGTGGCCAGTTCTAGGATGTATTTTTTCTGAGAACAGTTTTCACAGTCTTCCACTGCAGAATGAATGAACACACAAATTACACTCCCAGTGGCCTGATGCAGTATTCTCCACTTCAGGGATGGAGCTGGCAAGAGGTTGTGTGCATCTCTGCCACATTTGGTGACCACTTAATAAAGATATGAGGGAAAGACTCAGGAACAAATAAAATTGGACATGGATAGGAAGTAATGACCCTTGAGTGACAACTGAGGTTATGTGGATGAATATTAAATGTGAAGGGTCTGAATTATTCATTGAAGGTTCAAGGTAAAAGGGTTAACCTGATAAAGTCCTCTTACTGACACTTCACTCAGGGTAGAAATCCCAGTTCTGTGATGCTTTTCAAATTTGGAGTCCCTCTGTGCATAAGGAGAGCTGCTGCTGGTCTTGCTCCTTCCTACTATGGCTAATTCCTAGTGGACAAAGGTCATCTTGTGAGTGCTGGTAACTGGCACAAGCTGCGCTGCTGCAGTGATACACAACCTCTGTGCTGTCATGGGGGCAGGCTGGGAGCACGTTGGAAAACGTGTCAGGAGTAGTGTGGCCAGTAGGATCAGGGAAAGGTTTGTGTCTCTGTACTTGGCACGGGTGAGGCTGCACCTTGAGTTCTGTGTTGATTTCTGGGCCTGTCGCTTGAAGAAAGGCATTGGGGTGCTGTAGCATGTCTAGGGAAGGGCAATGGGGCTGGTGAGGGGTCTAGAGAGTTCATATAAGGAGCATCTGAGGGACTTGTGAGTGTTTAGCCTGGAAAAAAGGAGGCCTGGGGGGACATTATCACTCTCTACAGCTACCAGAAATGAGGGTGTATCAAGGTGGGGATCAGTCTCTTTTCCCAGTAAACCAGTGACAGGACAAGAGGACAGAGCTGCAATCTGCACCAGGGGAGGTTCAGGCTGGACATCGGGACAGGTTTCTTCATAGAAAGTGTTGTTAAACATTGGAATGTACTGCCCAGGTAGGTGATGGAGTCACCATCCCTGGAGTTGTTCAAGTGATGAGTAGGCTTGACACTTAATGCCATGGTCTAGCTGACAAGGTGGTAATCAGTTGAAGGTTGGACTAAATGATCTCAGGTGTCTTTTCCAACCTAAAAGTGTCTGTGATTCTGTGAAGCGAATAGGCTCCTGGACCTCCAGCTGCTGTGATACATGTCCACACTGCCTGGCATGCATGTCCTCTGCTCACCTGTCTGGCATGATATTCCCCTGCTGTCTATCCTACTCCATTTACAATGACATGGCATCAGAGGGAGATGAAATCATTTCCAGCTCTTTCTGCCCTGTCTATGCTGCTTCTGAAAGGACCTCATGCTTGTGTAGGATAAAGATCACAGAGTCCTGTATGGTCTGCTCACCTGATGTCCCCTGAAAACAAGCCAGGTAGGCATAAGGGTGTGGGAGCATTCAGGAGGATGTCTGATCTGGGAAACAAACACAGAAATGTCAAGACTAGAATATTATGAAATAAAAGGGGGGTTTGCAATGGTTTCACTGACAACACCTTACCAAAACCCAGAGATTGCAAGGGACAGAGATGTCAAATGAGACTGGAATTTGAGAAGTGACTTTCTGCTCCTTCTGTTTGGTAGTATTTCTTTCAAATAGGTATGAGCAAAGGAACTCGAGGAGAATAGTTTGGAAGATCAGTTTCTGGCCATTTGGCCAGGCACTGAACAAAGGCTCTCTACTCACAGACACTTCACAGCTGAGTGAAAAATGGGAATGGTGACCTAAATGGAGGTCATTTAGGCATGGAATTGCTAAAATCACACCTCTCACTTCTGCTCCATTATTTTTGGCTACATAAAACAAAAAACTTGTGTCTGCATTCAGAGTGCGGCTTCTGAACCTCATTGATCCCATTGTCTGTGAGCTGGAATGAGTAAACATTGCTGCCAGTAAGCAAAAGTAATTACAGTGTTCAGTACCATATTCTGGAAGTATAAAAGAATTCAGACTGAAGCGGGAACCTACTTCTTATCATTATGTTACAGCATTAAGGTAAATGCACCTTGACCAGGAAATGCATGCAGGAGAAAAAGAAATGGTAAAGAAGAGGAGCAGAGGAGGAGTGGAAGGAGCAGAAGGCAGAGCATGGAATTAACCAGCAGAAAAGGTTTAATAGTGCATATCTCCTTCACAGAAAAGAAAGTTTGAGCAACTAAAATGGTTGTTCCTGTAGAAAAAACTTTTCTTCAACACAAAAAAAAAAAAAAAAAAAAAAAAAAAAAAAAAAAAAAAAAAAAAAAAAAAAAAATNAAATCAAATAGAAAAATGTCTCTTTATTGTTTTTGTAGTTTGCACCACCATCAGCATAAGTGAGAGATCAGTTTCAGCATGAGCAAAGTCACTCTGGGAAGATGAATAATTCCAGAGCAATCTAGTTCTCCATATTTTACACTGTCAAATTATTGTAATATGATTTAATCAAGACCAGTACAGAACTTTGAAATTCTCCTAGTTCTCTGATATTTCCTGTTTCTTCAAGAATATCTAGACAGCTGATGCCTTGCTGCAAGGGCCTTTGGGTAACGTAATATAGCTTCAGGAGGAAGATGGGGCAAACACAGACTGCTTCTGAATAAAAGCATCCACACCGGAGTCTGACACATTAAACTAATGGGCTCTTACTTAAGCCTTTTAGAGATTAACTTTCTTGACAATCTCTTAACAAGAAGACAGTAGGATCTACACCAACATGGAGAAGAACTGAAATGTACTTCTCCAATTCTAGCTACTACAAATATTAAATTTAATCAGTTGATTGTTAAATATAAATCTTTTCCTCTCACTGGCAGGTTCAGTTTCAATAACAGTTTTAAATTTCTGACTGAAACAAGGAGGACTGATCAAAAGTACATTCCTGTTAAGTGGGGGAGGTCAGACATCTCTGATGGTTCAGTGGACATATTAAGTGACTCTTACCAAGTTACTACACTGAGATATTACCAACAGCCTCCTATAGGAGTCTTGGAAAGTAGAGATCTCAGAGCTATCAAGAACTGGGAGAAAAAAATCATGGAGATGGAGAAATAAATGAAAAATAAAGGAAATCTGAGCTGTGCTGGAAGAAGATAGTGAAAATATGCTTAGGTTCTACATAATGAGTGTGCTATAAACTCGTAGATGCACAAAGAGGCACTGACCTTAGAGACCTGTACAGATAAACATGTACTGTGGGAAAGTTAATCAAATTAACTGATCTTTAACCCAGAAATGTCAAAGTTTTCTTCTGACTTCAATTTTCAGCCTCCTATTAAGTTATTTATATATAAAAAAAAAAAGAAAGGGTAAAGTCAACTGTGGAAAGAATTGCAGCAGTGGCAGAACACCCTTAGTCCCTCACTTTTAATGTCTGTCTACCAGACTGGTTTTCACATGACACCTCTCTATAAATGAATCCTTCTGTACACTTAGATCATCAAACAGACCAAGAAGACTGCAAGGTGCCTGACATGCTTTTCTCAGGATTCAAATTAAAACACTGAGTTGAGATTTTATTTTAAATAGTGCCCTACTTGCTTATTTTGCTGAAATCAGATGGTTGGGAACTTGCAAGTTATACACACTCCTGCTTAATGCAAATTGTACATTTTTATCATAAAGGTTAACAGAGAGGCAGGAATTTCTGATTCTAAGTTCTCATTTAAGTTTGAAATTAAAAGACTTCCCATTCTCCTCCACTTTGCAGGAACTACAGACAGCACCACCTCTACTTCTCAAGCTGCAAAATTAGTACTTCAGGGAATTGGGCTCTCTGCCTGACATTAATCAGTGAATGTTTGGGTTTAACCATCCTTTCAAAGGATGACTCTTGCAGTTGTAGCAACCTAGGTTGTACTTGACAGCTCTCCTTCTGCAAAACAGCAGCAGACAAATCCATGAGGCCAAGCACTGTTTAGTATCCCTTATTAGTTGAATAAGAACAATTCTCTGTTTTGGTACAAAGAGCAAAAATATTCATTTAAACCTGATTACTGTTTGCTTAGTAGAAGGCTGTTTAGGGCACTTTAAATAAGGTCTGTCCCAGTACATGCTGCCTGCCAAAACTTTAATTAGCCACTGTATATAGAAAAAAAGGAAAAATAGAACAGGCTCTCTTTTTTTTCCCCTTTCTTTCAGTAACTTTCTTCCTATAAAATGGGTGCTATCCGTCCCAGTCATCAACTACAGAGAACTTCCCGCAGTGGCAAAAATGTTGGGACTGTATGACTCAGAGGAACTGGGAAGAAAAAAAGACAACTATAGTGAATTTCCATCCAAATAGCTATTATCACATTGCTACTATCAGCTATTAAAATCACAGCATGCAACACTTAACTTGCTCCTAAAATTTGAAAACATGAGAAAATTAGAAGGGGAAGAAATACAAGAGCTCTGGGTATCCTCTTAGTCTAAAGCTACCATCATGGAACTCATGTGCCTTGACCAAAGCTACCTCGTGCTGATCTTGCATTCATTGTAATCGGGAAAATAAGGCCATAAAGACAATCTGAAAAGCATCAGGCCATGTCTTGCTTGCATTGGAAATAGGAAAATGTTTAAATAAAAGCAGAAATTAATTAATTGAGTCAAAATACATTCATTATCACGTAGTCGAACACTGATAACGTGTTGTATTTTAAATTTTCACTTTTTCCTGTTCAGTGACTTTTAACAAAAACCCAAGTGACAAGAAGTATTTTAAAACACACAGATCTGGGCTTTAAAATCAGCCATCTCAGGATTCAAGCACTGAACATTTTTTTTCTGTGACTTTGCATGATTTGCAGTGATTATCCTTTGAGTGTTGAGTGAGAATGGTGCTGTATTGGGGGGGGTATTTTAATCTTTTCAGCCTTTGAAAGTGGAGCTGGTTAGGATTTCTTCAATATTCTCCTCTCTGCTATCTCCCAAAATACTGACTGGCCATAAAAACATTTGCCTCCTCTGGGACAGAATTTTTGAGAGGAAGATTTCAGAGATTTGCCCTACAATAATACGTAACTTGGTGGTCATTCACTGAAGTGGAAGAGACTTAGATTAAAATCAGCACACCATATCAGGCACTAAGAAGATCTGAATGTGAATCTTCAGTATCCCATGTGAGTTCTGTAATGGAAGAATGTGCTGGACTGTGGGGAGCATGTAAAGGAGTGTGGTAGTCACAGTGTGCTCTTATTCTTCCTTTCTTTTGATGAACGATATCTAGAAATTTTGGCTCAATCTGATGCAGATGTTTTTCAAAGATATTTTTTCATAATTAACCTTCTTTCTACACTTCCCTATCTTCCCTTGGCAGTTGAGTGGTGTCTTCTAAGATTATTTATATTTGACACACACGCATTTCATTTTATCTGGAAAAGTGTAAAAGAAAAAAAAAAAATGACCTTTGCTTCATCAGAGCCCAAGAGTCCCAAGTGCTAACAGGTCCACTAAAATAATAAACACTCCACTAAAATAATCGTGACATAACTGAGGTCAGAAGCCAGTCCTCTATATACAAACAAAGGAATAACGTTGACTATTCCAGGGTGTGTGGGGAACACAATTTCATTTGCAATTGTAAGGTTATCAGGAGATCCTAAACCAAAACATGTTGTAAAGTGTAAAGGGAAAATACACAAAGTCTTTCCATGGAACTGAACAGAACATGTTTAGAAGCCTGATGGCATGTTTTCACTGTAAAGGACCTAGTGTGTATTACTTTAAGACAACATTTCCTCTTTTATTAGGGCCAGTGATCTCAAGAATACCATTTCCTCTGTGCCACATGGTGCACGGATATTGCAGTTTCTAGTATTTGTTGTAATCTGGGTGTCTGATTCAATTGTTTGGCTATCTTTGGAGGGTGAATGTGATAAAGAGTGGGACCATAACCCAATCTTAAAAGCAACGGGAAATAAAGAACAGGCCCTGTTATAATATATTTTTGGACAGCTTTGGATGACTATTTCATAGAAAACTATCCTACTAACCTCCACTCCTCCTCCATCAGTGCAGATGTGCTGTGGGTGACACTGGGGTTGTCTATATCTACTGATGTGTAAAAGAACACAAGAGCCAATGTAGAAACACTAACCCATCTCGTCCTCTCCCATGGCTGTCTGCAGCCCAGCTATACCTCTGACTCAAAGAATCTCATCCCTACTCAGGAGAAACTCATATCTGGCCAGGTCTCCTGGACCACGCGGATGAAATGTTATTGCCACCTGGATGCTGAGTGCTTCCCTTCCATGCTAGTATATGATATGTCTTCTGGATACCTCTAGTCTTGAGCACAAATTTCACTAAACGCTCAGCAAGCAACGGCTGAGTCCAAGTTATGAAGCAGGGAGAGCTTCCCTGCCATCCCCACCTGCACTCACCGATGCTCCCTCTGCGCACCTGAACTGCTCTTGGCTGGAGGGTAGGGAACACAGTGAAGGGAAAGCTGGGTGTATGTTCTAGTGCTTGTTCCCAAATTTCTTTCTCAGAAATTCATACACAATGATCCTGATTGGTCCACTTGGGGCCAACTATTACAAATGTTGCAGAGAGGGTTTACGTGCTGTGAGAGACTGAAATATTAATGGTTGATCTCTCAAAACAATCTCCCATTTGTGGAGTTGGCAGGGTATTTTGCTGAGGCCAGGTTTGCACCCCCTGAAGGAGAAGAGGTGAGTTTTTGGCTGTGTGGTGGTGAAGCCTCTGGTCTGCATAAGACAGAGGGGGTGAACACCTACCACCAAAGGCTACAAGCTGGGCTTTGAGCCAGATAAGAGGCAAATCTTGCAGGTGGGACAGTGCTTTTTATCACACCACTTGTCCTCCCTTACACCCATTCCCTATCCCCAGGAAGGTCACATTCACACCAGACATTCACATTCACGGGTAGGCCTGAGGGTATTCATCCCTTCTGGTGGGGCATCAGTGTCGTTTCACTCTAATCCACCCCAGGGGATATTTTAACAAGAACCTGGGTTACCCTCATCTTCAGGGGCAGTTCCTGACACATGCACCCAGCATGTTTAATGAGTCAAGGACATGATGCATTGAACACAGACCATCTACACTATGCTCATGTTCAGGCAGCCATCAGCAGGGATTTTTCAAGGAAGAAAAGGAAAGACACCTAGCAAAAAAAGGACATTACATAGCCAAATGATGAACATTTCCTTGGTTACAAAACATGGCAGCATCACATTCCTCTTTCATGGGCTTTCTCCAGCATGGTCTTGGCAGCCACTGATTGGTTTTCCTCTTTTTAAAGAATTAAAAAATCACCAGGTAAGATATGGTAAATACCAAGGGACATTCTTCTGATACTATCCACTTAAAAGACAGAAAAATAAAACAATTTTTGCTGCCCAATTTTTGCTGGGGAAAAAGAGAGGTGACAGGCATCTTCCCGAAGAGGCATAAAAGGAGGCTTTCAGGCCAGTCAGAGGCTGGGTTCACACAATACTGTCAAGGTCCAAGATTTATTCTTGACAGCATTAGTGCCAAGACCACTATTTATGTTGCTTTAATCAGTCACACTTTTAAAATCACCTATGCTCAGCATTTATATCAATGAGGTGATAATATTGCTGTCAGGCACCAATATCGATAGTTGTGTCATAATCTAAACTCTTTTAATCTTCTCTTGTGCTTGCATTAATGAATCTGCAAGCCAACAACTACTACTACAACAACAAAAAAAATAAGGATGGTTCTGATTATGACAAGTGACCATGGAGGAGAAAAAAAAAACAACAGACCTTTTTTTGCTCTTTGCAAACTATTTTAATTTGCCTTTAGCCTTCTCTTTTTCTGTCTGACTTTGAAGGCATTGTCAGCACATCCTACTGATTTTCTCACAGGCTACTTACATCTCTGAAAATATTTTTAGGGTCTATGAAAGTGTAAGGCAGGTAACCTCTTCTTTAAGTGGTTGGGGAGAGGGAGGTAGGGAGGAAGAGAGAGAGAAAAAAGAAACCTTGGTCTAATTCTGGTATGGGGAAGCATCACTGTGCTTTTCCTTTGTCCTTTTTTCTTTTTTTTTTTTCGTGAGCCCACCCTTACAGCTGTCAGCCTCAGTTCTTTTTCTATTGTAAATAAAGTCTTTCTTGGGTTATAGCTTTAAGCAATTTTTTAATTAAAATTCAATTCAAATATGAAAGTCAAAGAAACTTTCAAAGCAAAATCTACAAACCAATTCACTCAAAGGGTCTGTTTTCATTGCCATAGCTACAGATTACTATAAAGAAACTCGAACCAGACCTTTGACACCCAGGAAGGTCAAAAGTCCTTTCTGCCTATGCTAGGACCCTTTTGACAACTTCCTGTATAATTTGACTGTTATTTGCGTGTCTGGTCACCGTCTGACCCTGAAGACTGGAAAAAATTGAGAGGCAGCATATATTTCTCTTTCATATGGACCTCAAAAAGGGCGCTTTTAATTACATTTTGGTGAGAAACCTATGCATACAGGCTGGCTTAGGCAGCAGCTGGGGAAGGGCCTGGACTTGTAGGTTAAGGATCATCTTGCCTCATGCTACCATAGTTCAGTGCATATGAGCTGCTCTGTGCTGTTATCTCCACAGCAAAAATGGATGTGTTTCACAGGTTACACAGATTTCAAACTTTACAGCACTTGCCCCAGTGCTACAAGCTAAAATTGGAATTACACTGCTTTGCCTTGAAATCTGTGCGTTTCATATGCTTCCAATTTAAAGCCCATTGTGCTTATGGGGCCTTAGTGTGCCTGAGATATTTTAAAGTTGCAACCCTAGCTCTTCATTATAACTATCCATGACCTCACCCTGAAGTAAACCTAAATTGATAGACCAAAGGGATCCATGGCAATATTGCCACGTTTCCACACTGGATATTTAGGGTTTGGGGCACATTGCAAGGCAACACAGCTTAGAAGCAGACAGTAGTTTAATGCAGCAAGATCAAATACTGTCAGGGTGCTCCTCCTTCCTCTTCTACCCAGCACTGAGCACAACTGGTGAAAAAAATGGAAGACCCCGACATTTCAATCACAGCATGCTGTAGCTTTTCCCAGAAGGGTGATGTTACCTGTCCTACACTCTGCATCCTGAGACGGAACTTGTCAAAAAGAATCAAACAGTGGTCCATCATGCTCAACATGGTGTTTCCAAGGGTTGCTTGATGCCTTGGAAGTTACAGATACCTAAGCAGTGGCAGTCCGTGGGCTGCCTCTTGCCATGTGCAGGCAGTGCCATGTGATCAGGAAGAAGAACCAGGTACCCACAGACATGGTGAGTGCTGTGAAGGTAACCATCCAAACAGCACAGACAACATGAGATTGTTCTTGCAGAGACGTGAAAAGTTCGCCAAAAATAACAACAGGTAGACACTCAAAATAGCTTCAAGTTTGGGAACATGCTTGTACCACTTTGAGAAAAGTGTTCTGTTCTCTCATCCTGTGAAGACGCAGTGCTGACCCTTTTCTTTTTATCTCAAGAGGGCTGTTTATCACTGTATTTGAAGTTTTGGATCCTAAAGCTGTGAAAGACGACATAACAGACAAACATGTTTTCATGAATAATGGCCTTTCCCATGCAATCCTCTGACCCCTTCACTTTCCATAGGGAGAGCTACTTTTTGTGTCAGAAAGGTATGCAAATTGGATGCTGAGACTTGCCGTGTCAAGCCCCTAATGTGGCTCCTTATGGACAATATATGCATCCATAGAGGAGAGGGGTGTTTAAACATGCAGCTACTGGACAAAAGGAACAGACTCATCTTCTGATGCAGGCAGTGACGCATCAAGTACCCCTGAAAACATTGTGAGGGGCATGATAGATCAGTGGTTTGATTCCTTGTGTCAAGTCCCATCTCAGGATGCAGAGTGAAGAGAGGCAATATAGCCAGCCTTCTGCTCAAAAGATCACTGAGAAAGATATGTGTGCATAAATTAAAGAGGGAGGGAAGTGGAGAAAAATTCCAAAATAGTGCTTCTGTTCACTAGTATTAGCTACAAACCACTGTGCTTAAAACTGGTAAAATTACACAGGAAAGAAAAAAAAAATCTGTGCTTTTATGTGTTATTTTTTCATTCAGTTAGTGATGCACTTCAGTTCACTCCGAAATAGACACGCTTGAATCAATAAACAAGAAATAACTGAACACAGTCTATCCAAAAGGCACTGTCTGTGCATCAATCCTAAGCATGATGGCACAGAGAGCTCTTCTTCTCAATACTGGGTTGAGGAGTCCAGGACATTGCTGTTATTTATTGATACCTGACCTCCTCGGATCAATGGGGCTGCAGGTGGCTTTGCAAGGCAAGGAGCAGGATCCAAGCCTTCAGTTCCCCACAGGCGTATGGCTGGACAAAACAGTGCCATGGTGGGCATGAGGCCCTCACTTTGTGGGAAACATCATGGCATAATATAGGGGACAAGATGTTACAGCAGTCCCAGAAATCTGGCTATGCTGTGAAAGATGAGATAAAGACAGGACAAAGAGGGGAGGACTAGACCCATTTTGAGGTACTTACTGCCTCTGCCAGGTGGGCTGAGATCATGGGGATGTGCTTGTATTGGTAAAAGGCAGTGACATTTATTTTGTGAAAGGTGAAAAGTTTTGGGGTTTGTTTCTTTTCTTTTTTTCCCCTATTTTTTTTTTAGCTTTGAATCAAATAAAACTATCAGAGCAACTTTTGAGTGCAGCCCAAAGGGAGTGCCCCTCTATCCAGACTATGTATTAGTAGGGACATGAAGGTGTTTGTAGCTCTAATTCCCTGCCTGACCATTCCTTTGGGTGCAACTGGCCTCGAGCAAGAAGAAAAAGGAGAAAAATTAGAGAAATGTAAATAAGGAAGGTAACTTGCCATTTGTCACTTGAAAGTCCTTATTTCATGGCCTGTTCCCTGTTCTCCTGGAATTTTGTGTCATTATCTCCTGTTAAAAGGATTCAAATGACATTATTTGCATGGAAACTTGCATACAAATGATGTCGTCTGTGCCACAAAGTTGCATTACAATGAAGGGAATGATGACTGTGTCACATGTACGTGACATTCTTTGTGTCATTAAATTTAAAGTCAATGCTGGCAGTTATAAACCACTCACGTCTCAAGCAAATACATCACTTCTGATCTGAAATGAATATTTTAAAATGCCAACTCCAACTGCATCAAACAGCAATAACCTGCAATGTCATCTTAAAAAAAAAGGAGGCAAAGACTCTAAACAAAGGTGGACCTATGGGATTGTATGATACACCACAAAGGAAAATATTTTAATAAGCTGTAATAATTTCCAGACAAACAGAATTTGTTGCTTGATGGTTAGGTACTAGAAACGTTTTTAAAGTCCATTCTACATCATGTGTGTTTTTAGGAACACTTATGCTCCTAGAAATCTTCAGGATTGTTAATTTTCAGGCAGAGTGGATGAATTAATCGTGGAGCATGTTCCACAGCACAGACTTCTCTGTATGTTGTTACCTTCCATTTCCTTGCCACAGTCTGACACTGACAACAGGCCAAGCCTTTGAAAGATCTCCAAACTCTTCCAAAGAGTCAAGGGCAAATGATGACAGGGAAGGCTCAAGCAGTTATCACTGTCAAAATGAATGAGAAAAGAGGAGGGACAGTAGGTGGATTAGGAAAGGTTTCATACTACTGCGATGATCAGAGCCACACAGCAATGAGAGCCAGACAAGTAAGTACATAGACGGATCTGCTCTCTGATTGATGCATTGTTTGTGCAGGTCAGTGCAAGGTAAGGGATGGTCGCCGTGTTTTTGCAGGAGCAGTGGTAATTGTGCCCACAGTCGCCTGCACTGACCCTGCTGGTTCAGAGTCAGCTACTACCATTTTTCACTGATACAAAGAAGGGCTCTGTAACCCTTCCTTTAGAAAGTTATTGTTTTAACAATAAAACATGCTGTGCAATGCTCAAAAGGTTTAAAAAACTCAGTTAAATAGAGATCGGTCATCTAAATACCTCAAAGGAGCTCAGTGTCTGGCTAAGCTGCTGTGCAATTTAACCTCTCCCTGCTCCCCCCGCCCCGGGCCCCATGCACACTCACAGACAAACACAGATCCCTCTGAAAGAAAAAAGTTTCTCTGAAGAGTGTGTCTGCATAGGACCAGCAAGGGAACAAGCAGAGAGGAAAATCTCTGTGCATGGGTCACTTCTTTTCCCTTATTGATACCATTTCAAATCTAATTGAAACATTCTTTGGAGAAAGCTGTGCTGCCCACCCCTTCAGCTTTGATATGGCTTTTTAATCAGAGGACATTGTTACTTCATAATGAACATGGAAAGCATTTGAAACATTTTCTAAATGGAGTGCATTACTTCTGACCGCAGCCAAAAGACCACATTAAAAGGAGTTCAGTGGAATTCACTCTCTACAGTCTTCTGGGTTTGAAACATTTGTGCACATGTGGAATATGCTAAGACGGGCCTACTCATTGCAAAGGTTTAATAAGCTGACTTAAAAACTGAACAAGTTCAGCTGCACTCACTGGCGAATCCCTGTCATGCCCCAGGGAGGTTTGCTGGCACTGTAATGCCTGACCCCAGGTGACAATGTGGGTGCTGCCATCCCATCAGGTTGAGACTGGACCGAGCTTGCACAGCTCTCGTGGAAGCCAGATCAGAGTGAACCCAGCAATCTGATCACAGCAGGGAGCTAAAGTGTGGCAACCAGATTAATGCTCCATTGCCTGTCTCTTCGTTTAGGACCAGAGCAGTGGCTGGGAGGGGGGGACTCAGAGCTCTTCTACTGCCTGCCCTTTCCCCATTCCTCCAAGGCAGTGACTGATTTCACTCCCCACTGCCAGTCTGCAAGCTGTCACGATGCAAGTAAACCACACATGGGAAGAAGGGCAAGTTTGCTTTTTTGTTGGTTGTGCACTGGGGATTGTAAATGAACCCTTAATGTCTACCTCATTTTATATTTTGGGATGTATTTCTTTCTTGTAACAGCACAGAAGAAAAGATTAAAAGCAGGATATGACTGAAATGATGCATTGGGTCAAAGTCCTTTCATCCTTTTGCCCTAGTCTGTCTAACATTTTCTTAAATCCCATTCTACCCAGGTACATTCAATTACAAAAGCGACCAGAAATAAATCAAACTAAATCACATTTATATATATATATATAGTGTATAAACATATATATATATATATATGTAAAGGAAAACACTAACATAAACAGCAGAATTGATTAGATTAAGATGATTGGATTTAAGACAGGTTGAAGCCCAAAGTAGGTGTATCAGTATTTTAGAGGAGTTCAATGCAATCTTAATTGCTTACTCTATACAAGCAGACATTGGTGAGATACAGTGCCTGTGAAGTGACAGAAGAAATGTTTTGGCTGCTCTTTGATGTAGAGTTCAGCTGTTCTGGTTTGTAAATATAACAGAACGAAAGGATATTGTACTCAACCCACTTCAATCAAGCAAGACACTGTGGCGTCTAAACTGCCATTCTTCCATTGCTGAGGCTGCTGCTCAGAACAAAGACATAAAGAAAGTGAGAGAGGCAGAGGGAGAGAGGGTTGCAGAGAGAAAGAGGCTTCTGCATCTTTAATAATTAGCAAAGAACTGCAGTGTTTAGCCTGGAAATCATGGTACATATGCTGTCCACTTGTTCAGGACCCCTGTATCGTGAGAACAAGCAAACATTCATCATCCACAGATGTCCGCCAGGCCCAGGTGACTGAAAATTCAATGCACAGGCTTCTCACAATGGGTCGAATGCTAATTGAGTGGCTTGGGGAGATTAGAGTAGCCCTGGAGCTATTCTCTATCTGCAAAAGTCTCACAGACAATAGGGAAGTCAACACTGTCTTTCTAAAGCTCTGCTTAAATGATGCTTATCAGAAAAATTAGGACAAGTAAATAAATAAAAAAGATACTGCCAGTTCCTCTCTGTTTTCATTTCCCAGTTGTGAGCTAGCTGGTTACTACCTTTCCCTTTCCCCTTCCCTTCCTGCATGACTTCCTATAAATAGGAAATAGGAGAAAGGAGGGGAGATTGAGAGCAGGTGGGAGAAGAGAAATTGTATATGAAATATATCAGGAAATGAGAATGGGTGCTGAGAAGCATATTTAGCCTACTGAATACTTCAGAAATGGAAGTAGGTTTTCTCAGTGCACTGTCTCAAAAAAAAAAAAAAAAGGTGTTTATTTAAAGTTAAATGAGAATCAGGGCAGTTTCAGAGATGGGCTTGAAATCCATGAAAGTGGATTTTGCTCCCGTGTTTGCTTTTGTCTTGTGGGTCCTTAGAAAATCTTTATTTCTGCAAGTGTGAAATGGGTCAGATTTTCCTGATCCAAGCTCCACAGTGGTCTCTGAGCTGTATGGATGTATTTTCCCTTCCCCAGAACAAAGAGCTGCATCACTGGAGATCTGCTGCTGTGTGGTGGGGTGCTGCAGACTTGGATTATTTCAAAAGACCGGTCAATTCTGATACATCTTCTGAAGTTTGTTCCCTAATGTAAAATGCTTGACTTATAAAACTGCACTTGCTGGGGTTGTGCAGACATGGGCAGCATGTGGGAAATAATATACACATCAGCCAAGTCCTCATGCTTTGACAGGGATTTGATAGGGAGAGTCTACATTTCCATAAGTGGGTTACCACGGTGTTGAATCAGGCTTGATGAATTTACCATTAATTTCACTGTGAGGGTACTGGTGTGTAATTATGAGATGAGTAAGGATGTGCTGACTTTAGCCTTTTTTCATTCATCTTCAGCATGTGTTTAGGGAGAAGTCTGTGTGTGCTAAGTGAGGCTGTGAATTACTACCTTGCTGTCTCGTGTTTATGAGGATACTTTCAGCACAATTGAATGTGGGATAACTTGTTCTACTTTCAAAGAGAAGCATAAAGCACTTTTGCTCAAGCACCTTTGTCTTTCAGTGTGGGGCATACTAAAAAGTAAAATATATAGTGTATCTACTCAATCATGTAAGTTTTTTCTTTAGGGAGGCTAACCCTACCCTTGGTATGGTCTTCACCCAAGTATCACCCAGGCTGAAATTTTGAATCTTAGCAAAGATGTCTTGAAACACTGATGAGGCTAGCTGAAAAGTCTGCCAGCATCAGCTAATCTTTTGTGGAATCTGGACCAGTTTCCAGCAAGAAAAACAGAAAAAAAAAAAAGCCCAAATGGGGTAAATTCCCCTTGCCTTCAGGCTTCATTTTGAAAGTTCTGCAGAGCTTGAGGAACTATGTATTTTATTATTCTCTCAAATCTGCCCTTTCTAAATCACCTTATTCTGATTTAACTGCAAAAGGCATTACTATTTTGGGTTCTTCCTATGTTAAAACTGAAGCAGTAAGCTAGGGACTTTCATAAGAGACCGTTCTGAAATGTCAACAGATGGCTTGCTAATCATGTTAAAAAAATACTCATTCCTTTTCTAAAATGGCATTTTTTTTCAGTAAGTAAATCAGAAAGGAATGTTTATGATATAAAACATATTACTCACAACGTCTTTTAATTATCATACTTAATCATCAAGGTCAGGATGATAATTGTTTCTAAAAATTAACACCTCATTTTTCTGAGATGCTTACCAAAATATACGGTCAGAAATATGAATTACTAGTCTGGAACCCAGTTAGGAAAATGCATCTTCTGTTCACTAAACCAAATGTATACTTAAATACCATGAAGCCCTTTAAAACTAAATACCTATTTAAGGCACAGTCTAATTAGTCCACTCACTGCCTAGTAAAAGCATACAGTACCATATGCCCTAGAATAGGGTGCCATGTGGGTGTTCAGCAATGACACATATTTGCAAGTACTTTATTATGAGATAACGCAGTGCCATTAATATATCTTAAACATGAATGTTTTTTTGTAACCTATTGGAGACAACTATGGTTGGCAGTTAACACAAACTACCATGATATCTTGGCAGCAACTGCACTTCATTTGTAGAGGGATGAGCAATTCATATGGACCACCACCTTATATCATTCATGCTACTACACAGCAGCATTTTAAACATGTTCAGACTGTTCAAGCCATATCTTCTGCCTAGAGACATGTTCTTTCTTGCTTGCTTGCTTTCTTGCTTGCTTGATTTCTTTCCTTTTTCTTCTTGGTCCCAGACCAGTCCTGTTCTAGAGGTTGCGTTGAAGTGATAATATCCTATATTGTAAAGAGCAGGATTCAATGCAATTCTTTCTTTTCCTTAATGAAATCCTTTATTAGTATCTCCAAACAGCAAATAACATACAGACTAAGGCTCTGAGATCCATTGCTTTTAAATCTAGGAGGGAAATTATGACAATCTTGCTTTGTGGTCACCCAAATATGGTTCTTTGGTCCTCTTAGTCATATGGTTTAGTGTTAAGTAGTCCTGCAAGAAGCAGGGAGTTGGACTCCATGATCCCTGTGGGTCACTTCCAACTTGAGATATTGTATGGTTCTAGGTTTTGTGTGAGTTGGTGCAATAAAAGTTTATTCTTATTGATTTGTGAATTATTATTAACTTGTCTTAATTTTTTTTTCCAGAGTCTTTCAGCCAGTTCTGTGTGTTCTGATTAAGTTTTGAAAACTCTGCTCCCACCTACTCTCTAGACAATGTGCAACCTTACTGCAGATTCATTTGTGCACTGAGTCCACATTGAAAAGCAGTGTTTTATCACCTTTTTCCCACCCCTTACAATATTTTCCAGTAGATGCTGTTCAATTAAGAAGATTCAGTACCATAAATAAAACTAAACTAGCATGCACATTTTTAAAGATAATCACACAGCACCGTACAAAATGAAACAATATAAAAAAGTCTTTATATGAAGCAGCTGCTTACAGGAAGCACTATGTGTAATCTTTGGCCATATCAGAATTTCAACTCAAGTTAGATTCACTCAAAGAGTAAGTGTGTGGGAGAGCGAGATGACAGAGAGACATCCTATACTTCCAGTTCTTATTTATCACAGAAATGAATGTAATGTAAAACTCTTTACAGTTCCAGAAAATATTAATGAAGAAGTAAAGAGTAGGAACAGGGTTTTAAGCCTGGTGCACATATTGTTTTCAACAGAAGAGTAATATCCTAGAAAAAAACACTATAACACACAAATGTACTAAAATAACATGTTTTTCTGATGAATAAATAATCTTTTATTGGTGAAAAGTCTGATGCTACACAGAGAGTGGAGTAAGAACTGCTCTGGAGAATACCAGTGTCAGTGAAAGCATTTGCATGTGTACCCATGGTTTTGTAATCCAGGTAAAATTACAAAGATATCACAGATTTAATCTTAATTCAGATTCCACATTTACTATCTCTGACTATGGACTTCAGTGAAGTGACTTTTTTTACATATATGTATGTGGGGCCAACTGCTGATCTATGACAGAGCAATCACAATGGGGAGAAGCTTCCAGTTGAGGAAGATGGATGTCTCCAGGACCAGGAAGGGCTGCCAGTTTCTTACCAATTGGTCCTATTGCCACAGATAACAGTGAATACCAAACTTTGATTGTGACATTTACTTGCAGATTTTTCTGCAGTTCTTGGAAGAATGTCACTGAAGATGCAAACCTGTGGGGCTTGTTTCTAAAATGGAAACAGAAAAACTGGGTGATGGAAATACCTTACTCCTTTCAATCATGCTAGCTTTTATCCTGGGGGGTATTGTACAGGCACTAGTATTTAGCATACACAAAAATAAACACCCAGTGACAGCGGCTTACTTGATAAGGCAGCTAGAACACTGGATTTTATTCCAAGCTCTTTTGTCAACACACTTGAGTGGACTAAACCACTTATTTTTCTTTGACCCCAATAGCAATCTATAAGATAAAATCTCCTGTAAGAAAGGACTGTCTTTCACTAAATATGTGGATAGCACCTCTCACACCAGAGTTGTGATTTCAGTCAGGGTCTCTGTGTGTTCTGCTGACTGAAAACTAATTAATAGTATTGAGCTTGATATTTTCACATAGTTTAAAGGTTAGAAACATTTTACTCTATATGCACAGTTGAGCATTTTCGTGTCATTTTTTAAAATAGAAGTTCAGCAATGATCCTCAAGCTTTTCTCTTCCTATTTCTTAAAAAAAAATTAAAAATTTATGTAGAAAATTATAACTCGATCTTAAATATATGCCATTGTGACAGGAGGACAGATATCAGTGTCTTTTTGTTATGTGAGTTATTGAAGTTTGACATCCTTTGAGGAATATTTTTCATAACCCACTGTTTGCTATCCTGTCTATCCAATTATTTAGAACAAGCAATCTGTCATTTTATTGTTTCCTTCCAATTATATAACTTTGGTGACAGTCATGGCAGAGTATCCTCTGTAAGTAAAATCAAATCTCACTGTGGATTCCAATTCCAAGGGCTGCAGAGTGTTTGTATGTGTGTACATGTGTGTGCATGGTGTGGAAATGGAGTGGAGGTGGAAATATTAAGACAAGAGTTGGTGAGTGTCATTTAAAAAATAACTGCTTGTACACACTGCAGAAGGTCCAAAAGGGAAACAAAATGTATTTTTCTGATTCTCAGTTCTCAAAAACAGAATAGGTATAACCTGTACAGGTAGGGGATGCTCTATGACAAATAGTGAAGTGATGACCACACTCTCTCTCCCAGAATTATACAGCAGTTCATGTATTTAGCCTAAAAATTGCTATGAAAAGAAAATATTTAGTTTTCAGGGTGACCATTCTGTCTATCTGTCCATCTGGGCTATTAGCCTGTCAATAAAGTCATAAAAAGGGCTAGTCCCTTGGAGCTTGTATCAGATCAGGCACATTTTAAAAAAGTGAGGGACAAACAGGTTCCTCAGTTGCAGCATGTTGCTCCCTTCAACTTCAAAAGCAGTTGCACAAGGTGCCAGGGATGAAGCTTACTCTATCATTTTCATTTAGTGACTGATAGAGTCAGACTGGAAATTTTCAGACTTGTATACTAAATCTGAAACTAGAAGCAAGTTGCTAGGTTGTGCCGTCTTTGTTGGCGGCAGAGGGAAGCGAAAAGCATTCAAGTGGCAGTTGGGTCCAACACCAGTTAGCTAGTCAGAAAGTAGAGAACAGCAGTGAAGCTGAGAAGAAACAGCATGCAAACAGCTGCAGTGTGAGAATAAGTGAGTGTCAGTGGTGTTAGATGGTAGAGCTGTATGAACACTTTCACACTCAAAGCAAAATTGTCAAGTTATCGTGTCCAATTGGGCATGGATTTCTTATTATATCACTGCGGTACCACAAGCTGTACTGATTGCAGAGTCACAGAACCCTTAATTTAAAGAAAAAGGAGAGAAAAAATGGAAATTAATAAAATTGTTGGTTTTATTTGGGATGTTTTAAGAAAAATTGCACTCTACTCTAAACCTATGCTGAACAAAATTATGTAGGCATATGCTTATGCCATAGTGAAGTCATGCTGAAGTGCTTTGTTGATTTTGGGCTTGTTTCAACCATTTAAGCTGAAGTTGCTTTCATATAGTATCTTTATTTTTCTCTTTTCCTTCTGTCTGAACTTTCAATGTGTTTCAGAGTCAGCACTGGCCAAGTCAGTTCTTCTATGTATCTTACTTACACTTATAATTTGTGAAGATGTTGATACTTCTGAGGGCACTTCAGCAGGAGCTGATAGGATGATCAGAGAAAGTTCTAATGATTACAGGCACTCTGAGGGAGCCAACCTTTATCAACTTCACAGGGATTTTTCAGACCATTATGCAAAGTTTATCAAAAATCAAAAGCTTTTATCGACAATTTGGAGTTGATTTCCATAACCTGAGAGTACACTGTACCAATATTTCTGCTAGATGTTCTTCTTGCTTGGCCTGTGTACATCAGACATTTTCTAATAGAGTGAGAAAACTTATGAACTCTTTACAATTTCATTTATACCAAGTTTCAAGAAGATTTTTATGTAGCTTTAAAAGTGATTCAGTCCTCCAGCATAAGTATTTCAGCATATTCAGTGCCCCCTCATTTTGTTCTTGCAGCTATTTGAGGAGGCCAGCTGGGGTCTCAATATTAGAATGTTGTTGTCCTCATATGTAGATGAGAGGTCTTTATATATGAAAAAATGTAGTGTCCCATTAACATGGACAACTAGGTCAACATGCCCACAACTTGTTGCAGATATTTAGGTCATTTTACAAAATAACTAAAGCTAGAAAATAAATCATAGCTGCCAAATCAAATAGAATCCAGGAGACCCCTGAACCATGATGGTGCCCCAGACCACCAAACATTACTTTGAATGAGATATGGGGAACAAAAATGCTAGAAAAGTTTGGGAACATAACATTTTAAAATACACCAAGGAGTGATTGCTAGTTGCAGTAACCTGTAAGAGGTACCAGCAGGAAAAGCACAGTGAGTATTGCTATGCAAATGACCCCATCATGAAGTCCAGTGGTTTCACGAATTTCCAGGTGTTCCACTATTGCTCCTCCTTGCTCCTCCAGCTTCTTATGCTGAAATAGAGCCCTGCATCACTAATTCTAAACAACAAAATGAGCTGGGACTGTTTCTAAACCCAGTCTAAGGGCTTTGAAGCAAATGTAGTTATGATTTTTGCTGGTTATTTCTTTTTTTTTTTGTAACTGGTAGCTCTGCTTTTGAATATGGTAGTAAGTATGAAAACAAATTCATCACCATGTTAAGGAGACTAATTTCTGTCTTAGCCAATCTACAAGTCAGGGTTATTACAGAAAATCTTAACACTGGCTACATTGAACTTGGGCCAGGGATAACGAGAAAACAGGACATTTCTCAGATCTCCTACACACCCAAATCAAAACAAAACACAAGCCTCAGTCTAGTTAAAAGAATTCTGACTGGAAATTCTCCATACAGTATGGATTTACATGCTGGATGTAAATTTTCTAGGACGTTTTTCCAGAAATCTGCATTTAGATAGAAGTATTTTACAAAGTCTAAGCCCTAAGATTTTATATGTATCTTGATCTTCATTTTCCATTTTCATTTGTCTGTGTGTGCTGCAAATACATAAAAAGAAGAAAGGTGGGGTTTATTTGACTGTTTTGGATACAAAGAATCCAGAACAAATGCCAGTGTATTAGAAAAACTGAAAAAAAAAAAAAATCTGTCTTTAAATCCTGAGCCCATATGAACTAAATATTTGTGATCCTTCAGCCAAATAGTTGACAAGGTTTCTTGAGGACCCTATTCACGGAGCTTTAATCTAAACTTGGCTTTTTCTTTCATCCATAAGAGAAACAAAACCAAAACCAACCACAAAACGGAGTAATTTGGGAGATGCTTAGTTAATGCACTTATCTTTTATATTCAAACTCCTACTATTTGTTTCTTACACTTTTACACACATTTGGAAAGCTACCTACCCCTCTATAGCAACACATTTTTTAGTGAAGCAACACATTTTTTAATTCAGGAGTAAAAATTAACCTTGGCAGATTTTTTAAGGTACTAACTAGATTCCCTTACAATTAGGTTTTCCATGATATTATAAATATTTATCTTGCATTTTTATTCCAGGCCATTCTTCTTCTCGAGACACTGTATGTCTCTTTAGCCTGCTCTGCACAAATTTCCTGTTGTCAGAGAAGCCTCAGAATTTATTTTTAATTCTGGAACTCCTTCTGTCCTCTTCCATCTTTAGCTATCAATCTTTTGAGGTGCTGTTTAGTTTATGATACGACAATGATTTCAAACCTAGTAAGTGGCACAACTGATTCACATCACAGCTTGTATCTCTGCACAGTGCAATCAATAGCAGTGCATCAACTGCTATTGATGCAGATACATGCCTCTTCTGTTGTGCCATGAACAAGGAACAAAATTCAGCATGCTTTCTTCAGAGAGGAAAGACATGGGCTGTCTATAAAACCAGTAGGTTAGGTCTAGACTAGCAGCCATGTTCCCTAACCTCTACACAAAGAGAGCGTTCCCAGAGACTTGTACCACTTCCTTAGAAAGCAAAAGATAAGTTTTTCATAAAGGAAGTGGATGTACTATAGCTTCCCTCAGGGAAAAAATCAAATCAACCTATTGAGTGGTTTTGTAGGTCAAAAAAATATGGACCTTTTCTTTTTAAATTATTTGTACCTTTCTTCTTGGAAATTAATACTCCCCTCTTGTCCTATATTCATGACTTCATAAAATAATCCATGGATATCTCTGAGCATATCAGAGCTATCTGACCACTCAAACAATACTGTTTACATGCTAAAGATGAGGGCTCAGGATGGGAAGTTGAATATAGAGATCTGCTCTGTTTTGCCATAATCTCCATCTCCAAGCTCAGTCACTGACAGCAGTTTTGCAATGCAAGCTGAATAGGATAATTTATTCATTATAAAGCACTGTAAATCTGTACTGAATATATTCCTGGAAAGCCTAAGAGTAGTTAAAGCACACATATTCCTCTGTGTGTGGCAAGTGAAAACATTTTTAATAGCATTAAGGGCTCTAACCTGGAAGGTGCTAAGTATTTTCAGCAATGTGTTTTGAGCCCTCCATTCTGAGGATGATTGACAGCTCTTAGGATCAGGCCCTCATTTTTCACCTAATAAATGAAATAATACAACAGTTTAATTTGAAATGACTTTGCCATAAACTTATTTCTCTTTCAGAATGGGTTGGATATCAGTAGGATTAAATGTTCCGACTATAGAAAGAAATTCCCCCAAATGTAAGCTTTTAAATGCCCCTTCAAACAATGATCAGATGTGGAAAGTTGAGACCTGTTTTCTGTGTGTGGCAGACTGGCAGCAACTGGACCTGGGCTTAGAATTTCTGCCTTCACTAACAGCATTTTGTTAGTAAGTCTGCCAAAACCAAGAAATTGCTGGCAGCTTTGGTGGAAAGTGGAGAATTCAGTGGGTTTTTGTCATCCCAAAAGGTTTGCACTTATGAAGCAGTCTCTTGTATAATAAAGCCCATTTTTCTGATGTAAGAGATTTCAACAGCTTGTCAATGTTCCACAAGAAGCAAGAAGAAATTTTTCTGTTGATGCTGTATGTAGAGGTGATAAAGATGCTGTGATGCCGTGCTCTGTGTTCTCCTGTTTGTTTTGTGTATCAAGGATATGTAAGCAGAGTGAGAAAGTAATTTAATTCGAGGTCAGCCACAGATGTTACATGAGGCTTCATGGAATGAAAAAATGAATAACCAACAAAATTAAAAGCATCTATGACTGTCTTTATAGTCTGCCAGTTTGTTTGGCACAGTGTATTGTGGAAAGTGCTATAAATTACAGTTTGGGTAAGTCAGGTTCTTTGCATGTTGTTTTGTTTGTTAATACTACTTGGTAGTGGGCAGACAAGAGATGAACCTAAGGATAAGAAGGTTTATAATTTGTATCAGAAAGCTTATTTTGGTAGAAGAGTCTGTTCAGCTCCCAGAGGAGGAGACAGAAATCTGGTTGCTTGATTCAAGTTAAACTTGAAGTGGACAAAGCACTCCAACGTATAGAGAGAACTGGGACATTCTGTGCTGTTGAATCTTTTCCAGCTCTACTTGCCATAGGCTATCATTTATGAGTCCTTGCCACTCATGTTTGGGAGGGCAGAATTTAACCTGACAGTTGTATGCAAACATTTAAAAAAAATCCCACTGAATTATTTTGCCAAGAATGATACTGTTGTGTCCTAGAAAAAGAGAAACCTATAAAAAGAATCCAGATTACAATACATTATTTATTTTTCATTAGGAAGTAGTGTCAAATGGCTCACTAAAGTTTCTGAAGAGTTCTGTGGGCTGCTGTGCCTCCTGTACATAAATATTATCAGACAAAGCTCATGTGTATAAACATTCCCAGACTTGGACTCGTTGCCAATTCAAATCCCTTTATATTGCTCTTTTCCTTATGTAGATCTAATATTCCCACTGCATTTCAGCAAAACAGCAAATTCTATTTATAGTTTCTCTAGTCTATATTTGTTATAATGAATATGGATAATATATGCTCACAGAAGTTATTAATACTACTGCTATTGCGTGCATAGCAATTGCATGGTCCTGCACTCCCAGGCATTCAGATGGAAAGAATAGGAGAAAAATGTTTATGTTTCTCTACTTCATGAAAATATACAAGCAGCAGGGCACCTGAAGTGATGATGCCTGGATTGCTCTGAATTGTATGTAGAAAATTTTTTTCCACTGGAGCACACTGTGTATCACTAGTGTTCCCAACATGTGTCAGGGGCTTCTGGAACATTTCATGTTACACCTATGAATGAATATTGACTAACAGCACTATATCAACATTGTCAAAATCCAATCCTAATATTTGACAACATCAAAGGGAGATAGGATGCATTTGCTCTGATGGAGCTTGGACATGAGGGATAATGAGTAGAAAGAAGGAGTGGAAGAAAATAAGCCCCTGATATTAAAAGACTAACATCCAATGTTCTTAAAATATCTAACATTAACTATCAGTGAAGTTGATTTAACTAAAGCTGAAATGTTCAGCATAGCACATTCCTGATATGTCTGCTTAACAGAGCCAGTTTGTGATATCATTGAGCTACTGTATGCAAAGAACAAATAAGGCTGTTTGTTTTGGGTTTTTTTTCCCTTTTTATTTTTTCATTTTTTTATTCTCCTGAAAGAGTTGCAGAAAGCTGGGCTGGATGGTCTTTCTTAATGTAAGTCACTGATTAATAAAATGTGTTATAATAGGTGTGACATGCACTTTAAGACTTTCAAAGCTATGTAGTCTCCCATTAATTCAAGTGCAAATTGGAATATGGTTACATTCTGTTGAAATAAAGTGACTGAGACTTCAAGGGTCCCATTTCACTTACATTTATGAAGTTTGTGATAATTCACCACAACAGCAAAAACTGGCAAGAACAGAGAGATTCAATTTGGTCTCTCTCTTTCTCTCTCCCCCCCATTTCTTAATACTTAATAAATTTTCCAGAAGAGAGATATACATACTGTCTTCTCAGGACTGTTATTTTAAGAAATGTACTGTTTGCTTTTTTCTTTTATAAATTAATTACAATTGAACCTTCTCCTAAATCCAGAGAAAATATTTCTGTTTGTAAAAAGGTTTTTCATACATTATGGCCTAATCCTGTATAATTTGACTGTGGTCATGATCTTTTTCTCACACTGTGGAAAACATGACTTCACTACAAAACCTTTTACTTTTTCCCTGATATCCAGTGCCTTTCTGGAATTATACAAGTCATTGAAGTAGTTTACTTTCTTGTTTTTCTTGGAAAGATAATACTTGTGGGGGAAGAGTCGTGACGAAGGGGGAAGAGTTGTGAGGAAGGGCTCGGCTTAGTCCTACTCAGCCTAGGAGCCCTTTAATCCAACCATTCTAGGCAATGAGTTTGTGCCACTTGTGTTTGTCTGTATTTGTATGTTTTCCTCATACTTTTCTGGGTGCAATTCAATCAATGTCTAATTTCCAAAACTGACCCACTGAGAAGATTTATTTCATCATGTGTGTCCTGCAAACAGTATTCATTCAGCAGCTTCAGGAGAGGCTATCAACACACTTCAGAAAAAGAAAATGAGCAAGAGAAGGGGTTTTCTTGAGCATTCATTTGAATATGCATGTTAAGAACATATTGAGGTCCTGGGATAGGCTGAGATTTCAAAGAGCAGAAGAGTGCTCACGAGATAGCCGTTTATGGAGTGATTGTCTCACAAACAAGAAAGAAAATTATTTAGGAGGAGAAATGGGCACAAATCAGTGACCAGCTGTGGCTGTCATGTAATTACCTGAAATCAGAAAGTAAGGTATATGCCTCCATATTTTAGAGGTAATATTTGTGCCTAAAATAAGTGAAAGCTTTAAAAATTGTGCAAGAGACTGGACTTCCTTAATCTTCTACATTTAATTTAATATGTTGATCTCATTACACTGCACCTGTCACACCTGGTATCTGTAGATCAGGGAAATAAAAAATGGTCAAGGCATCTAATAAAAAACAGCCTTAAAGTCCTATTTTGCTTCTCATTCATGTCCTTGCTAAAAGTACTTGCATAACACTTTCCACGGGAGAATCTCTGACGCTGCACAGCTTCCCAGAGTGCTGGTGAAATAGCAGACAATACTTTGCCCATCTCTGCCTTGAGAACACAAAGGAAGTTGCACATCTTTTTTGACAACAGAAATCTTGTGAAATGAAGCATATAGAACACCACTGAAAATTAATTACAATTTTGGTCAAAATTTGGGATATTTAAAAAGTCCTCATATTTTTAGAAATCAAAATACTTTAACTTATTACAATTGATAAAATTCATGGAAGAACTGCGAGTCTGGGAGCAGCACTCCAGGCTCCTGCTCTCTTGCTCCAAAACATGTGTAATCCTGCCTTTATATCAAATGTGTGAGTGAAATGAGGATAGCAAGGTGATCCTGCTGGGCTATATCATACTGCTTTGCAGCATGTATGGAAGGCACGACAGAGGCAGAGGTTATGCCACTGCTAGAGAAATCTGTTTTCACAAAGGGTTGTGTTTCATAATGAGACAGTAAACTGGAACAGAGAAAAATGTCAATGCCTCCTTCATTTAGTAGGAAATTCTTTGAGCAGCCTGCAAGCAATTATTTTATTTGGTGGCTAGATGTGTAATTGCACTATATAGTTTTTAAGCATGAAGACGAAATAGCCCCACATGAAAAGGAAAAAGTCCTTTTTAGTGGTTATGAAAATAAACTGTTAAGCACCCAGCAGTGAAAGGGTCAAAATGATTGTATTAACTGAACTCTCCTGAGGACATATGTTGTTTACAGTATACGTTTAAAATAATATTCCTGGCTAGTCAGGCTTTCCCTCAGGATAATGCAATTACAACAGTAACAGAGGATTAATTAAAGCCTCTCCCATAGGTGTTGCTAGAGATCTTGAATCGACCAAAGGGGGATACATTACCAACTCAGCACAGAGGTGAACAGACCAGAGCTGTTCAAAATAATTAGTTAGGCACAAGGGCAGGGTTGAGCTTTTTGCCTCATTTATCTGATTTTGATTAATACTGTAATTTCTTTTTTTTATGCAGAAGATGCATATTGGTTCCCATTTGTGTATGAGAAATGAGTAAGGAAGATCAAGCTTCTGAATAAGGAAATCAATAGCAAATGAATTTATTCTGGTCCAGTGTCAAGTAGGATATAATTTTCTTTTCTTTTTTTTTTTTTTTTGACACCTGGTTTAAATGCTTGGCACCAAGGGGTAATTTTTCTGCCATGAAGGGAACAACAGTCCTGATCATGCACAGTGCAGGCAGTGATGCAGTTGCATGACAAGCAACAGCCATGACATGAGAGAGTGTTAGAGCTGGAGGCTCACCTCCCCATTTTTTTTTTTCTTCATAATCATCCATGCATGTACTTACAAAGTCTTGATAGAAGCTGAGTTATAGTACTCAATCTGGCAAGGCCATTAATTTGGAATGATGTGGTAAAGTTGAAAAAAATGAAGGTAGTCCCTTTCTCCAAAGGTTTTTTTAAGACAGAAAAAATTTTAGCAATAACAGAAAAAATGTGTTATTTTTGAAGAAAGAATTATTTTTGGTTCATTTCTGTCTTAAAGTTCCTGTTCTGGATGAACATTCAACAGAAAGGATTGTGATCAAAATTTAGATGACGTGTACAGAAGTCTGCATTAGAAATGAGTGAACACCTCTCTCCAAGGAGTGTACTGGGGAGATTTGGGCTACACCCCTCATGCATCATAAGTTGTCAGCAGACTTACTTTGTAAAGCTAATATTAAAGTTCTTTGGGCTGTTCTGGACATATATGCCCTGAGGTGTGTCTAGGCATTCTCCCTTTATGATTTTATATATTTGTCACATTTCTTCCATGCAAAATCTGTACAACAATCTAAAAAGAGAATATTTAAATAAATCACAGAATCATTTATTTAGAACCTACATGAAAAAAAAAATCTCATGAAGAAAGTGATGATCTCTTCATAGTGAATGTTTTATTCTCAAATCTAGAGGTCAGATTGTATTATATGGGACATATTGTGCCAATCTAAGAATAGGATCCATTTTAAATATGTGGGAAACTGCTTTTGACTGACTAGGCTCATTTTGTCATAAGCAAGTACTGTGTCTGAAAGGTGGTGGAATAAGATGAAATGAAAATTAATTTATGTAATGCAAGTATTTGCTGTTTATGAAGTTTTCTTTCAGATAATATGAATTTGAAAATTACAATAATATAATATATTTCACTTATTTAGCCATAAATGTGGAGGAAATTATGATGTTCCATTTTTTTCTTAATGAGTAGGGACACTGATCCTTTTAGTTCCTGAAGTAACATGAGAGAAAGCACAGAATTCTAAAATGGTATAAGAATATTTTTCAAATTTAAATCAAAATGGCAGAAGAATTGTAACCTAGAGGAGAAGTTAGATTTGTTTGTGAAGGAAGTCTTAGGAAAATGTTGCCTATTTCACTGCATGATAAACATCCTCTTTATTGATATCAAGGCAGGTTTTGTAAAGAGTATTCAAGACAATACTGCAAGGAGAAAATAAATTAATTGCCAAGAAAAATATTAATATCTACTTTACCCATAATTTCCAAAGACAGCAGTTAGCAAGCAACACGACCTTGGTGGATTGTTATGTGCCATCACATTTCACAATTCCGCCTCGACAAAAGAGACACTCTTGACTGAGAATAAGGAATCATGTGTGTCCCAACAATCATACTTTTTTAGTGATCTAAGAAAGTACAGTATCCTACAAGAACACAGTTATTCTCCCTACTGATGGAGTAGGGGTTTGTTCACATTTCTGTACACGTGAGAATGGCAGATTTGCCTGCCAATGGCATCCATGCCTCGGAGGTTTTCTTCTGGCTCTGCTTCAGATCTTATCTTTGTATTGTACATTTGCACATACCTATCCAGGACTGATTGCACTGCTCAACATGTGAGCAGTGTGCATGGCAAGCTTGACCTGCCTAATATTGGAAGCACGCGTCAGCTGTGTGTTTGTGGAGAGACTTTGTGGATCACATGTGATCACAACCTTATGGCAGCAGAAGATGTACCTGAAGCTGTGCACGTGGAACTTGTTTTCATATAGGTAGGACAGTGCAGGCAGGTACAACTTTTTCTTTTTTGCAAACTTTTACAATTCTGTTCATTTCATTGAACCTAGGTTCTCATGTTCTTGCCTACTGGAGGTCCCTTTAGCAGCTGTCACTAGATGGTGCTAGCTGTATAAAAGAGGTGTCCCCTCTTTTTCTTCTCCAATTCAGACCCTGCTCTCTCACGGACCCTGAGTGCTTTGGCTCAGTGCAAGAGATGTATTTCCACTGAGTCCTGGGAATCCAGAGTCGCTGCTTTGTCCCTAACAGCTAATAGGTCAATAGGGATTAATTAGGGAATGGCCAGAGGTTTGGATTTACCTTGCATGTGGGTTTCTTTTGAACACAAAGGCGATTTGTTTTTCTGCCAGCATTTTCAAGGGAGCTTAAGATAAGTAGTGGACCACTAGTTTTATTTTGCCATTGTCTCATTTTTGCCCAGAAGGGGGATTGTTCTGTATGAAATCTGCTAGAAAGTAAACTTCTTTCTCATAAAATATAGCAATCTCCTATAAATCAAAAGCCTGTCTGACAGAGGACTGGGAGCATCTGAGAGTGAATGGCTGTTGGAGAGGTGGAAAAGGGAGCACTGCATCTCAGAGAAATGAGCTTTGCCCATATTTTTTGTGGGGTATTAGGGCCTATTTGAATGGTACTTTTGAGTCCTAGCAAATATAGAAGCAGACCCTAAAAAATTATCTTTTACTCAGAAAGTGTTTCAATTAAGGCCCTGGATTAAGGATGGTGGAAAGTATATGGAGGATGGAAGATGAAAACAAGTGGAAGGACTAGATGGACAACAGCGTAAATTGAGTTTTCCCTCCTGTAAGTTTTCTTCACTATTTTTAATGGTAGCTGACTGAAAGACAAAACCTTCCTGAGACCAAACCTTCAGGTCCTTGGCCTCAGGAAGAGCTTAGCTAAAGAAGGCACCAGTCAAAGACATCAGGTTTTCACCCTCAGCAATAAAAGCCTTTTCCTTCCTGTAAAAGCAGGGCACATTGCACTCAGATGGGGAGAGATGCTAAGTGCAGTGACAATTGTTTCCCAGGGAGAATGTTTCGACAGGAAGACAGTATTTAATCACATAGCCACATCACATCATTACAGAGCATCACTCAGTGCAACCACTTGATGCAGTGCACTGCACCTCCACAGCATAATGCTGGCTCCCTGCCAACAATTTAGAGAAAACTGCTATCAGCTTTTATAATTGCTTTCCTTGATGAAACAACCCAGTGAAATGGCAGGGCTAGAATGGGGACGAAAGGGAGAGTTATGAGACCACAAAGTTCCCAGATTTCCAAGTGGCACCTATTAGCCAGCAATTAAATTACTGACCAGCTTCAGAAGTCCACCACAACTGGCACTAATTGTCAGCCTTGCTGGCAGTCTCCTCACAGAAACCAAGGAGTAAACCTATGTAAAGATAGAGCAGCTCACTTTACCTCTACAATGATGCCAGCACTGGGCGATATTTCACCCTTCTACATGCATCCTGTAGCTGAGCTGGCTACTTAGCATAGCACAGCACTATATATGCATGTTTACATTATCATTGCAAAAACACTATTGGCCGTACATGGAAAGTAAAAGCCCACCAGAATGCTTATGATGATGTGTGCTCTCCTACATGCCATTTTACATGAGCCAGCAATGTCACCTCTCCCCAGAGGTAGCTACAGGTATCCTGGGCTGCATTAGACAAAGTAGTTCCAAAGAGGGGCGAACCTTCTCTTCTACTCAGTGCTGGTGAGGCCACTCCTGGAGCACTGTGCCCAGTTCTGGGCTGCCCAGTAGCAGGAAAATATCCCCAGTGAAAGAGAGACATGGAGCCATTGGAGAGAGTCGAGAAAGTGGCATGAAGATGGTTAAGGGACTGGAGAATTTCTCACAAGAAAACACCAAGAGAGCTGGGACTGTTCAGCCTGGAGAAGAGAGGGCTCAGGGGGGATCTTAGCAATGTGTATAGTTATCCAAAGAGAGTGTGTAAAGAAGACGGAGTCAGGCTCTTATTAGTGGTTTCCAGTGACAGGACCAGACTCACTGGGCAAACTGAAAGACAGGAGCTTCTGTCTGAACATCAGGATACGGGTTTTTTGCATGATGAGAGTGACCAAGCACTGGCACAGGTTGTACAGAGAACTTGTGGAGTTTCCATCCTTGGAGATATTGAAAAGTTGTCTGGATACAGTCCTGGGTAACTGGCTCTAGCTGGCCCTATTTCAGCAGGAGGGTTGGTCAAGGTGACCTCCAGAGGTCCTTTCCAACAACTGTTCTGCTGTACTGTGATTCTGTGACACTCATGGTATAATAATCACAGATACCAAAAAAGGTACCAAGACCGTGACTGAAATAGACAAATAGACAGTTTTAAAACCACAATACCCTTTCTTGGTCCTATCTGGCTAAATCTTAAGCACATGCAGTTAAGTCTATATGAACACATTGATTCAGGCTGAAGTCTGAACATTAGTCTGTTAGGACTACTCTTCTGTCTATATCTCCTCACTCTCATGACCAGTAACATGACTCGAGGAAATGACCTGAAGTGGAGTCAGGGGATGATGTCTGGTTTAGACATCAGGAAAAGGTTTTTCATCCAGAGGGTGGATGAGCACTTCAACAGACTCCCCAGGGAAATGGTCACAGCACCAAGCCTGTGTGAAGCATTTGTTCAAGCATTTGAACAATGCTCTCAGGCACATGGTGTGATTCTTGGGGTGTCCTGTGCAGAGTCAGGAGTTGGACTCAATGATCCTCATGGGTCCCTTCCAACTCAGCACATTCTATGATTCTATGATTCTATAACAGTGGTTAGTAGATGATACACAGGAAATTACAAAGGATAGAGTTTACACAAAAGGATCCTCCTAAGGTATTACTGCCCAGCTTCTCGCTGACGTAATCTGAGGAATTTCATGAACCTGGACTTGCATCTACCCCACTGAGTTTAATAGACACCAATGGTCCTATCATCCATAAATTTATCTAATGCATTCTTAACTGTCTTTTTAATTTTAGCTGTCTTTACATGACATGACAATGAGTTTCACAATTTAATTTTTTTGCTGTATGAAAACAAACTTCTTTGTTCATTTTAAGCCTGCAGGCTTAGAGTTTCCTGTGTTCAGTTGTAGCCTTCTCATTCAAATCAAGAGGAAGGAAAATGACTCAGTGCCACATGGTTTTGGATCTTTCTGTGTTTTAATTACCTGCATATAGTGTCAGTGTTGTCATCCTTGGTGTCAGCAGAGATAACACTGTAGTAGTCCACCAGCGGGCCTAACACTGTACCCCACTGTCCTTATCCCAGGCAATGTGCAAACATGGATCAGATTCTCCAACCCCACCTCTTCCCCCAAAGCTTGCAGTCCAAATATAAGACACAGTAAAACAGACTGATAGAGGGAAGTGTGGAAAACAACAGCCCAATGTGAGTCAGCATGACTGACAGTATGCCCACCTATTTTTCCTGGATGTTGCTGGTTGTTTCAGGACAAGCCCAGAACCATGAGTGCAAATCCTCTGTGGAAAAATAATTTCTGCTCACCCTTCAATATTCCTCTCTAGAAAAAAAAGTCAAAAAAATTCACCTTGCATTCCACTATTATTGCCTCTGGGCTCACTCTTCTCTGTTGCCAGATTTGGAAAGAATCAGCAGTTTCACTGTTGCTGTGGCCAAAGAGAAACAATAGTATAATCCTAAGGAATTCTGATTAAGATTCAAGCAAGCATCCACATGACCAAGAAGATGTGCACCACTGCCTTCTGCTCCCTAAAGGCTGACATATTAGTTTGAAAAGTGGATACATGCACAACAGAGTTTGATCCAGACACAAGATAGATCATCTCCTCTGCCAATGCAATAAAATGACCTCTCTCAAGTCTGGACGCTCACAACCACATCCTATTTTAGATTACATAACTAATTTGTAGAAATGGGCACGAACATCCAGAACTAAGATTTTTCCAGACTTCTGTTTATTGGCATATATTAATTGGGTTTTGGTTCAGTCCTGCCTTAACAAATGATAACTTTTAGTTTTGCAGCACAGTGAATTGCCCGTACCGAATATGTCTGAAGGAATAATATAGGCAAAAAACTTTAGACAGTTCAGTATCTTTTTTGTTCCTTTTCTTTCAAGTGTAAAAATGCAATTGCCCGAAGACAGAAGCAGTCTTGACAAAGGAATGTACATGTCCTAATGCTAGTGTTGATTAAAACAAAGCTTGCAATATTGTTTTATGACTGTGTTTGTACAACATACGACTTTGCATAGGAGACAGTCCTAACCATTACCTGTTTATCTATTTAAAGCAGGGTAGACTGTTATTCATCGCATTCCAACAATACATGAACACATTGGCATATTTATTGTTAAGGTCAGTACAATGATAGGATTTGATCCCCTTTTCTCTGTTGCTTAGGAAAGGAAATCGAATTCTTATGAAGTTTGTGTTAATTGTTTTTTTTTGCACCTGCCTCTAGTAAGCTATGTTTTAAGTAGGTATTCTCTAGTGGGCAAGGCCATCAAATACATAAATTACATGAGGACAAGGAAGACAGTATCAGGGTCTGATTTCATACAGATCTGAACATGATTCTCAATTCGTAAAGGTAATCGACCACTTTCCTTAGATATCTTCACCACAGAAATGCTTGTATAACCAGCAGCTTTCAAATGTAATTAGCCAATGTGCCCTTTCAGCTACCATTCTGTGATAACCTGTGAGATGGTTCTGGTGTCTTTAGAAACACGTATATAATATAGACATTCTGTTCCAGGCTTATAGGCTATTTCCTAGGAAAACACCTGAGAATCACTCTTAAGTGAATGTTTTGATTTACGAAAATGTTTAATTTTTTACATCAATGTGGATAATTGTGAGTTGATGAGTAGGTGCCTTCCTGATACAGTCTGATGCTTTCATGTTTTGCATAGCCTTTTTGAAGCAAGGTATGCTGAGGACCCTACAGTGCACAAATGATATTCTGAAGTATCCATATTACAACTCTTCAACTTCTTAAATGCTACCACTTAAAACAAAATGTGTATGTACATGGGATAAATATAATATCCTAAATTATCAGGAAAGTCCAGCTGGTTTGATTCTCTTTTCTAATGGTTTGAAAATATCATCTCTTGATTTGATCAGCCTCTGCTGACTACACCTACTAAGGCCCTGCTAGACTACACCTCAGTCCATGCCTCAGTAGCCCTTCTCTCCTACATTATGAGCCTGCACAACTTCCCCCAAACATCAATGGAAATTTGAGCATTTGCCATTTGGCATTGAGTGCAAACCACCACGTTTGAATTAGATGGGATTAAAGTATGTACCAGTCCTTATATTTCTGGAAAATTCTGACATGATGTGCTGGCATCCTGCTTCCACAGTTAGTGATGATGGGATGAGGGAAGTGAATGAGCTCACAAGAAGTAAAAGTAGCAGCCTGTAGGAACCCTTTAGTAGCTTCTTGTGCAGATGTACACGGAACAACCTTATTGCCGTCAGGATGAGGAATTTGTGCCAATATACTTAGGGAGGCCGGAGTTACAGATTTTTTCGGGGAAATCCAAAGTAATTTGATTCAATAAAATGTATTTGGCTGACCCAAACAGACTTTATGAATATTCTTTATTGCCTGCTATAAATATATGTCTTGCATTCTGCCCCAGGGGAACAGTGAGTTAGCAAGAAACTAAAGTTTTCTGTCTGAAAAAGCTGTGTCTCTTACCAGCAGGTGTTGTTGATGTGCTAAGCAGAGATAACAAACCAGGGACCCTAATGAAATCCCATCTCAGTGCCTGCTGCTTCTGCCACAGTCTCTTTCATCTTCCAGATTTTCTTTTACCATCATGGAGGGCAGTGATATGAATCTCGAGAAGACAGCCTTACATACCCACCTATAGTTACGTGGGATTTGGCTGAAAGTGGCCAGCACACAGAAGGCACACATGAGGCCATGAGTCTGGTTCAATCTCATTTGAGTTTTTCTGTTCTAGTTATTAGTCTTTGTAATTATTGTTAGTTTCGCTTAATGTCTTCCATCTGTATTCCTTTAGCACTTGCTTCTAAATTATTGCCTTGCACTTACCACTAATAGATATCAGGTGGACCTTCATCCTTTTCCTCACTTCATATAATCCCTTCTGTATCTGAGACTTGGCTGTTTGTTGAGCTGTACTGATGTCAATTAAAAATCTGACTTTAAATTCATTTGGTTAAGATAGTACAGAAGGTTTTGTGTGGACCCTCATATTTTGGGTTATTTGTAAGTCACTTAAAATAGGCTTAAACTAAACCAACTAAAACAGAAGGATATCCAAATGGAGGTTGGCACCAGTTTAATTAAACTGCAGCAACTATGTATATAAACAAGGCTTAAATCTACAGACTGTAAATTACTTTTGACTGTAACATTACTCATTTCATTTTACAGCATCACAAAAAAAGTTCAGTTGCTCTTGTATTCAGCCAAAATGTGGATCAGTCATTCCACGGTAGATTTTGATGAGCCCCATATGGACGTACAGAGAACCTACCCTAAACAGAGGAAATACAAGAGCACTGTCATTAAGTAACCTTGAATATATGACAGTACAGTTTCTTATGCAAAGCACTGGTGAAAATTCAATTGCTTCTAGCCACTCAAGTACACTATTTTGTACAATGAGTATGTACTGAATCTATCCTGTCATCTTTAATGTCAATTGATTATTCATGAAAACTTAGTGTTATTAAAAATATTGTAAATATGTTTTGGTAAGCATATTTCATACTCTTCTGTACAAATATTTGTTTTATCTCTTGGATATGTGACTATTATATGAACTCATTTCCAGTTAAATATTCCCTGTATCAGTGGTCAGGAGTCATATGAAAGTTAAGGAAAAAAAAAAGCTATAATTTTTATTCTTAGTTTTAGTAATGTGATATTCTATTAATTAAAGACACTGTGGCCTTGCCATTGAGATTAATGACAGCCTGGTGTGCCAGGCAAACCTGAATTTCAGTATTTTTCCTTTTTACAGTGCATCACAAATTGAAGTTTTGGAAACGAGCTGTCTTATTCAGCAGAGTGTATTGAATTTAATAGAAACACATATGCAGTGAAAGTTAAACAAGTGCTTAAGTTTCTCACTGAAGCCCTGCTTCTAAACTGGGGAACAGAATAATTTTCTTTCATTCTTTCTCCCTTCCCTTTTTCTTTCCTCCCTTTCTTTCAGTAACTTTTCCATGAAGCTTGTCATATTAATTTTAAGAAGATCAGAAGTAACAGTATTGATGCAATCTTCTCCACTATATGAAGCATGGAGAGAAATTTATGGAAAATAGAGCCTATTGTTTAATTCAGATTTCAGTGCCACAGCACTAAGCTCTAATGCCCTAGATTTTGTCTGGTACTGTCCTATACCACTTAACTGATAGAATTGGTGCTTACAATCTCTTTTTGTTAAGCTTGACCTTACTGTGTGCATTCAAAGAAGTGCCTTATACAAATTCTATCCTTTATGCATGGAAGCATTAGTGCACATAAAAGTGAAGGGGAAAGTAATTTGACTCTATAAGATTTTATCCATGATATTTCACTAAAGGTTCCCATTTCTTTAATTCTGTTTCACAAGAAAAATAACGTGAAGGATGAAAAAGGTCTATAGTATTACTACTGCACCTTGACCATGGAAGAATTTGATTTAGTTTCAACGAAAAAGTATTTTTAATGAAAATTCATAGAATCAAAAAATCACAGAATATCTTGGATTGGAAGGAACCTTACAGATCGTCTAGGTCCAACATCTCCAATGTGGGCAGAGATGTCTTTTGCTAGACCAGGTTGCTCAAAGATCCATTCAACATGGCCAGTTTTAAAGCTGTATATTAAAAAGAGGTATGTTTTTTCCTGTTTGTTTCCTTGCTCTCCCTCTTTTTGCTGCTGATTGTTGCTTGTTAATTCAGCATGATATTTAATAATTTAATATTATATTTAGCTGGTGAGAATTATATTTAGCATTTGTGAGTTCAAGGCCAGGAATCTGCTGAAGTAGTTGATTCCAGTGGGGTTTGATCACCTTAGTCTGTTGTAGGGAAGCCAGGCACTGTACTAGGCAAAGTTAAAGATTAAGAAATCTTTTGTAGTGGACAGCCCTCCAGTAAAATCTGTTGTTGGAAAATTATTAAGCTTCTTTGTGTGTGTATTGTTTTGTTGGTTGGTTTTTGTTTTTTTTTTTTTTCCCCCAGGAATACTAGTTTTATCAAGGATGTGTTGACTGGCTTCTTCTGACATAATACTTAATCATACATATATACTTTTAATACTTCTCTACTGGAATCCTGCACCATTTTTTGCTAATGTTCTTCCCCTTAAGAAGGCCTCACCATAAGGGTCATAAAACACTCTGGCAAACATTTGGCATGTGCTGCTATTTCCTAAAAATATCTTGACATATTATAAATCCTGAAAAACGAACTCTGTCAGAAGAAAACATAAGTCATTCCCCAAAGAAGGTTCATCTCTGTCTTGGATCGGGGGGACCCAGTTTTGCCATGTGCCTTCAAGACTGGATGGAACCTCAAAAACTCACAGAGCTCCAGAAGAGGAAGCAAAGTGCTCTGGAAGAGAAGGCAATGCAATACGCCAGGTCATGTCACATTGAAGGAAAACTGCTTTGTTCCTACTGACTAAGACACTTATTTAGAAATTTATCTGTACTTCATCAAAAGCAATAAAGTACTTCTCACTGATCACAAGGTGCTTGACTGAATTCTTGGGCAGGGGCAGCTGTAGGTTACAGCTAGTCTTGGAGTCATCCTGTGGTTATGGAATTCAGAAATTCCAGGCTCAGCTCCCAACAATGCCACAGCCTCCCTAGGGGTAAGTAGCTCAAGCTCTTTGTGCCTCAGCTCTCAGTCCAGAATTAGCCTTTGACCTTGGAAGTTACTAATATCTTTCCCAAGTAAAGGTTCCCTGAAATTCTTTTCACAGGTCTCTCTAGTATTATGTTCCTGCATGAAGTTTTCACAGTTTCTTCCCCACTATCAATTACAAAGGAAATTTTATCTGAGGAAGAGACATCAAAAACCAGGTACCAGAACAAAGTTACACTGCAACTGATGCTTATAGAACTGTTTGAGTAAATGGTGTACTGCATGTTTGGAGTCCGTCCTGCATGTCTCTTTGGGACTGAGCCCAACTAGTAGAGAGTTCTTCAGTGGCCATAGACAAACCACTTGATCTATTTCATTTTCACCATTTGCAAAATGGGGCCACTAATACACTTAAGAGAGAAGTGTTTAGAGGATTAATTAGGGGGGGTCAATTATGGCATTAACTCATAGTCCACATAACTGGGAATTGAAGAGAGATGAGAAAGGAAGAGAAGTGGCAGAGTAGCAGGACCTCCTGCAGCCTTGGTGTTTGTGGCAGGCAGGATGCACCAATGCTTGCAAGGGCACAGCTGCCACACCACCATTGCAAATATCATTGTGCTTGTGCCAGCTCTGCTGATCAGGGCCCATTCCTATTTCCAGAATAGGAAATGGGAAAAAAGAAAAAAGGGCTAGATTTTGCAGTCAGTCAAAACCAGCAGCTTACCATGTCCCATCAAACTGGTCTGTCTGGTCCTCATCTGTGCTCACAAGGTGAAAAGGACCTATGTTTCCTCTTGCCCTACTGTCTTTCAGACAAGCCTCTGCTCTTTAGAAAAGCAACAAAGAGGGAAAAGTTGTCATCACTGGCTTTATATATTTTGTAGTTGGTAGTAGGAAGGACAGTCGATCTCTGAGTTCTCTTCAACTTTGTTTATTTAGATTGGGTACAAAATAAACCATTCTGCTCATGTAAGGATGTTATTTTTCTCTATGGGGGCTATGCAGCCCTGCTTTGATAAGTCGCTCACATAATAACAGGTGATGAACTGGCAATGCAATGACATTCACTAACCAAAGCTCTCTCATTTCAGTACTCCAAGGGGTAGCCAATTCTGGGGACAGCCCTGCCTGTCAAACATCAATTCCCTGGAATAGCTGCTTTTTTAAAAACATTTGCCCTGAGTGAACAAAGTTAAATACAAACATATAGCAGGGAGTCCAATTTTACTGTGGGAACACATCCTTGTTATAGCATTATTTACATAGAATTTTCCATGCTAGCTGCACATACTCTGGTGCAGCACTAAAAAACAAGGCTTTTGTGCTAGTCACCCTAAAAAAGAGAAAAGCTTATGCATTAAACAAGCACACTACAGTACTTTCATCTGGTTTGTCAAGATATTCTTCTATGGGCTTTTTATGAATCTCACTTAAGGATGCAGCATTTATCTATCAAACAAGTATTTAATAAGCAGGACATGTTATACTTATCTCTATTCCAATCTACACAACTACATTTTATTTGTGGCCTTGTCTGTCCTTTGATGCACAAAGATCTGATTACGTACATAACAACTGTTCTAGCATTTTTTGAAAATATGTCTTTTATGTCTGAGTAGTCAATTGCATATACAGTTATCTCAACACAACTACAAAATATAAGTGGATTCCCCTAAATTAAGGTAGTTATAATAAATAATGAACCACACTAATTTTTAAATTTTCTGCTGAGGTAATAATTTTCACCATTTTCTTGGTGATTTAAATATATATTACTATTACTACTAGTAGTAGTACTACTATTACTACCACTAAATTAAAAAGTTCCAAGTTTGCCTAGGGTTGGAGATTTATTCTCTGAGATTTCTGATAGGGTTTGTTATTATACTGTGCTTGTGAGACTCTGAATTTTAGGAGCTTTGCTACGATACCTACTGCCTTGGATGGTGCTGTTGCTGGCAAGGGGCAGAATTCCCAGTTGTGGGATCCATGACAGAGAGCCCGCCCTGGCTGGCCCGTTGGTTCCCCTGCCCCATTTCCCCTGGGTGCCGGGGCCCCGCCTCTGTCCCGCCCCCCTGCCCAGAATTCTCTGCCCGACTCCCGGGAAAAGGTTTGAATCGTCCCGGGCTCGGGGCTTTCATCATTAGACCTTCAGCATGGAATAAAGGTCTGCTGAATTCTACACGGACGCCCTTCCCGTCTATACCGCCGGTTGTCGGGCCAGCCTGCCGGTGCCAGAAACAGCGGTATGGACCTCGACACTCAGTGTACACATCTGTGTATGAATTGCGTTGTACTCCATTAAGTTTCCTCTAGAAGTGTGATCCAGAGCCAATTACAGCAAATGGGAAGGTTTCGTCTTTCAGCTATAAAGGATTTAGGCATCCAATGGAAAAAAGAATAGAATGTGACCAATCACACCCCAAAAGTTACTAAATCCAAAAGATAAGTAATTGAAGAACATCCATTCCTAGTACAGTGGGAAGATCATTCATCCAAGATACTAGAGGAAACACAGTGAGTAAAGATCTCACTAGCAGAAATTAGGTATGTTCAGCGAGCAGTTGCAAAAGGTCTGTTTTATCAAATCTTTTATTTGATAATGCTACATAATAATTTTAGCTATGCTCTCACAGGAAATGTAGTTGTCTTTAATCAAGTAGCAGAAAATCCTACCTGTTAAACATTGAATGAATAAAGCAAAACAAAGCATGAATCATTTAGTATTTTTTAATTATTTAATAATAATACAACTACTCTGTGCCCCCTCAAAAGAATATTGATCTCCCTCCTCTGCCATGTCATAGTGACCTCAATAAATGTATTCATTTTTTGTGCTTGTAATTACTTACAGGCCTGCTTAACTCCTTGAAGAATGAGAAGCTGTATTGAAGACAATCCACTGAACAGACAAATCATACCCATCAAGTCAACATTAATCTAAGCTGTTCCAGGTTCAGAGTCTAAAATTGTGCTTAGTTCTGATCTGGCATTGGAAGAGTGGGAGTGCAGAAACTAAAATACTGTCAGCTTTATTTAATTAAAAACAAAGACTACATGTTGACTGAATTATATATATATTAAAAAAAACCAGACCAGCAATATTTACATGCTTTGCTTTCCTTCACAAAGCCTAATATATCTGGACGCTTTAAAAATGTAAGTGCATAATTTGTATTAACCCTTTACTTAAAAAGAAAGACCAAATTTATTAAATTCTTGTTTTGCCCTTCATACACCAGGAATCTACAACTATATAAAACCACCTCAAAATTCTAGTCCTAATTTTTACTTATTGTGAGGCATTTTGTTCTGGTGGTACATAAAGAGATTTCTAGTGGATTTAAATGCATTTTTTTGCCATCTAAATACTATAAAATAGGTTTTCTGAAAGTAAGGCTTGAGAACATTTATTTTAATTTGGTCTCATTGGTACTCTTTAACTGATGAACTTTCCTCACTTTGAACAAATTCTGTCCTCTGCAGTGTGATCCAATTTACATTTTTTTTGGTGAGTTTACAAAGTGGTGGATTTATGATCTAGTGAAAATAATGAATGAAAAAAAGAATTTAAATGGCCAGCATGAGCTGTTTTCCTCTGCTGTCTGCTTCAGTACCCAAAGTATTTCAGCCTACAGATTTTAACACCAACCTTATTGATGAGTTATCTCTAAAAACTGGAAACCTGTAGTTCTGAAATGCAATTGATTTATAAATCAGACATTATCACTGAAAGTTTTGGGTTGGTTTCTGGTCCTCGATTTTGGTTCTCTTTTTCATTTTTATTCTCTCTCTGGAGGGCATATTAAAACCCAGCCCAGGTTTGGGGAACTCAATTGGAAGAGATACTAATATGAAACTCACTGCAAATTCTAGGTGCTTTCTTTGTAAAAAGAAACTTCAAAAAATGGGTCCAGGTCCACCCTACATAGGAGAGCCCAAAAGCACCAATTCAGACTTCACTTTCTTAGGGACAGGGAATACAGCATGGGGTGTGATCTGCATATGCTGTTTAATATATGAGAAATCTTGGAGTCCTGATAGCCTTAATCCCTGCCACAGAAGTGTATAAAATTTCACAGCTAAGCTGCCAGAAAAGCCAGGACCACACCAGGAAAGCCGTCTGCTTACAAGAAGATACCTGCCAGGTCTTGTCTGCCAAAGCCTGGACTAATGAATGAATACACAATATCCCAATCAATCAAACTGGATTTGTCTTTGCCCCAGGTCTAGGTGAGGTCTGGTATGAGGTGACCATATCTGTCAAGCATGCAGTAGCTGTGGCCAAGAAACTGTCTGTACATTTATGCATTTATCAAGGCAGATATGAATAGAAGTCTTTATTTTTTAACTAAATGTAGTATATACACACACTGGCTGCATGTATCTCAATGCATAGTCATACAAAGGGAGAAAAAGTCATATCTGCAAACACACACTGCAAAATTTAGGCATGTCTGTATGCAGATGCCTACACACACATAGTAGTTTTATTTTCCTGCTTGATTTTGTTCAAAAAGATTTCAGTCTTGCATATATTTTTCAACACAAGCACTAGGACTGTGACTACCTGAAACACTGAAAAACTCCAAACCATAGATTTCCTTTTATAACTGTAGTGGAAACTCTTGTTTCTAGAATTTTAATCTTCCGTTACAGTCATTGCTGTGTGTTTTCACAAATATGTGTATTTACATGAGAAAAGTATAGGTGTAGTGTGGCAATGAGGCAAAAACCTGTGTAGTCCTCGCAGCCATGGTAGAGATTGTAGAGACTATTTTAAGGTGTAGGAGTTCAGACTGACAGTGGCAGCAGACTTCGTCGTTGCTCTCCTGCACAGGTCTAAACCAGGCAGTGAGAGGATCTCACCCAGGGGTGTTAACAATGCCTTTGAACCTTGGTGTGCTGAAACTGATGACTAGTCCCTACTTCCTGGGAACATGCTCCTAGGTACAGAACAGGGCAGGGTGAGTCAGAGAGGGGCCTGATAAAAGATAATATGGTCATAGAGTAATCACAGATAAGTCATTGCCCAAGGGATGGGAAGATACTTAAATGAAGTGGTAGCCAGATATGCTGGTGAGGTATAGAGAAGACCTGACAGTAGAGTACCTTCCCATTCTTGTCATCCTTCACTAATTCAGATCTATCCTTGTGCCTGTCCCAGCTCCAAGGTGGTCTAATGACACAACACACAGTGGTTCACTGCTAACATAGGTGTTTGCAGAAGGGAACTGCAGCATAAAGCCTCGAGGACTCCTTGACTCATACTCAAGACAAAAGTGCCTGGGTTGATGCATGCCTCAATAAGGCCCTCCTCTAGCCACATAGTTGGACATATCGTCCATATTTTCTTTCAAAATTCAGAGTAACTTTGATCACTTTTATTGCATGTACACAGCAAAATGTAACAGCACAAGCATTTTGGAAATTTGAGTTTGAAGTTTCCACTGTGAAGCGATGCTGCTAAGAACCTGAGTTCATAGCCCCACTCCTGCCTGGAGTTTGTGTCCCTGGATGCAAGACCAGCACAGGTGTGGTGCAGGTGTCTGAACTGCAGTTGTAATGGAGGCGTGTTCCTCCTTGATTGAGAGCTGTCTTTAAGCTCAGGCCCTTACCTTTGGCCTCTTCCTAAGCTACACTGACTTGGCTTTCTGGCTTGACTTTGGACCTTCCTCACCTATATGGATTTAAGGATGATCACTAGACATTGGTTGAACAAGTAACCGTCACTGGATCTGCTCTTTTCTTCTTGCTTGGATGCAGTGGGACTGTCCATGCCACACTGCCCCAACTTCTCCACTCTTCCTGGTCCTTGGCAGTCATAGAAGGTCTGCCCAGGGGTTTCAGGAGGAGACTTTAGGTAGATGATGAGAACTTTTAGAGTTACAGTCTTCAATTAAAATAATGTAAACCATTGCTTCACAGTATCCCTACAGAGAATGATTATAATTGTACATGTGCCAGGCAGTGCTTCTGCATCAAAGATTTACTGTTGCACAGAGAATATGCTGCTCTCCAGAGAAAACCTGCTGAGCGTCACAGACACATGCAAACATTACATTTTCAAAGATAGGAAGGCTTCCAGGGACCTAGAGTCATTGTCAAGAAAGGAAAGCACTAAGGTGGCTAGAGCAATTGGACTGACCCTTGAAAACCAAGGCTGAGGACCTCATACAGCTCCATATGTATTGTAGGACCACAAAGTGTTTGCAGACACCTCATGTGGTATGAGTAGTATGGCTAAATGCGCATTTCCTGAGCAGCCAGCAGGGGGAAATTTGCACCCCTAGAGGCTGAATCATCTTGTCTCAACAAAACCAGAATCTATTACTTATTTTAGGTGGCTTATGGTCCCTGTGAATCATAAAAAGAGTCTAGAAAAGTAGATTAAACTGATCTTTAGACTATGAAAGTTAGATGAGGTGGTTTCTTGTCTGTAAAATGAGGATAATTTCCTGACCATATTACATAAAGGATGAATAAAGAATATGACAGTTTTGGCTTAGGTGGCCTCCATTATAAAATATAACATAAGTCTTTCTGGGGGAGGTGTGGAAGACGGGAGCATTTTCTGTCCAATGTATTTTGGGACCACAATACGGACTGTGTGTTATGTCCAGTTGATTTCACTTGCTGCTCACCTATTGATTTGTCATAACTTCATTGACATTGTTTATGATCCCAGTGCTCCTGTGGAATCACCTCCAAGTGCACGTTCATATTAAACAGAGGGTCTGTTCTCCCCTAACTATTCAGAAGTAACTTCTATTAACATTAATGAGAGTTATACATATGCATCAAAGGGAGAATAGACCCTGAGGGCATCATATGGACGGTCCTTCAATATTCTGTGTCTCTCAGTGGGACTTTGTACAGTATGGCACGAAATGTAATGGGTCCATTGACTTTGTATCATTCTAGGTCACTAGCCTTAATACAATGTTAATAGAAAGCTTCTCATTAAGATCCTAATTATGTGTGTGGTAACAAGACACACACTATATCTTTCATATTAGTATTTCTAAACCACTACAGTGCATTCTCTCACAGGAACAATATAGGAGTGACCATAGGAGGTGACCTCTACTACATGTGAGCAGCACTCATAAATCCTCATCTGTCAAATTCAATCTCTTCTGGCAGCAGAAGGACATTTTAAATCTAGATGCTTCAATCCTGAATCTGAGAAAGATGCGTATTAAACTAGTGCTGATACAGCTATCAGATCAAATACGTTTTCCATGATTCTGCCTGGGATGGATTAAAATGTAGGTCCCTGTGATCAAAGGGCAGTGAATGAAAGCACAAGACTTGTCTCTGTCCTCCAGTTGCATAAACTCAATGTGTTTGCTTCTTTTTTGTTCAGAGTCTGCAGTGTCTAACACTACATTTGGGGCTGCAGGTGATGTTTCCCAAACTACCTGTATTATGTAAATGAACTGCTAAAACAACTGAAGTGTCTGATCATTATCAGTCTGAAAGTGGAACAATCAAAACTATAGAAGCTGAGAAGCAGAGCAGTTCCCTGCAATTATCTGTTTTGAAGGAATACATTGATTTGACATTCCTAAGAAGTCAGAGATGTCTGATTTAATAATATAATTTGTAGAAGTAAAAAAGGCAAGTTAAACATTTGCCTACACACATCATGTTTACATGTGTTCAAAGAACTTCCCCAAAACTTTGCAGTCTCACCGAGCAGTATTATTTTTTGAGACTTGTTCACTGTCTCAGGTTTGCAAACAAATTCAGAAATATGTTCCAACTCAGCTTGCTTTGCTTTTGGGGTTCTCTTCATATTTCAGTGCTTCTGTGTGCTTGTGTGTGTCTTTAATGAATACACAGATGCAGAAAAAATACAAAAAAAAAATAGTTATTCTCCCATAGGACACATGAATATAGCATTAAGCAAAGCTGTTTTGCCATGTTTTCTCTAAGCTAAAAAGATGAAATAGAGGTAATATGGATTTCTGCAGTGTATCAATTCATTCTGTAGTGAGCTGAGCAAATAATTTGAAATGCATAAATTATCCAATGAATCTATCATTTTTTTCCTGCTCATGAAAAATCCAGAAGCAAAACTTACTTGCAACAAAGGGTTTTGACATTAAAAATATATTAAACTGGGACTCCTTTCAAAAGTTATCCCATGTGTTTTCTATTCTCTTGTGTGATTTTTTCCACATTTCTAAGGACCAGCACTGATATATGAACAGGTCAAAACACTCCTCTTCCAGACCATTGTCCTCTCCCTACCTGTACGTTTTTTACACTCAAGTTTCTTTCCATCTCTGAATTGAGAGGTGATATCTATTGACAGAAGGAGTAAAGCATCTCAGTTATTCCTCACACTGTGCTTTCCTACCACGCTCTGCTATTTATTTGCTTAGTTACACATATGCCTGAGTACCTTGCTGAATGAGGGCCACAAGGAAGAATGTAAATATTTTAAAACCTTTCTGGGTTAATCATGAACAGCTGTCTCCAAATATTCCATATACAGTATTCAAGATGTGTAACTGAGTTATGAGTGCTTCCCTAAGTCACGTGGCACGGTTTTGCTCTGGTGTATGAGCAATCTCCTATGTGACTACTCATGCATGTGAATGCTTACATGTGACTTTGAAATTCACTGGCCATGAGTTTCAAGAGAATTAAGTTCAACAGTGTGAGTACTTACTGAATTTGGAAATGAAAGTAAGAGTGAATGTGGTCCAAGAGGTTGTGCTGATGAGTGCCAAGGAACCTCAGCAGGAGGCTTTTTAGCAAAATCCTCGATCTGTGTTTCCCCCAGCCCAGGTGGAGCTGGCCACATGTCAGGGCCTTGGTTTCCAGAGTAAAAATGTCTCATTTGGTACAAACTGTTGTTTCAAAAATGCAACTAGAGCAGAGTGAGAGTTTTGAGGGAACACTTTTATTTGCCAGTAACACAACTTCAGATCTATTGAGTAGTGAGGAGTGAGTGCCTCAGAGCATTTAGGCATCACTCACTTTATTTATTGAAATCAGCCTGAGTCTAAGCTACCCAGGTAAATAAGCTTATATGGTAGTAGATGTGCTTTTTTGAGATAGGAAGAGAATTCTTCTCAGATAATTATTCTCAAGGTTAATTTATTTCAATAACCTGATCGGGACATTTGAGTGATGGGTAGCTGGGCAGTGAAATATTCCTCCCACACTTGAGAAGTGAGGAGTGTCCACATGTTCAGAAATATTCATGTTTTTCCAGACTGATTCAGCTTTTCTCTTCTTCCAATGTCCTGGGGAACATGCTGGGAACGGAACACAACTGAAAAATGAAATAGAGAACTGCCGCAATTAAATGTAATTTTAAGTGGCATGAAATTAAGCAAACCAAGAGTAAGAAAATAAACAGAGCAGCCCCAGATTTTCCTTAGTGTAAGTTCCTTGACTTCAGTAGAGTTATATGAAAAATATAATTTTACTCCCTCCCTCCCTCTCTCTGTCTCTATGCCTGAATTCTTGATGTCAGCTTAAAAAGGAGAGTAAGTGAGAGGGAGAGAGAAAAAGAGAGAGAGAAGCATATGGAAATTAACGTTTCAGCTTTCAGAAATGTACATTTAATGAAAAGTTTGGAAATAACCAACCTTTCATGGCCCAAAGAATTACTGAAAAAAGATCTTCTGTGTTTGCAACCTTGTTGGCAGTCAGGCTGTCTTGGGCAGCAGTAATTTTCAGTCAGAGGAGTGCCATAAAAGCCTGAAAACCCACAGAGCTAATAGAAAACAGGCAGAGAAAGTGAAGTCTTACCCAGGAATTCATGGGCTGAGGCTTCCAAGCTCAGTTCAGCTGTGTGAGGTCTGGCTGAGTCACGCACTGCCACAGATTGAACTGGTACATCTAGAATAGCACCAGACTGAAGAGCTTGGCGTGAAAAGTCTAGGGTTAGGCTCCAAACACTTTCCTGGTGAGATTTCATCCAAGGGAGTATTTTAGCCAGCAGTCTCCCTGCCTGCTAGGGAGCATCCCTGTTTTTAATTCTCTACCCTTCTATGTTTAAGTTCCCATAAATATCATGGGAATTAATTTGTGCTTGTCCCTGCTTTAAACTGAGGCAGTACTATGCATGATGCATCTTTATGCTTTCAAAGACTTTCTGGTGTGTAAATCAGTCACTGTGGACTGATACAGGCAAACCTTTGGGGAGTGCTACAAGAAGAGTAGTGAAAGAAGACATGCGAGGTAATCAGGGGAAGGACATAGGTATGATTGCATTAACATATAAACACAGACTGGGAATAATACATGAGTCATTTAATAGAAGAAAACAACTTTGGACATTTGCTTCTAGACTTGTTTTCTTTGTAAGCTGTTGAGAAATATTTTAAATTAAACACAACTCCCCCACTGGTAAGCAAGAAACAAAGAAAACTGAAAATTGTTAATATAATTTAGTAAAAGACCAGACAACCCTTTTTTATTAAATCATTGGCTCCTAGAGAACACGACATTATACTTTTTAAAATACATTTTCCCACTCTTCTGCGGAAATGGAAGGAATCCTTTAAGATGTTACACATGATGTAATAACCTCACTTTTAGCCACCACATACATCATGGCCCTGAGTCTACACTTCTTCCTCTAGCCACACTTGTACTAAAGCAAGTGGCAGAGAGGCTGAAATTGGCTGGGTTTCCTTTTCCTCTGCAGCCCCCAACAGTGCTGCACATCTCTCAAGTCTGCTTGCATGGTTTAGGACTCTGAGACCACTAAAAGCAAATAAAAGCAAGAGGAAATGGGCAAACACATAGAAAACCCACAAAAATGTAAACATAGGTGTATGTGAGCTCAGTTAGGGAAGGCTAAAGCTAATCATTCAACAAGATTGTTGGAAGGATTATAAAATAAAGGGTATTTTTGTTTTTAAAATAGAAATTAAGTAGAAGAGAACAACAAGAAAATCAAGACAAGCCCTATTTGGGGACACCTGCAGGTGCTGACAATGAAAGCAGTGTAATGGGCTAGGTGCTGCCTTAGGAATGGAATCACAAATGGGAAAGGGTCGTGGCTGGGAAGAGAGACTTGAAGACACAGTTGCTCCCCCAAAGCAGACAGCATTCAGATCTGATGTCTTTGTCTGGCTCCTGCATCTACTGTACTGGGGTAAACCTCAGACACACACCAGCTCCAATTTTGGGAAAGTTCTGATCCCCATTTGCCTCCCAGCTTCAAACCATCTTCAGTAGGAGACTGAAGAAAACATAGGAAACAAGGAAAACTTTTAGTGCAATCTAGCTATGGGAAAGAGAGTTGTGCAAGAATTTTCAGAGCTTCAGAAGATCTGAAAATGGAAATTAATATGAAAACTTTTTTTGGGGGTGGGGTTTATTGATAAATGAGTAGAAGTAGAAGCACATAAAAAAAATTGAAGGATGAGCTCTAAAACTGGGGAAGTTTCAGAAATTCACTTTGGATAAGGCTCCAAAAATTCAGGTCGTGTGAATAGAAGCTCCAAAGTATCTGTATCATCTTGGAAAGGCAGATGCTTGCAGGACAGGAATTTTTAGGACTTTAGGACAGCAGCAAAGTTAGATGAGCTTTTTATGCCTGAACGATACTCTACATGGATAACTTAGAGAGTGTTTATCTGCGCTTTCACAAAGGTTTTGGACTTGGTTTGGTGTTTGGATTAGCTCTTATTTTATCTGGCTGCCCTTCTGAACAGTACATTTACATTTTGTTCTCTTCAATATAGAACTATGTGGCTTCCCTAGGGAGCCTGGTAGTCTGTCTCTGGGCACACTTACTAGTTTGAAGAGCTTTTCAGGACAGTTGGCAATTGAGGACATTTTTTGTGGACAGCATCCTGAAATCAGCAGAGAGCTGTTTATCAAAGCTGGATCACCTCTTCAGGACAGTGCCCTCTTCCACTGTATGTTGTTCTGTCCTTTTTTTGGCAGGTTTATGCTCTACTTTGAAGTGGCAAAGGTGTTAGTGTTTGAGCTAGGGTGGCTGCCACCCTGGTAAGACTTTGAGTTAACAGCTGTGGATTCTTTGCTCTGGGTGATTCTTGCTTTAACTATGGGGTAGGAGGGCTATCTTGGTGTGGTTTGGGGCTGTTAGGATGTGTGTGGGTCACTTCAGCTGCAAAGAATTTCGTAACTATACAGTGCAATGTAAGATACAGCTCTGGACACAGAAAATGAATAGTGTCAACCTATGGCTCAAGCTGGAATCTGTCCTGTTGAGTTTCTATGGGTTTTTATCAGCTTTTACCATCCACTCATGACAGTGCAGTGTGTCATTATTTGCAGTTTGCTAATAAAAAGGTGGAAGGTTGAATTTGTTCTTCCATAATTTCCTTCTTCTAATTTCCCATCTTGTAGAGATTATAAAGGCTCTTGTAGAGCCCTATAAAGTTTGGTAACTGCAGAAACAGAGCCTGAATCTGTACTGAGGCCTGGGTAAAGAAAGTGGGAAAGTGCAGAACAGTTCCTGCTCACCTTCCACTCCCTGCACACACAGGATGGACCCAAACTTGAGCTTCATTTTTACCTACTATGTCCACTACAAAAGCAAATGCCTAGAATGGCTTATTCTGTTCAGTTTAAAAGGAACAGTGCTAAATCAGATGGGTTATGATTTTTTCTCTGTTCTTGAAGTCCCGTGTTTAGAAATAAGAAAATGAAAAACTGCTTAGTCCCCCAAACTTGAAAGTCAAGATATTCCCACATGGCATAGGCTAAATCCTGAAGGGCTTTATCATACATTTCTCTTGTGCAGGGAAGCCAAACTCAGGAGGAATCTCTACACATGCACAGCAGAGAAAATCTCTGTGGCAGCTGTTCACATTTCCTCGTGGAGGGAAGGGAGAGGAAGTAGGTGTTTTGGGGCCTGAATCAGTAGCTTTGGACAACACACAAAAGCTTCAGAGTCAGTGTCAGAGCAGGGAGCAATGAGCAGTGTCCCCTAGTCCTCAGCCAACAGCCAGCAGCAGCCCAGCTGCGGGCCAGGTCTGTGGTTTGGAGGCCCCTGAGCTCTTGGGACTGAGGATTCCTTTTCCTCAGGCTGGCAGTGCTTCAGGCATCAGACTTTTTCTAACGGTCTCTACCCTGTTTCTCAGGATTTGATTATGAACTAATTAGAAGGCAATTTTCTCTAAGACAGCATCCTTTGATTACATTGAGAAAACACACTGCAGTGTTGGTTTTTTCCTCCTTTATGAACAATTTTTGTCTTCCGAGGTATGAAATATCTGTTTGGGATTTTTCTTGGACTTGCATTTCAGTGGCATGACAGTAAATCTGCCTGCAGAAGTCCAGTAACTTTCTTACACTTTGCAGCCTAAGTGGAAGCCTCAGTTGGGCAAGTTTAAAATGAAAAGTTCTGGTGCTCGTTACAATAGCAAAACCTTTTAATAGCACCAGAGAGGCAGGGGAACTTCACCAGATAACTAAATCCATTGATCTCTAATCCTTTGGGCCATACTTACTGTGGAAGACTTGCATGCATGGCTTCAATCCAGAACCGCATGCTGCCAAAAAACGCTTAGTACGTTAGCAGCCAACAAAAATGTAAGAGGTCTGCTCTGCATGTGGGAAACAACATAAAAAGAAGTGGTTTTTTAGCTTAGTCTGACAAACGTTAGCATATAACACTGATATTAAAATGAAATGGCAGAAAGTCTCAATCATATCTTGGATGTTGAGGGACTTATATGTGCTAATTAAAAGGGACTGGGTGGCACTTTAGGCTGCTCTGTTGTAAGTTTCTTCTCAAGTACTCCAGTTCAAAACCTTCCTCAGGGAAGAAGCTGCTATTAATGTGCATTTCTTGCAGGCTGAAACATTAAAAAGAGATCTACTAAAGACAGATGCATTTCCTCCTCTGTTTAGACACAAATACAGATGTTATTCATATCAAATATATATCATTCTCTGTCTCTGGTGACTGATCTTAAGGAACTATAAAATCTATCTAAATATATTTATAGCTTTGTAGTAGTGTCTATACCCAGATAACTCTTAATGCACCTCTCTATAAATATCAATTAATAATGCACATCAGAGGCAGGTCTGTATTAAATAAAAGTTCATGCTATGCCTTCCAGGTACCATTGAGTCTCAGAGACTCTGTAAATGTAGAAATAGTTGCATTTTTTTAGATAATATCACTAAGTCATACTGACCATTGTGGTTTTCACTGCGTACTTGATACTTTCCACTTTTCAACTCACAATTATTTTATTTGTCTATGTGTACACACACACAGACACATCCCACATAAACTCTGCATAAATTATCTTTCAGAGTGTTTTTCAAAAAAGGTCTTTGTGTGTGTCAAAGGACCTAGACATGCAATTCTTTTTGAGCAGGGAATGGCAGTCAATGTATCAATTGACAAACACTCCAACAGGACAACCATTGATTTTTTTTTTGTATTGGGGTGACATAAAAAAACCCATTGATTACCCCATTTCTCTGACTACAGCATTCAGAGATATTTCTTACAGGCAAGTTCTGGTTTTCTGAGGGCTTGTGCAACTCTTGTGCCTGTTGGGACTTTCTTCAAATAGTGGGAACACCAGGTGAGGATGGCCACAGTTGAGGTGAGGTCATGGACACGCCTGGTACCTTCCAGAAATACTCCTTAATCTGGTACCTGTTCCCATTTGTACAAAGGTGACCTAGCAAAATCAGACATATTCTTCAGCAAGTATCTCTTAAAAGTCTAGAGCAAACACTGTAATACCCAGGATTTGTGAAAGATTTGGTCTGGAATTTGTACATCTCTTAACACTAGTGTGTTTGTAGGTGCAAACTGGACATGTCTAAACCATAATCTGAGCAAATATTTTTCACTCAAATTCCAGTTTATGTTCACAGTCACCTTCTAATTCTATCACAGGGACAAAAGTCTTTGAGTAGGTGTGAGGTTTGAGTCACATAGGAGTAAGCATGGCCTGAGCTACTCCCTGGCATGTGCCCAGAGCACACCACGGCCCACTGCATGGATGGGCAGGGCACACTCTCATGACATGCAAAACCTGTGGTTCATGTCACCTATCTCGGCTCTGGTGCCCTTCCAGAAATGGCTTGCAGGTTGCACGTTGAAAGACGTGGAATTTATGGGTGACCTGAGCTTCTATCACCCTACAACATTGTGACTGTACTATGTTGTGATCTAGTGTCCAGTGTCCACCAATAGGAATGCACAGATCTGAGCCAGGGAAAATACCAGGCTTCACTCTGCTGCTGAAGCTCCATTCTCAGGATGCTTTGTAAGACCTCTTTCAGAAGCCTCACTTCTCAAATCCAACACACCACACCAGCTCTGCAGAGTCAACGAGATCAGGGAGAGGTAAATCACTTAGATCCTCTCAGGAGACAATCAGCAACTCACAAGCTGGGCTTTTTAGACGGACTTTTTGTTATGTATCCATAAGTTAGAATGGAGCCACTAGGCATCATTGAGAAACATGTCATCTGCCTCAATATGCTTGGAATTAAAGACAGTTCGCAGAGCAAAAGTAAGCTATTAATATCCTGTATTCATAATGCTACATTTCTTTGATTTTTTTTTGTACTTCTGAAAACCCTACAATAATCTCCAGTCCTAATTCTACCAGATCCCTTTCTTCTGGTTCACAATAATGAGATATTACAATATCCTCTGGAAGACAGAGGCACTGACAGAATGCACTCCAGCTCTGTGTTCTACCATACCAGAGCACAATGGGATGCCATTACCGGGAACCAAGTCTCCTCAATCTTGTTATATCCTTCAAGAGCCAAATCCTGCTTGACTTACTCATGCAAAAATCCTACTGAATTCAGTGGGCATTTTGCCTGAGAGGGGAGCAGTGAAGGGCCCTCCCTCTTATTTTTCAGGCTTTTCTCTGAAGAGGGGCCTGAGCATTCAAGATGTTGAGTTGCTGCTGGGTGGCACAGGACCATGTATCTTCTCAGGAGAGCTCCAGTAACCCCTAACACAAATTAATCAGGTGATTAGGAAACTGATTTCTAATGAGATTTGTCTTTTCAGTTTTGTTTTGATAATTCATTAAAGCAAACCTTCAATCAAATGCTTTTATTTATAAACTCTTTTGAAATCATAAGTTTTTATTTACTTTAGATAAATAATACTAGTTGCTTGTGAAAGCAGAGCATCCAAAAACAAAAGAAAAACATTTTCTCTGTTCACCCAAAAGTTGTAAGATGCCAGGAGGGCTTTCTTAACACAGCAGCATGTTTGTGCTATAGTCCTTCACACCAATATCCCCTTCCCAGATTATAATGAGTTTTTTGTCCAAACAGAGAAAGATTTAACTTAGATTGGGGGAAAAACCCCAAAACAAATGCAACAAAAATCTGACCCCACACCTTTAAAAAGCATTAGTACCTATCTTCTAATTGACCTGCTGAAAACTCTGGGTCTTTTCACTTTCTTATGATTATTTAATCTAACAAGTTCACATGACTTGTTTAATCAGTTATTACTGTGCTGATAAAGTACAAATGAACCTATTAATGCAAGAACTGTACCCAGATAATGATCCATCAACCCTTCCTTTTTGAACCCCAGGATCTGGCCTGTTGAACGTGCATTGATTTTGTGTGATAAGTAATTCCTGAGATTTCTGACAGAAGCCCCAGACATGAACCTCCAGATTAGACTATGGACTTGACATAACTAAGAGAACAACTGACAACTGCCCCTCAAGAATATTTGGATATTTTCACATGTGAGTTCCAGTAGAATTAATCATAAGATCAAATCTCTGATTCTTTCTCCCACCAAACTTCACCTAAGGACTAAAATTGTAGACTTGTCACTTAACAGTACCTTTGTAGCTTCTTTCTTTTGTGCTTGTACAATGATTTCCAAGCATTTGGTGCCTATTGCTCACCCAAGAACCTTAACATAGCAGCCAAACATAAATCTGTTTCTTTTCCCAACAACCATAAGAGTTTAAAATCCAAAAATCCTCCTTCACAGATTTTAAGGACTCTTTCAGAAGGTCAAGTCACCGTCTGTAGACATATTACTGTTGATGCATTTTCCAGTTCATGTTATCTAAGAAACAGTGAGCAGTTATCGTCATTTGATTATATCCTCCCCCACCATCCCCCTCAATAAAGCAGGATAAATATATATTGGTTTTGAAGGATAATTTTGGTCAAAATTTCCTGTAACAGATCAGTTCCTTAGCATGCAAGTCCACCTTTTCCTTTCACTAAATATGCTCCAGCTGGTTCTGTGGAGAATTGTGACGCATGTATAGAGTCAACAGGAGTGCCCTTCTTGGAAGGTTAATGCATAAATTATATTCCTCCTCCCTATTCATCTCTTCTGATGTTTGAGTGAATGGTTGCAGCAGTAATAATTAAGTAACATGAACTTATATAAAGGAGGTATGGATCATGTCATTACACTTGCATGCATCTAAAGTGCCTTCCCTTTTTTATGGGAAATGGGGTATTATTGCCCAAGATGCTCATAAACAAGGAAAATAAGAGGAGGATGTTCTCCTCACCCAGATTCCTCAAGTTAACTCCATGTCACTCAAACTCTACAAGTAACAGAATAGCAAGTCTCTATGGCTTCTTTTATGTTGTTTTGGATCCCATTTTGCTTAAGTAACTATGCTAGGGGGAGATATTTACATCAGAATTAGTAAGCAGGATTTCAGAGGATTTCAGGAACACACAAGTTCTTACTCATGTTTATTTAAGCTGTACCCCTATTTTCTTCCTAAACTGAAGGCAGTATCTTTCATCACATTATTGAGGAGAACTAAATTTCTTATGGACTGTTGGAAGTCATGGAAAATTTCTGACTGTGGCATGTATGGGCTTTTGAGTGATCTTAAGCATTGATCAGCATGGCTACCCCATGAGTAACCTACACTGGTTAGAGAACCAACTCTGGAATGCATTTAGACTGACTAAAATACACTTGGCTTGCATAGCTAAACAGGAATTAAGCTGCTGAAGCTCTCAAGAATACTCCTGAAACACAAAATGTAGGTGTCACCATAGGACATGTCCACATAATTTTGTTTACATTAGTTAGCTGGGACAGCAAGGTGTGGTGATACATGCCTTAGCCCTGGCTGTATTGTCCCATGCTTGCAAGCCCAACTTCACTGTTGGTGCTGGCTGGAAAAAGGTCAGGTATGCTGGAAAACACGCCTTTATTTTGCTGGGTAGGCACTCCTGCAAAAGCTTTGCAGTGGGAGCGCTATCTGCACCAAGCCATTTCCAGAGCCATTTCTACAGCTCTCTTTGATGCAGTTCTTGGTTCTAACTGGCATAAACAGTTCACTGAATGGATGGGGCAAAAGTAACTTTGCCTTAGTTTTTCTAAAGCATTAACTGTAGCAATGTTTTGTACTGGTGGAGCTCTTGGATATGTTTTAGTTTGATACCACAGCATCAGCTGTATGTACATCTCTTCTGTTAAACAGTAAAGTAAAACCTAACCCCAGGTCAGCATCCCTAATTTCCACCAGGGAGAATAATACTAATTTCTTTTTTTTTTTTTTCCCTTAAACTGGAGAACTGTGACAGAGTTATTTTGCAACTTAACAAGTCTTCAAATTATTCTCATTTCCTCTTTGGCATTACTCCTCACTGAGCTGATATAACTAGTGTTTAGTAAAAACACTTCAGCAAGGTAAGGTTTGTATACTCACAAAGCTGGAGAAATGCACAAAAGTAATTTCTGGAATTGGTTAAACATCTCTACAACTAACTTTGTGAAAGTAGGATTGTTGAGTTGAACTATTAGGTGCTGAAGTGCAGAGCAAGAAGAGCTGACGTCTTTTGTGTGATAATTGAAATAATTTAAATTGTTTTCCTTCTTGATTAGACAGAAATATGTTTTCAATAGCAAAGAAATCTTGAGGGAATCCATTGACCTAACCAGTCTTATAATGCAAGAATTTAACGGACAAAAATGATATTCATCTTCAGTTTATAATAGCATTTTCTTTTCACAGAACCAAAACCATATAAAGGCAAAGTATATTATAAGAGCAACTACTACTCTAGTAGATACATGACCTTTGTTTTATGTAACAATTAGTGGGCTGGTGGAAAAATAAAATAAAAAAAACCCACAAATTTTTATGCTAAGATAATAAATTATAAATTATGAAAGTCTAAGGCACTAAGCAACTTGTAAGCAACAGTCCTGTCTCTTAGCAACGAGCCATGGAAAGCAGCTTGTTGATACGAATAGAGCAGACAGGATTGTTTTGCAATGATTACCACCAAGGAACTAAGAACAACATTTTAACACCTGCCTCAGGGCACTTCTGCACCTAGCTATCCATCTCTCCAGTGGCCCACAAAGCCTGGGCTGGATGCCAAGCAGCTTCTGAGTCCTGCCTCCTTCCCAGAGCTGGCCCACTGCAACAAAAAGGACCCTGGAGGAAAGATCAAAGAGGTAGAGTTCAGGTGTGTTGCACACTTGTGCCCGCTTCTATTTCTTTAAACACCTTTTTACAAAAAATGCGTGATCATTAGTGTAAATGTTTATTTTTTCCCTCTCTCTCTGCCTCTTTAGTGCTGTGTGCCTAATCTATACTTAGCATTATGAATGAATGCAGACGAGTTTTTGATATTAAGCCAACATTTTTTTACTGCAGTTTTATTCTGAAATCCAGCATTAAGAGTTGGAGCAACAGTGCAATCAGCAGCACCTTGTTGTTGTTTTGCCATTGTGATGGTTTCAAAAACATACAAAGAAAATATTTTCAGGAATAAAGTGTCTGCTAAGTCCCTGAACTAACGTTAGTGGTGGATCATTCATTCTATCAGGTAGAACATTACGATAGTGAAGGGAAGCTGTAGAGACGGATAGTAAAAATTAAGGGAAAAAAAAATGAGTGATGTGAAATCCAGGCAGATGAAGCAAAAAATCTTAGGAGAGGAGTGAAAATAAAAGAAGGGAAGAGGGGAAGGTTTGGGAAGGGAAGGTTTGGGAAGGTTTGGGAAGGTTTGGGAAGGGAAGGTTTGGGAAGGGAAGGTTTGAGAAGGGAAGGTTTGGGAAGGTTTGGGAAGGTTTGGGAAGGGAAGGTTTGGGAAGGGAAGGGAAGGGAATAAAATTGGTATGAAAGTGAGAAGAGCATGATAACAAAAGATAGAAATGGGACAGCAGAGAAATAGAAAAGAGAAAGAAATATCATGAAGGCACATACACTGCTTTGCTGTTAGCAGAAGTAATTGCCCTTGCAGAAAAGAGTGCAGGGAGAACAGCTAAAAGGAGAATTTAATTCTGATCTGCTGGAAATCCATCATTGACTCATGAGACCTGGCAATTCTTCCAGTCCACTTTAAGCCCTAAGTGAGTTGGAGCACTGATCAAAGCCTACAGGCCAGCTTAGCCTATAACCCCATCTATCTCCACATTATACCTGAATTTATTAAGCAATGCAACTGTGCTAAGCACGTATCTATCAACATAGCTTTTCTGCTGCTGGCTGGAATGCACATATGCCAAATTTTTATTTTTTCTTTACTCTGGACTAAACTTATACTTTCTAAGGATACCTGAAGTTGAGTGGGAATATATTTGTTTCACATAAGTCTTTTATATGAAGGCCAGAGACCCATTGCAGAACACCATAGTTTTGTTACTTCTTTTTTTTTAATTCCCTGTCCAGAATAGACTGATTTAAACTAGATTTGCTAAATGTAACTTCTGCCATTGCTGCATAGGCACATTAAAGAAATGCATGGGTTGATCCACCTCAAGAAACTATTTGTTTTCCCTGATGCAAAATCCTGGAGGATTTGGTCATTGTGTCTTATATACCGTTAAGGCTCACCAGGAAAAAGTAGGCTTTCTCCTTCACTTTTCTTTTGGGTGATTGAATATGAAGTCCAGCTCACTGCACATCCTTATGTGAGATAGTTTAACACGGTACCTCGAGGCTCTGTGGTCCCAGAATGCAGCGCAGCTCACTGGCAGTAGTTCAGCTGAAGACTAAACATTTGGCTCAGTGACAGCAGAGCTGCCAAGAGTTGGCAACAAGAGACTCACAGGGAAGCAGCAGGCTGCTAAACCCTTTCACATTTTTAATTAGATCCACACACCCATGTCTTTGAGCTATCATAAATATACAGATGACATAGAGAGCATTATTTGGGGTAAGGGAAAAAAAAAAGGAAGAAAAGAAAACTGTACTGTGGTATCTCTTACCTTATTAAAATAATTTACCTACAGCTAGTCTTTGGAACTGAGGGGGAAAAAAAAGGGGTTGTGACATTTTAACTCAGATAAAAGTCTCTCCCTGCCTACATTCGAATTCACCCTACGCACTGAAGATACAGGGTCCTGAGATGACTGACATGTCGCCTTAGCTGCAATAGCATCACCAGAAGAGGGCATTATTGGCAGCAACTCCAGTGTGTAATTTCCCAGAAGAGCTATACGTTCAAGCTCTAAGTATTCTTAAGTGTGTATCTTGCTATGATGTTGTTGTTAAAATTGTTTGGGTTTTTTGTCGTTTGCACTGTTGTTACTACTTTCTAAACAGACCTTGATATATTAAAAACTCTTTCATTTATTTTTTCTTATTAATTTCTGTGCAAAGATATTTTTCAGGTTCTGTTCTTCCTAACCTTTCTTTCTTTGTGACTTTCCTGTTAAACTCCTTCCTTCAAAATAACGATGATATTTGACTGGCTGTTTAATTTAATTCCTTTATTTTTTTGTCAGTTATTACACAGAACAATTCCCCTGCCACTTATCACTTTTTTTTTATCTGACACTGTTGAGATCAACAGTAATAAAGACATATATCAAATACATTTTATATTGGCAATTGACATCATCATATAGGACAATCCAATGTGTAGGGTTAAAAGATCTCTTCTTATGTCCAAGGATTGTGTCACTCAGAGTATTGTCTCTTGTCTCTTTTGTTGTAAAGTCTTAACATTTTATTCAAAATAAAAACTATAGCTGTATCATCAACCTGCAGTGTAAAAACATGCACAAAGGGTCTTTGTAACTGGCCTGGAAGGGCTAGGATTTTCTTCTTGTATTTCTTCTAATTTTAAAGAAAATCTAATAATGAAACAAAGTACTTGGAATGCTGTAGGGGGAAAAAAGGATCACATGTTGTCCTGCCTGGAAGCACAAATTTTATAAATAGACACTATAGCAAACATCAAAGAAATTTCTGTGCAAAGAAACCAACAAATCATGTATATTTTACATTGCCCATTTATTCCAAACTGTGTTAGCCACACACTGCCAGTTAACTCTGAATGTGCAAACCACAGTATCTTCATCCTGGACATCTAGAAAATTGTTTGTGTCATCCTCACTTTTTTCTCCTGTAGAAGTTCAACTTAGCCATATCTTACTTCCCCTGGTTTTTCTCCTGTGTACTTCAACACAAACTGAAAGGCACAGAGCGACCCAGTACTTTTGTCTCCTTGTGCACCCAGGGCAGGTCCTTGGTGAATATTTCAGCCCACAAGATCTGTGACCATGACCAGTAAATCTGCTCTGACTTCATATCCCCAGAAGATTTATTTCTGCCTTAGTATGGACTCTGCTCTGCACCAAAGAGCTGAGTGTATAGGAAGCACCTTTTACAAATGGAAATAGGAACAGGGTCTAAAGAGTGGGTTAGCTCTTGGGCTGTGCAGAAGCAGTCTACTTGAGCTAGTTCTCTCCTCAGTATGTAGGGGAAATGCTCAATTTTGACCTCTTTGGGCCTTTTCTTCTCTCCTTATGTCCACCACAATATTCTTGCAAAATGCTTTGATGTTCCAAGGGCAGCCAAAGGGAAAGGAAGCATCCCCACATTTTGCCAGGAATTCAGAGCCTCAGTTACTAGGAAGCATTTCATTGGCAATTTTTATTGGAGGTGGACTGGGCCACTACAAATCTTAACACCATAAGGTTGTGAAGTAAGACAGGTCAAGGCTGTTAAATCATTGTTTGAGGCATCTTTTTAGCATTTGTAAAACAATTAGAAAAATAAGACTTCTCTCTTGCTTTGGGCTACCAGCATCCAAGTGAATGAATAAGAATTATAAAAAAAAAAAGACTACAGGTAAACATAATTGATCCTCTTAACAATTTACTGCTGCTAGTAATGAGGCACCCTTTTTAGGGGCAGATTCTACAAGTAGTATTTATGCTGAAGTGAAAAAGAAATTTTAAAAAGAAAAATAATTACAAAAAGGTGGTTAAAGAATCTGCCTAGAATATTAACCCCAGATTTTCACCAAATTTCCACATGACAGAAGCTCAAGAACATTTCACAGGTACAGACACAGAAAAAAACATCTCCTAACAGCAGTACTAATAATACTGTTTCTCATTATTAGCTAAGTTACAAAACAGATTTCTTTGATAGAAAAACCATATGTTAATATCTTCTGTGTGAGTTGTATCAGTATTAAATAAGCAAGTTTCAACGTAATAAATACAAGTGATCTTGTATCTCAGTTACATGTATCTTATCTGGAAGAAGGCATTTTAACAGAGATATATTTTTTAATGAAGTCTGGGCTTTAGTTTATTAGACATTCAAAAGAAGGAGTGGTGCCTCTTTTCTTCTCTCTCACTCTCTTTCTTCCTTATTTTCCTCTGGAAGGTACTTATCTTGATACTAACCAGCCCCAAGCATGTTTATTATAACTGTCCAATGGAGGTAAATACCTGTGCTGATTCATTAAAATTCTTGTTCAGATCTGATCAAAACCTGGATGTCAAATTTGCAGTCTGCCCATGCAGGCTTCCCCACGCCAGCCTTTTTCAGACCTGCCAAGTTACCAGGCCTCTGGCTATTAACAATTTTATTCAGAGGTTTCAGCAGAAAAATGGACAAGTGAGAAGCAAGAATGGAAATCCTGTTTAAATCACCTACTCTATTTCCATGTCACTGCTGGAAACTTTGCTAAATTTACAGACTTTGCTGTCATCAGTGCTAAAAGAGGTTTCTGTGTACAGCTTTTGCTGCATCAGATCCATGCAGCAAGCTGTTAAAAAGATGGGGTAGATGGGTGTGATTTTGACCTTTCCAGAATGACTTATGCCTCTCTGGATATAGAAAGACCTAAACCAGAGTTTGTGCACATTGGTGTGAGTATTTCCATCAACTCCACTGAGCCTTGGGGCAGCCCTAAGGGGAAGAGAAACAAGAGTGATGGCTTGTGTTTGTCCCCACCACCAACCTCCCATACTTACATACCCAGAGTGAAGTTAGTCTGTGTAGACCCAACCTTGGACTCTTCTTTTGTGGGCAGATGGGAGAGAAGTTACTCTGCTGATGTTTTGAGCTGTCTAGGCACAAGATATTCCCCAAAATTGAAACTGGATAATGTAGCACAATGATGCCTCTCAGCATCTTTCCCTGCAGAAATCATTTGGTTAAGCATGACATGTAAAACCTAAAGCACGTAACATTTATTTCAGAGTTGGGTGCACCTATGACACTAGGAATATTGGCAGAGTGTGTGTCTGGCTGTAAGACATGGTCAGAAATCTGTAAGTGAAATGTAAACTTCCAGTGCCCAAGCACAACTCAGTGCTTCTGTGTTCACCTTTTCCAGCCCTGAAAATGAAAGACGGGAGAAAACAAAGAAAAACCATGTCTTTGTGCCACTATAAATCTGGTTCGGCGATGCTCTGCTTTGGCTCAGCTGCCAATCAGTCCTTCTTGGGCTCTTTTACTTACGGAAATGGCTGAAGGACATGTTTGGCACTTCCTCCTTTTAGTCCAGTCCTCTCTCCTTACATCCCAGTCAGGAAGCAGCCTATATGCCAGAGCCTGTGATGGCAGTACTCAGAAGGGAGCACAGTACAGAGAACATTCCTGAGACCAGGCACTGCTTGGTCCAGTTGCAGTGGAGAGGTCAGATTTGTGATTTGACAAACTGTGCAATTACAAGTGTAACCCTTACCTGTCCACAAAATTTTCATGGTTGGGCTCACACACTGCAATGCTATGCTAAATTTGTTGGAATGATTTTTTTTGGCTCTGAAAAACAGGTTTCAATCATGTTTATTTCCCTTTGCTGCTCCACCTAAAAAAGCATGTCCAGGAAGTATTTATTTTCAAGTAAAGAGGCAGCTTTCATAGTCTCTTTCATCTTTTAATGAGACACAAAAAATATACTACTTTAAATCAACAGCACTGAATCCAATTAAAATATATGAAAAATGATATCTGGTTTACTGTCAGACTTTGCAGATGTCTTGCATCTTACAGACAAAAAAAATCCTATACACTTGCTCGTCAAAGTAAAATAATTTAAATATTAACTTTTTCCTGGTTTGTTATTTAAAAGAATCATGTTTTTTAATTGTTAGCATATATTCATATTGTACTCATTTCTGTCAGCAAAATAGTTCTAAACAACCCCATTTTAGCAAGCAAATTTATTACAGTTATAAATAAAGTGATTATTTCAGCAGCTGTAAAATGTTCCAATATATACTACAACTATTCCTTCAGTAAAGGTTCTAAACATACCATTTCATGCATTCCATGCTATAAGGAGTGGTAATCCAGGGTTAGGAAAGCTACTTTTCCTCAAAGCAGCTTTAACGAACTCAAAACCTACACTTAATCCCACAAAAGTCACAATAATAAAACTCCACTCAGTACTACCTAATTAGCCTTATAGCAAGAAATTATTAAACAAATAAAATGGACACCAGAAGCTTGCTTCTTGATGCAAGCAAGTACCCTCCTGCCCCATCCTTTCCACAAAAATCCTCTCATCCCTAACACATTAAAAATCAGGAAAAAAAAATCAGGGACTTTCCTGTAATAAGCATATAATTTTGAATCTATGTGGTGTTTTGTTGGTGGTGGTGGTTTTTTTTTTCTTTTTTCCAGTCAGAAATAATGCAGAGTATTTATTCAGTGTGCCTTTATCTCAGCATAACAAGGAATATCTGATTTCAGATTTCCCCTCTATTCTATCCTGAAGATAGTATCAGTACACTGAAGGCTGAGAGAGAAAAAACCCAAATGCTGTTGCAGTCATTGTGAATTTTTTCTCTGACTTCAGAGAGGCCAAGATTTCTCTCTCAATAGTCCCTTGTTTATAGATCACAGTATCACCTTAGACCTTTTGGCCATAAGATTGCACTGGGAACTTTTACTTAGGTTTCTGCCCTTTCTTTTCCCCTAGCCCTGCTTCATGCTCTTCCTTTAATCTGAGTTTAGAAGAGTGGAGGAGCAGAGTCAGTCACTAAGGACAGGGCTTGGGGGTTCAGAGAAGGGAGCACTACCCTTTACCACAAATACATCTGTGGTCATTAAATTTAGTGGGGTTCAAAAAAGTCTGTCAGAACAAGCTTAGTTTAGCCTTCCTCAGACTTTTCTCTACTAGAAAAGTTTCTTACAGATCCCTCAGCTGCCAGTTCCAGATAGCCTATAAAACTAAAGCTGAGCACACGCCTATGCTACCATCCAGACACCACTGACTGATGCCTGTAACTCATTGCCAAAACGTAGGAGTAGGAGCGTGCAAACTAATCATTGCAGCAACTATGCATTTAAAATTTTGCCTGTTTTCCACTAACAAGCAGAAATAACATCCCATCCCACTTCCATCCAGGAGCTAGTAATACTGCCAGATAAACTTCCTAAGAATTCTTTTCAGCCATGAACCACAGAATGCTGAAACCAAGAGGAACTTTTCCTAATCCAAACACTGTTTCACAAAGGACAGCTGCAAGTCTTCTCCCATCCACACCCAGAGCAAGGTTCCCTCCTTTATGAAATGCCCATAACTAGTAAAGATGTTTTCATTCTTACCTTCCCTGGCAAAGTCCCAGGTGCAAGCAGCAACAAGCACAGGAAGCCTGATACATAATCTGCCAAGCCTACTCCAGCATTCTTTGCTCCTCACATGACAGATCAGATACTTGGTCAAAACATCTCCGACAATGCTGTTGTCCCTCCTGTATCAAGGTAGCCTAATTTTTTAGGGAAAAGCTAGATCTATTTGTTACTGCCTTGTCTATTTGCCCTGCGTAGCCTCTAGACATTTACTGTATTAATCACCTCTCTGCTTCACCTCAACTCAACATTGTCATCTCTAAATATGGAAAACTTGTCATTGACAGTCACTTTCTCAGGACAAAGTTAACATGATTTTTTTTCTATTAAAATTAAGCATGCTGTGTCCAGTTTTCTTAGAAATTGTGCCCTGGATAAATCTAAGGCAAAAAATTTTAAGAACCCTCCAGTGATTCATTATTTCAGTGATTCTGAAATGATTAAACCTGAAGTGAGAGCAGGTTTCTGCAGTTTGAGAGTGTCAGTATGGACATTTTGCCTAGCTCAAACTGTCCTATTTACCTGTGTCACCTTCTAAAGAATCCAGAAGCAGAGTTACATAGTCTTATTTGAATTTGAAAGTACCATGCATGATGTTTTGTTTTCCACCCTTCTGTTCCTGCCTCTCTCCAAGGTCCAGGTCTGACCCTTTTGACACAGTTCATTAACTGGGTCAAGAGAAAACCTGGACTCTAGTTCCAACTTTTCATTTTCCTTCTTGGTGTCCTTGGGAAATCACTTTACCTCTCTGCCCCTCTCCTTCCAGTCTCACTTCCTACTTGCAGGCACAGACAAGACAATATCTTTCACTCTGTGTTTGCCTGATGCATCCAAATAGGATATTGGTGGAGAAAGTAAAACAGCTGCTGTATAGTCTCAATAAATTATCATAACACCCCTAATCCATGCAGTGCCATTAATGTTGGGGGAATATTAAGTAAGTCAGTGCTTCATTTGTATCAGTATTCTAATGAGGAGGGAACATTTTCAGCTTTCTCATCTAGTTTGCGTACATGAAACTCAAAGAAATTGCACTGTGGAAAATTGAGTCAGGAATTTCATTAGGTTCTTTTCTAGAGAAAGGAAGTCACTGGTAATATATAACATATCATGAAGAAACACAAACAACCCAGCAGAACCTCTTCCTCCCTTTTGTCCCCGAAGGGTCAATGGTTACTTCAGAGGCCATTTCAGGGTCTGTTTGTGCTGAAAAAGGTGTGTGTACCTGTGACCTGGATGTATAATGGTAGTAATGCTGTAACCCCAAATGAGATGCAACATTGAAAGTCTCTGACACGAGGCAGATGCTATAATGCTGATGCCACCACTGCAGCTGTGGGGGGTAAAAGGGCTGCTCTTTTCATCATTTAGATGATTCATTAACAATCAAGGCACGGTGCAACTGGTAAACACCTTGCATGGCCACTTCCATGTTGAATTCTTATAAGCTAATATTGGATCAGTCTGGTGGCTCTCAGCACTGCACAGCCAGGTGACCTGAACGTGCCAGTTTCTGGCATAACTTCAGTATTATTGCCTGCTGGCAGAGAGGTGCTGCTGAGACAAGCATGACTGGAAAGTGAGGTATAATGAAGATGCTCTGTTTTACAGGATCCTCTCACGAGCTGTACCAGTTTCATGGGAAGTTTGTTTCTCCCAGGACAAAAGCTACTGCATTGGCTAATAGAAGGAGGAATATTACATGATGATGGATGTGTGAAAATGACACGCCAAAACAAAACAGCACACCCTGTTTCTTCCCTTGGGGAGAGAGTGGAAGAACAAACCACATGTGACAATGTCAGTCATGTTGCTTAATGGACTGCTCTGGGACTTTCAGATACTACAGTGATGTGGACAACATTAGAACCTGTTTGGGGCTGCATAGCATAGCAGTAAAACAGTGAAAACTTGGAGGTAATGCCCCAGATTTTTAGAAGACAGCCTGAAAAAGCTCTATGTCATGTTTTTGGCATGATAATTTTTACCTGCATGCTGGCCTAAGAGTACCTCAGAGGAGTCCTCTGTATGGTCTCTATACAAATTTGTGAAATCTTAAGGGATTTATGAGAAATTAGTCTTGAAATATTTCAAATTGGAATCAGAAAAAAGTGCAATTATTGTAGTGTTCCATAGTGTTCCATTTCTATATCTTCTAAATGAAAAGTGAAATGTCCTATTTAGTGATAATTTTCTCTTTTGGGATCTTAATAATTTTAATACTAGAAAAATAGAGAATTTAATAGATAAAATTTAAAAAAATCTGGAATTGTTGAAGAAAAAGTGATGACTAACGTGCACACTTTTTTCCATCAAAATTATTTGAGAACACTTTTTATATTTCTGTTCTTGTTCCTTATTTAATTTTACCTTGATGAGGAAAATTATTTCTCATCCTATTTGGCTCCAAACTTTCCACTCTTGTGTCTCTGTGATATAATGTAGAAGGCCACCATAAAGACGACTATGTGTATTCTAAGGTATTTTCGATATTTTCTATAGCAGAACAGTCCTCCACCATCCTAATTTGATTTGTTAGACCAGTGTGCTGCATTTAAAGTTAGCCTGAACACCTAATAATTTGTTTGGATTAGGGTTTGGACAGTAGACCACAGAATAAAAAGACTATACACAATCATGTTCCACATCTTTCACAAACACAAGAAGAGTTATCTAAAATTCACCTCTGCTTTTAATAAGAAACTTTGTACACAAGTATGTCATGGATTTTTACACTGATGTTTAAAATTTGGTTAAGTATTAGCATAAAACAAAAAAAACTAAAACAACCATATACAATATCTAACATAAAAACCTGAACATTTCTCAAGTAGCAAAATCTCAAAAGAAAACTCAAGGTTCAATTAATGTGTAAAGTCAACATCAAATTGTTGTCAATAATGAGAAATAAGGGACAAGAATGCAAACTGCCAATGGTAGACAAATACAGTACATAACAGAATACACACACCCAGATGCCTATATATTTTAAAGTCTCTTGAATAAGTATGTTAAAGGGAAACAATAAGTTAGAGTTCTTTTAGAATACCGTAACAAATGAGTTTCTGGGTACAAAAAGGAGAAGGAAGTGAAGGAAAATCTGGATATTTGCTGCAAAGCATTAACCACATTCCTTCCAATAAAAAATTATCAAAAGGAAAATATGTCAAGAACCAAGCTCAGAGACATAATTTGCCTTGAAATTGTAAAGGCCACCTCTCAAAACATGCATTACCTATTTAAAATACACTGATGTTATCCACCACCTCGATGGTATTTATAAACCCTTCTTCTCTTTTCTTCTGTCATTTTATTTTAGATTCATGGCTTTTCCAGTCCTCAGTCCTCCACTAAGGGAAAATAAAAATAAAAAAAACTTCCCAACCTTAGAAATCTTAAAATGCCTATTCAACCACCTTCAGCCTTATATGAACCTTTCTGCAATTTACTGGAAGAATAAAGAGCCAGGCAATCTTTAAAGCATCTTAATTGTTCTCTGAGTGTAATAGAACCCTCAGGAGACATGACCCTAAGTTGGCTGTAAATCATATTTGATTCCATGGACTGTGGTATTTCTCCCTGTCTATGGTACATATATGACATGAAAGTAGGTTATTAAATCACACACATGCTTATTTTTCAAGCAGATCTTATGAGTTCCTTTCTTTTTTTCTTTTTCCTGTCTTTTCCCAAAGAAAGGCAGGAAGTGGATATGAAAATGGCAGGGAAAGAAATGGTTTCTTGAAAATTAAAAGGGGGTGAGAAAACAGTAATTAATCTGCCATAGCTCTTAATTTTTTTTTTTTCATAAGAAGGCCTAGTCAATCCATCTTCTTCCAATCTGTCTACCATTGTCCTTTTACCACCAGTATATCATCCATTCGCCCACAAACTCATTTACCACTTGTCTCCTTTCCTATGCTGAATTAAAACTCTGCCAACCTGAAATGGTTCAAAACCTTCCTCCAAGTTATGCCAAACATCTTCTCAGAAACCTCAGGCACACACCTATCCTCTAGGCTGAGAACCACTTCTCTCCTCATTTAACCTTGCTGGAGCTCAGCACCACACCCTTGGCTCTGGGCCAGCACAGAAACCACCTTCTCTGTCTCCAACAGGAGCACACCAGCACACCGTCCTCTAATACAAATAACCAACCCTCAGAATCAGATGGTTTCTTCTTTTATGAGACAGTCCTTACTGAATTTAGAAGAATTCATCTGCTGTCAGTCCATGATCCTGTTTGCAATTAGAATTGAAAATAGAAAAGGAAAAGGAATAGGAAGAACTGAAGATCCTAGCCTTTGCTCCTGTAGCAAACAAAGAAAACTACCCTACTAAAGCTGCCTTATGTTTGTAGCTATAAGGTAAAGGGTTTTCTTGCCAGCAGATAGATAATTAAAGGGATGAATAAGCTCCAGACCTGAAAATATTGGCCTATTATAAAAATATAGCAGCAAGGTAATAGCTGTGACTCAGTTTAGCAAATCTACAGTAATCATCTGCCCCTCTTCTACTCTGTGCAAAATGCACATACTCTGTCTGTCCACATCAGTAGTTTAAATGGGATTGTGAGGCACCAACCAACCAGACTCAGAACAATCAACCAGCCCCAGTCAAAAAAAATTGTGTTTATAAAACTGTATGCAAATAGGTTTATGGACAAACATGGGGCTGAATTCTTCAGGTGCATTATCGTGTGTAGAAACATCTTCTAGGAAACTGAGTTGGAATTATATGGTGAAAATCCCAGGTACTAATTACAATACAGGAAATAACATTTAAGTGTAAGAAGCAGCTTTTCTAGCTTTAGGGTGATCAAACATTGGAACCAGTTACCCGGAGGGATGGTGTAGTCTCCAACCTGGGAGATATTCAAGACCGAAATGGACATGGTTCTGGGAAACCTGTTCTAGTCGATGCTGCTCTGAGAAGGAGTTTGGTCTAACTGGTCTCTAAAGATCCTTGCCAACCTCAACCACTGTTATTTTTGGTTCTGTGGGTGACCTTTTGTACTTTCTCAAGGGCAAATACATCTGCCATGGGGTCAGACCATAGGACTATGTACATACTGTCTCTGTCTCCCACTGTTACTGTGGTGGTCAAAAGGAACCAGTGCATGACAAAGAAAACAGAAGTGTTTCTTTAAAGATCCTTGATGTTGGATGCCGAAAGGGAAGATGGAGGTTGAAGGAGATAGGGAAATGTAAAGGTGCACATGAACTGCAACTGTGCAGAGTACTTTTGGTTCCTGAGTATTACCAGCTCATGCCTGGTTTTGAGATCTACACTACAGTGTGGAAGAAAGCTGTGATTCCACCTGTTTGGTGCACACCTGAAGCAGTGGGGAACGGCAAATTGTTGAGCAGTGTAACAACATCCTGAGGCTGACCATCAAGGTGTCTTGCTCTCTTGCTCTTTCTGAGACTCCAAAGGGAATCTAAGGTAAATGAATTCAATCCCTTAGCCAGTTGCCTTACTGAAGAGCCTGAAGGCACTTATATAATGTGGACTGGTAGGTGGCACAAATCCTCCTAAAGCTGCCTTAAGGTGCTCAACAGCCACACCACACCAGTTCAAGGCTCACTTTAATGCTGCAAGTCTGGCCTCCCATTCGAGGAAAACAGAATTACCATTACAGACTCACAAACCAGGTGGACTATATAACATTAAAAAGTTTTTCCACAAGGAAAGCAGAAGGGTGGGGGATGAAAAATAAGTACTGAAAAAGCATAAAGCACCCACCAGGGTTTCCTCAGCAAAGAATAAATGCCAGAGATTTAGTCAACACTAAGAACAACTATGGAGCAGTATGCCTGCAATTCCCTTGAAAGCTTAGTATAGCCTGTTACTATTTTAATATTAGAGTTAAATGAAGAAAATTGAGAAACCAACTCAGATTTGACCTCTGGGTATTCTGCTCAGTAAGTCCAGCATAGCCCAAAGGCAAATAACCTAATGAAAATTATTAACCCACTAGCTGCTGTCTTAACATATGCCAGGTACAAAACAAATATCCTGAAGTTTCAAGGCAGTTTATTTTGGTCCCAAGAAGCATGTCATGTATCTCACTTCCCAGGAAGAGCACTTCTGTGACATGAGGTTACAGTACAGATGGAGTGCTGGTTGATTGCATAATGGTCTGGTGTTGGAGAATTCAAACGTGAGCTGTCTTTATAGATTGGAAGTGCCTGTCTTGCACCATTTCCAGGTTTGTTGTCACTCATAATATTTGAGGGAATGCTTCATGAACCAATAATGCATCTGCGCTGAATATATTCTACAGGAGCTGTCAACCATCCTATTAGCACACTCACTGACTCTGGCCACAGTCTTAAAATAAAAAATAGTTTTATTGAAGGATGTATTTGGCATTTTTCAATATTAAATTAATAAATAAATAATGGTATGTTTTCTGTTAAAATTTTAAAATGCAACTGTATCTACCTGGACTCGCTTTGCAGACATGCATTAATTAATTTAGATGCAATATCTGAAAATCTCTGAACATGTCAGTAATGTACATCTCTTAGTGAATTATAACATTCCATATTTTCAGTTGCTAATGACCATTAAAGTCACTCTAAATACATATTCTATATAAAATGTAAAAACGTGGATTTTTTCCTCCTAGATTTAATCTTATTTCTACCTTGTCATTTATTCTTCAGAATATGGAGTTCTGAGGTGTCCAAGACACATTGTTCTGCTTCTACTCAGGCAAAATGCATGTAAATTTAGCCATTATAAGGACTGCAACCTGATGAGTTTCCAGAGTCTGCACTGTAATCTATGTGCCTTTCATTGTTCTGTGTTATCTCAAGAATTATCTAAAAATACTACCATTTCACTGTCTGTACTAGTAAGTTGCTGGGAGCAGAACACACCCTCAGTTTGAAGAAGATTTTGTGACCAATCTCTGATGAAAAGATGGGAACAAGCAATCTTTGTTTCCTGACCTGATCAGTCTTACCCTTGCTATTCCTCTCCCACTATTCCAAAGGTGCCATTCTCTCACAGAGAGTCATGCTCAATGCAGGAAAAGCTGCATTTAATCAAGCTCATGTTCAGCAAGCTAAAAGTTCTGAGTGATCAGCTTTGAGTTGGGTGGAAAATATTTTTCATTCCTGAATATTTGTATTATATGCATAATTGTTATCTAAACAAAAGTAATGTGATGCCATTGCATAGTGATAATTTTCTGGGATGATTACCCTGCGTAAGTCACAGGAGATAATTCCTTGATTACACTTCTCAAGCTTTGGGAGTACACTGAAGTATGTAGACTTCAGGAATTCACAGGCAGACTGAAGAGATTTTTGCCCATGGAGAATGTTGGAAGGAAACAAGTTTGTTTAGGTAAGATGAGGCAGAAGGGGAACATAATACATTTGTTCTATTCCTTAATTCAGTTTATCTTTGTTTCCTAGTTTAAATCAATCACAAGGCATTGTGATTTATTGGGCTTGTCCCACCTAAAGCATCTGGAAACACTAGCTGCCAGACTGTCCTTTCCCTGGGCTTCAGCAGCAGCAGCACCCTTGCTGATAATTTGACCAGAGATTGGAAAGCAGTAGGCAGCTCCTTTTGCAGCAGTGGAGATGGGGCTTGCACATTACGACAAAACCCCCAAACCTAGCAAACTTCAATCAGATGGTATGCAGGAATAGGTCACGTGCTCGTGGTTTACAAGCTTTCTTCCTGGCAGTCTTTCTGACTAAATCCCAATTAGGGACAGCATGGGCACAGCTGACTGTGCATCAGCTATGATCTTGGACAGGACAATCTCTTGTGACTCACAAGTGATGCAGCTCTGGATTTCAGTGGTGATTTTACAACCCTGACTGCAGAAGAATACTGAAAATCATGATTATTTTTTGTAAAAAAACAAAACAAAACAAACAAACAAAAAAAAACCCACAAAAAACAAACAAAAGAAAACCCCAACAACCTATTGAAAAAAGGAATTTATTTTAAGCTCTTTGTTTTTAAAATCAAAAATATTCAGTTAACCTTTACGTAAAATAATTCTGTAATTCTTATTATTTTTCTAAACACATGTTCAGGGACACTACAATTCCTCTTTTAGAAAATATGAAGCATAATTAACTTAAAATTCTTTTCCAAAAATATTTTCAAGTCAAATTGTTTATTAAAACTGCTTCTTTACCAAAAGCAATATGTTCTTGGCTAAGGTATGTAATTAGTAGGTTAACTATCAGTGCTAATCATCACAGAATATAGAATTTCAATGGATTCGGTGACTAGCTAGTTTTTTCTTCTAGTATTCATATGACCTACTCCTATGTACAGTACACACATGGAGGTCCTGAGATCATAGATGACTGAGGCCTCTAAGAATTTGACATAAAACATTCAACCTGACTGGAGTATTGTGGATTTGGCAAGTATCTACTTTTCCCAGTGGTATTGCTAACACCTTGCCTAGATTGAGCTTGAGCTAAATCTGTTCATGAGCACTGGTCTCATTCAGGGCCTGGGACAGTGAGGAGATAATGATGTTATTGTAAGTATTAAGCATTTTTACTGCACCAAATACTCCTCTGACTGTAGCAGATATTCAAATGTATCCTGTAAATAATACCTTTCCTCCCAGTGCTCTCAAACTACTATGCAAACTATGGACATCATACCACTGAGATGAAACCCCTTTTTCAGCTTTGGAGAACTTATGAAATGTTTCACAAAATATTATTTCCATGTTTAACAGAGGAGTTGTTGCAAGGCCTTCTCTATATTTCAACATTTAAGAATTGATATGGTCTCACTGGCATTTAAAGGAGCAGTTATGACCTATTCCCTGCTCACTAAACACTCCATTGACAATTCCAAATAGTTACAGATGACCCACAGCTCTCCTCAGTCCCTACCTTCCTTCATCCTGAGCAATGCTGGAAATTGAGACTACTGTCACACCAGCCTTTTCCAATGCTTCTTTATATTAAGACAGGTCAGACGAGGTCACTGGTCTTTGATCTACTGTATTTCTTCATTCTTGTTTTAAACTACCCAACCTTTCTCACATTCCCATAACTCTTGACAATGAAAGCAGCAGCTGTCTGTTCCACTTTCTAACTAATAACTTCTGTTCAGAGTGGGAGGGAAAAACAGCTTTATTTTAAATGCAGGATTTTCTGTTGGAGACCTAAGCACTAATTGCTTTATGTTGTGCTGTCGTCCCCCCTCTTACTCCAGGAATACCTACAGACCACCTCTGTTTTCCCTTTGCCTGTTTCTACCCCTCTTCATTTCTGTGCAAGAGCAAGAAGCAGAACTTTGCTACCTTTGTGATTATTAGCGGCCCTGGGCTCATACTGATTAGTCCCAGTGGCACAGGGTTAATGAGTTAAGTGTGCTTATTCAATTAAGCCACCTCTTTGTTTTAGCTCACATAAATTTTAACCTGATCGCTTCAAAATTACCTTTGGCACTATTCAGTAATAGAATAAATTGAATAAATTGAATCAAAAGAAAAATGAAAGCCTTCTTAGTTCTTAAGTATGTGTGTACTTGATTTGCCCTCAGTAAAAATAAATGGATAGAAAGCTTAGTAGAAGCATTCTGACTCTGAGTCGATCTACAGTTTACATCATGGAACACGGGCAAACTGGAATTGTTTTGGGTCCTGGCCTAATGTTTGGAAGAATTTGGCACTTTTACAAATTTTAGGTTGTTTTCACTCAGAGTTACTCAGTTATCTATTTTCTTAAAAATGCCCTTGGACTACACCTTACTTACAGCAACTACTTCAGTGCATTAGCTTGAACACAGGACGAATGAGCCATTTCACTGGAACACCTTTTTCTAACATAGCTGCAGAATACAGCAATTTACTTTCCTCAAAGTTGCATTTTTGGGACTGTAAATTAGTAATGGATGTCACACTGCATCATGGCAGACCAACTGATGTCTACAGTTAAGGCACGGCAGAACACAAGGTTTTTTTCATCTGTAAATAAGATATTGAAAGAAAAGCCACTGGATCCCAGTCCATAGTTTCCTGCAATGACTCTTTGGCATACTAAGAAGGTATTTGATTTTGAATGCTGATTATCATTGAGAAGCATCACATTTGAATCTCTCTGATTAAATGGAGGACTTTCATAATGGCGGTACTAATTGCATTTGTACACACACTGACTGCCCTTAAAAATACCCTCTTAAGGTAAGATTCACCTCGTCTAACATTAATCATTTAAAAATTAGGCACCTAGTCTAAGCCAATTACCTCAGCTGCCTCTGTATTCAGTGAAGAGAGACAGACACTTCCAGAGCACGATTCATCCCACGAATCTTAGAAGGGGCTGCATCTCTTGGTAGTTTGTTCACTTATACCATGATGTCACCAAACACAATTAGGTGAAATGACTTCTGCCCTCACTACAAATGAGAAGCTGGATAAAAAATTTAAAAATCAAACAAAACTAAAAAACACAGAAAATCCACTAAATGAATCAACAAAATCTTTCCAGTAATGCGATATGAAAAGGGGCATTATGAAAATTAATGTGATGTTATTCATCCATCTTGTTTTCTTAACATAACAAGGATATTGCCCTTAAAAATGGTGACATTTTGATTATATTCAGTGGTGTACAGAATGCCCTGACCTGAAGTTTTTGTACTACAAAACTTTTGGCAGGCAAGCAATTTCAATCTCCCTGCATCCAAATGATTCAAATCCATTCCCTTGGGGATGACTGCTACCAACATTTCCACTGGACTGCAGTGATTACACCTTTAAAAATGCCTGACATATTTTGATGTTTTCTCTAACAGTTGTAGCTAAATTTCCAACTGAAGTAAACTCATTTTTGTTAGAAACTTTAGGAAACCTTGCTGGTTGGTGACTTGCTGCTATTTGTAGTGTCACATAGAGGGACATTTACCTGATTCACTCCCTATACTGCACATAACCAGCCTTTCTTCTGGACTGAGTTCTTCTTAATCATATGCCTTTGAATCAACTTGTAACTTCCCTTGGGGAACATTCATAAAAAAAATATTTCACAGTAAGTGTTTCAAGGAGCAAAAGAGAGCTTGTGTGTCCTGTAAAAACATAAAATTAAAATATAAATTAAATCACATTAGGGTTCTGCACAGAATAAACTCAAGTTAAAATAGTCATAGAGATCACTTACTTATTTGGCAATTTAATCTGGCCTAGGATCCAGAACTGATTGCTGAACTATCTCCTAAAAATGTGATCTTCAAACTTCATCTTATTCACACAGAGACCTTGGCAGCACAAACAGGCAGTACATCACTCCAGCTGTATCTCTGCTGCATTGGCCTCTGGTTCTGAATTACAGCATCTATCACATTCTGGCTTTTGCTTGCCAAGCTTTTAAAGGTGTGCTCTTGCTCACTGTACCTTATGAACAGCTTTCCCTTCCATCATTGGGCCTGCTTTTGAAGTTTACTGATATCGACTTATAAAATATTCTTTCTCTGCATGCCTACCCCTCTGACTACTGTGTAACTGAGACGTGCATGCATATCGCAAGTGTCAAGTCCCAGTTTGAAAGTGCTTTGTCTTGCTCATGCAGACTGTGAAAACTTCTGTCCATAAATATCTGAACCTCATATGCTTTTAAATCTAGACACAACATACATCCTTTGGTTAAGATCTATTTATAATTAATAGGGTGGCATAGACTGGCAGATTCTTCACTGGAAAGACTATAGACATAAACTCTATGTGTATATGTATACATATATATGTGGAGACATGCTCTATTCCTCTTTTCAGTTTTAATACCATCATATATCATATTTGTTTTTAAATTATGTTTTGCTCTGAATTTTTATTTTGTAATAAATAGATGAATTTTGCATGTTGACAGGAACTTGCCTCAAAGTCACATTCTCACTCTTTAGCAACCTGATCATGAAGATAGCCCTTTAGCTCTCAGTACCCTGTTGCTTTCAGTACCCTATCCCTGTTTTTTTCATATTACCTTGCTGTGGTTTAACCCCAGCCAGAAGTCAAGCCCCAGGCAGACGCTCACTCAGTGTTCCACCAGTGGGATCAAGGATAGAATCGGAAGGGTAAAAAGTAGAAAACTTGTAGGCTGAGATTAAGACAGTTAATAAGGAAAGCAAAAGTCACACACACAAGCAAAACAAAATAAGGCATTAATTCACTGCTTCCCATGGGCAGGCAGATGTTCAACCACCTCCAGGAGAGCGGAGCCCCATCACATGTAATGGTTAATTTGGAAGACAAAGACCATCACTCCCAATGTCCTGCTTCTTTCTCCTTCTTCCCCCCCACAACTTTGTATACTGAGAATGATGCCGTACAGTCTGAAATATCCTTTTGGTCAGTTTGAGTCACCTGTCCCAGCTGTGTCTTGTCCCAGCCTCCCATGCATCCCCAGTCTCCTCATCAGTGTGGCAGTAAGCGAAAGCAAAGGCCTTGGCTCTGTGTAAACACTGCTCAGCAATAACAAAACCATCTCTACATTTTCATCACTGTATTCAGCACAAGTCCAAAACATAGCTCCACCCATACCAGCCACTGGGAAGAAAGTTAAGTCTACTACAGCCAAAACCAACACATATCCAAAATGTTGAAAATCACTGCAATTAAATCACCCCTTGACTCTTCAGAAGTTTTGTCAGATTTTTTTTAAATTCTAATGTTGCCATTCAGTGATTTATATACACTAGGCATCAAACTTAAGTAAGAACGATCAGGAAGCGTTAAACTCCAGACCTGAAAGAAAATGCTGTAGTCAACAATACACTCTATTCTTGTCCATTGATATACAACTGTATGCCATGAGAGGCTTTGTCACCACCACTGTGTCTGGGCGTATTGCCCCGTTCTCTCTTCTGGGATGTGTCCCCGGGGCTCTAGCTCTGGGAAGTACTCAGAGGGACCAACCTTCTTTCTCGTCTTCCCTGTAGAGGAAGCACATAAGTGCACCACAAAATCAGAATTGTAAAGGTCTTAAGACTCTGCTAGATCTTTTCTTTTAACCAACCTAGGGTATAAATCTTTGAGCACACGTTTCAGGCAAGATCTGCTTTGTGAGATAGCCTTATAGCTCTAAACAAAACATGCCTTTGAGTGCAAGTACTGTTTGTCTTTTATTAATAAACTAATTGATTGTGTATTCAGAATGGTATTTTTAATGTCAATTTCTGACTTCTTTCAATGTTCAGTGATTGTGTAAATAATTTAAAAAGCTATTGCTAGCAATGGTTGATGAAAATGTCTTTGGGGCATGCAAGAGATCAGAAATCTACAGAACAGATTCTAAGGTCTAAGCAGAAATGGTCAGAAATCACACCTATAGCTTATGACTCAAACTCTAATAATCTCCACAACCCTTTAAAAAGAGAGAGAATGGAGGAAATAATTTTGGACATTTCAGTGAGACAGAAAGAGGAGCACATTTGCTATCACTGTCCTCTTTCAGAAGCCCATAGAAAGGCATCTGTGGGAAAACAGGAAATCTGAGATCTTAACAGTTGACCCTTCTCCAGAAAGGAGAGAAATGAAGGTGCCTGCATCAATGAAATGTTTCATGAAAAAAACATCTACAAAGCAAGTGGAAGAGCAGGCTGCTTGACCATTAAGTTAAAAGTGTATGACTTCATTTAGTAATTCATTAGATGCAAAAATATTAGATGTTTAAATTACCCCACTGTTGAGAATAAATGTTGATAAAAAAAACTGTGAGTTCACAGATAAAAATCCTGGAATCTTACTCTATACTTTTGAAGTCAAAAAGCCTTTGAAATAAAGGGTAAAATTCAGTCCTAGGAGAATGGAAAATACAATGTATGCAAGCTGACATACACCTAATAAAGCTACCTTTATAGACACAAATTAGTTGCAGAGAACTATGGGGAAGTCTACTTCAACATTGTCAAAGATATGTTGCATTTTTATATAGCAAAAATGCTACTGAATTCCAGCACCATAAAACACTGGAAGATATCACACAAGTTCTGCTTTCTCACAGAGCTCTTTCTTATGTGCTTTGGGAAGGGGGAAACTGATGGCATCATTACTGTCATTATAAGTGTCATTACTGCCACTTTTCTCTTTTGGCAGGACGTAGTGATGTACTACCTCACTTTATCACAGTTTATATTCTTGCATAAATGATGCAAATGACAAAGTTTGGAGAGCACAGGTATTCCTAGAAAGTGCCAAGCATTACCACGAATCATATTAGGATAATCTGAGGACTTGAAAAGAATTGTTAGTTGAGTAGTTTTTGTGGCTCAAACACATAATGGTACTTTTGGATTGTTCATTTGCTAGCTGCAGCATTAAGCACTGGAAAGAAAGTAATGTCTTAGATAACATAAAAAAGAGACGTCACCCAATTTTCCCCTCTATTAATAATAGAATCATTGAATGGTTTGGGTTGGAAGGGATCTTAAAGATCATCTAGTTTCAAAGCTTCTGCCATGGGCAGGGACACCTTTCATTAGAGGTGAAGTACTTACTTATTATTGTATATTTATCTGTTAGATACAGCAAGAGGTTCCTAGCAGAGATCAAGTCTGCATTTTAATGACAAAAAAACCCCCAAAACCTTCTTGTCTCATTTAATCCAAATACAAAGTGAAAGACAACAGGTAGATGCAATGTGAGAGGAGGAGAAGGAGGGTGACAGTGATGATTATTGCAGTAAACACTAGTCAACAATTACACAGTCATTGTTTAGCCTTCTATGCAAAATATAATACATTTGGAAGGTGGCTTATCTTTCTCTTTAGATCTGTCTTTAGTTCCCATAATGTTGCAGTGTTCTTTACAGCTGCTTGGAAAATTATTTCCCCCAGTGGAGAAACATAGAAAGCTTCCTATTTTGTCTGTATGGAAAAAAATTGAAAGCAATTCACATATTTTGAAATATTAGGGCCTGAAAGGGCCAAGCAGATCATCTAGCCTGACCTCTCATGCATCTCAGGCAATCTATTTTATCTTAATTATCTCTTTATTAATCAAAATAATATATTTGAATTAATGCAGAGAGTTGTCCTGCCTTGATGCAGAAAAATTGGTACATGAAGTATCCTTCATTTGTTTTTGCTAATTTGTTATTCTGGCTAACTACCCTGACTGTTAAATATTTCGATATATTCCTAGTTTATCTGGCTTCACTTGCCAGTCATTTGTTGCAGTTCTGATCTACTCTGTAAGATTTAAATGTTCATTGGCAGCTGGACTCATCTTCCAGGAAGGTAATTCAAGGCAATTCTCAACCAACTTTTAAATAAATAAAGTTTCTCAGCTCAAAACACTTTTCTCATCTTCAGAATAAATTTTCTTTCTTTTTTTCCATTCCCACTCTTAAATCTCTTCCTGAGATACTAGAGTCAGGATACGCTGTCCATTTCTCAGTATGATGTTGCTTGTTCTAGATTGCAGCACACTGCTATGTTAAATTACACATTACTTGAATGAACCCACCTTGCTTTGTCCTCTCCTCATTGTTATGACAAATGTTGCCACTTTTCTCAGCAGTTACTATTTTACAGAATCACAGAATGTTTGAGATTGGAAGGGACCTCTGGAGATCATCTAGTCCAACCTCCTTGCTAAAGCAGGTTCCCCTAGAGCAGGTTGCACAGGATCATGTCTAGACAGATTGTAAATATCTCCAGAGAGGCAAGAATCTACAGCCTCTCTGGATCAAATTAAGGTGTCCACGATAGTACACACACAGTATCTCCTTTCTGACAGTGTGAACTTAAAATGAGCAACATAGCTTGTTTCTTTAGACAACAGTCTATATCTTTGAAGCTAAAGTGCACAAAACCACAAGGGGCTAATGATTATGTGGCTAAACACACCACAGTTGGCTGGGGGAGATGTCAGGAACTTCTTAGTGAGAGGGGAAGAGCTGAAGCTGAAAACCTCAGAAGCTGATTTTCTCAGATTTTCTATAAATACAACTGCTCTGTACTGTGTTTAAACACTTTGGATTAGTAGCTACAGTTCTCTGAATTCTGCATTTATTTGTCTGAAGAAGGTAGGTGCTGGAAAAGCAGAGAGGTTCAATATACCTGTTTCTGCTGGGTTTTGTACTCTGTACTGAGGTCCTGCCACGAACAGATTCCAGCAGGGAACTAACATTACAGTTTCAAGACTTAGGACCTGATTCAAGTTACAGTCCAGTCTACTACAGAATGAAATCAGCTGCACTTCACACTTCTGCAATCTCCTCTCATCTGTAGAGATCACAACCTTATCCTCTTTCATTCCTTTTTCGGGGGTTGAGAGGAGGAATAACAGAGCTTTTCTAGGCCCTCTATATATATGTAGTTCGAGTATATATCTCTTGCTTTCCTTGTTTTCCTCTGAACCAGGAGGAAAAGTCTTTCCATTGAAATGCTAATAGAGGAACAAACTGTATAATAAGACTGCATCCCCTTTGGGCCTACATGTAATTTACACATAAAATGAAATTGCACATGGCCTTGTTTCATAGCATATTTGTTTAATTATCTTTCTTAAAAGCCTTTTTCAATTAATTTTCAATATTTAAAAAAGGAATAAAAATGCCAATTTATCTGTGTACCTGATAATTAAGTACAGTTTGGGGAATAATTACATTACCTAATAGAAGAAATTTGTCCAGCTCTAATAACTGGTATTTTTCAACAGTTTTACTTGCTTTCTTGTTCTCCAACTGCTCTAATTCAAAAGAAGTTTACATTCTGCATGTGTCAGTCAGTCCTCACGCATCACATCAGACACTGAGCAGTTGACCAAAACAGCTCTGCCTTTGCTGACAATGACTCAGGAAAGAATGGACAGATGCAGGCCTGAATCTCTCCAAGAGGGCCATTTGCACAGTTCTACTACATACCAGTAAAAGTATAACCAATAGAATCAAGAATGTATTAAGTTTTTCATCACCTCTCATTGACTTTGAGAAACCCCAGTCTGACATACTCTGTTGAATTCTGGTAATCTTTTTCCAGGAACACTGGAACATCCTTGTTCAATATCAGTAGGAGCAGATGTAGAAGAGAGCTATTCAATAGATAACCACACAGCAGTGCGTTGAGAAAACGAAAAAGAAAAGAAAAGGAAAAAAAAGTTGTTTAGCATAGTCAAGAAAGTACCAAGAAAGATAGAATTACTGTCTGAAAACACGTGTTGCTGGGATTATTAATAAAGACGAAAATCTCTACAGTAATGAGGTCAAAATAGCAACTTTTGTGGCAAAACCAGCCTGCTGATTTTTCCATTGAGGAGGTAAGGAAGAACTCTATGTGGAATGCCCTTCCTGGACATCCATTTCCCTCCTTCTCCATATGAGTGGCCTAAAATTGGCCATTACAGCCTGGTACAGTGCTGTGAAGGGGCTGATAAGGTGTTGAGGTGTTCTCTTGCAGGTAAAGCTCTTGACTCTGCATGGTCCCAACTGCTGCCGTTGCACTAGATCACTACAAATGGGGAAGCCCCAGTTCTGAATCCAGCTTACTCATCTGTGAGAGCTGGAGCAATCCAATTAGAACTAAAGGGATATACGAAATGGGATGAGCAAAAGCAGCAGCTTGGGGTTTCAAGGTAAATAAATGAAATCACCTCCTGGAGATGGCTGGACATAGCTAATATTGGCTACTATTGCATACCGTGGGGCAGAACAAGACTCATTGGTTCATCAAGAACCCAGAGACTTCATTTAAGTCACTAAGGACCAGTCAGTAGTAAAATGGACTCCACACAGCTGTGGGTTCCTGTGCCACAGAAGGAGCTGGAACTTTCTCATATGGGTCAGAGGCATAATATCAAAGATCTATTCTATTCCCATAAATGGAATGGCTTCTGTACTGCTTACCTACTGAGTAATTAGGCTAGAGTGTGGGAATCTTTTTGCCATTTAAAAGATTTAGTAAACAGCCGAGAGTTTCACTTTACTTAATTTAAGAAGATTTTCTACCTATATGAGGTGTGATGTTCTGTTTCTGCAGCTGAACTAGAGGCAGTAAGATGGAAAGCATTCATGTCATGCATTTCACCAATCTCAGGGATGAGTGAGGGCTGATTTGTGCAACCAGGATGGTAGGGGAAAAAACAATGAGAAAGTATTAATGAAAATTCTTCTCAGCCAGTTTTTCTGGTACCATTATTACTAGTTGCTAGGCTCAGTTTCTGTTGCTGAATCATGTTAGGAATGCAAGGGGAGCAATAGGGTTTCAGGTCAAGTAATTGCCAGCTGCCTGACAAGGTAAAGATCAGGTTTTATTCAAACAGCAAACATCTTAAGACAAAGCTGAGTTTCTCTGCGAATGCTCTCCACTCCCCAACAATACAGTACTTCTCTCAGTCTATAGCCCTGGTAGAAGAACTAGTAGCAAAAAAACCCCAAAAAACTTGAGAAACAAGCTTACCAGCCTTGTTAAAACTTTTCTTCGCACCTTCTCCTGCTTCTTTCTCTGCTTCTAGTTTATATCACTTTGCCTTGTAGTTAATCAGGCTGGTGCTGACAATTAGGCTTGTTAACACTTTCCTTTCAGAAGGCTTGTTCTCCAATTAGGCTGTCTGCCCCATTCCAGGCAGCCAGAAGATAATGTGACTGTTCCCTGTATTTAGTCCCAACAGCATCTGCAAGGACACCTGGCAGCTAAGGGTAGAGCTTTTAACCCCTGAGCTGTCTAGGCAAACTGGACAATAAACCAGATCAATTTATAATTAAAAATAGTAATATTTTTAAAATATCTATATTTGTGTATGTGTGGTTTGTGGTGCTTTTATTTTTGTTTTTGTTTGTTGGTTTGTTTGTTTTTAAAGGAATTAAAATTCCAGCTAAGTACCTTGTAGGTGTCAGAAAAGCGCCTGTTCAAAATCTGTTATAAAAAGTGCTTGGTATTCAGTGGATGTTAAATACCTAAGAGGCTTAGGCATCTAATTACAAAATTAGCTACTTACATATGTGGAAAATTTAGTCTGGCATACTTTTTGTGCAACTGAATACTCATAATCTATGTTCAGTTGCTGTACCTGAAAGACTAGTTACATTTATTTCTGAAAAAGAGATACGTTCTTCTTTGTTACATATAAGGTAGTTCAGTCATGAATCAAAAGTTTCTATTGCACCCAGAAAACTACACAAATCTGGGGTCCCTTTTCTGTCCCAAAAACCATCTCTTGTTATTTAAGCAATTCCATTTTAAATGACACAAGCAGTAATGACAAAAAGGTGAAATAGATGATTAGCTGTATATTATGCTGCTTCCCTTTCTGGTCCTGGAATGGAAGCTCTGTGTGATTACAGCTTCAGTACAACTGAACCATAATACTATCTTGGATATGTCATACATTCAGTTCTATCACAAATCATTTGCTGCCTTTGTCTTGAACAAGGTCTCACAGACTAAAGTCTTAATTCTGATTACAGCTGTTCTCCATGCAGTCCACATCCTATTTATCCTCCCGAGCTTGCACACACTGTATTGTCTCTGTGCTGATTGCTGTCTGTTAATTTGATATATGAATTCTGGCTTGCCTCAGTAAAGGACCATAAAGGATTTGATGATGATGTGGACCTGAGAAGTGTTTCATAGCCAGTGGGCAGTGAATTTTAGTTGGATCAAAGAATATATCCAGGCTGGGGCCACAGCACCAAAACTATACTAAGGGGAATACTATGTATCACATGGCTTGATTTTCAGGTCATAACCTCCGTGTTTCTGTTTGGACATATTAACAACAATAGTAATGGAATCCATGATTGCTGATGACATAAAAGTGGATCTGTAGACTTGAGTGGTCATGAGGAGTGACTGGAGTTTTTGTTATAGCACTGCAGTCTAGAGTTTGCCAGTGAAATGGCTAGATGTCAAATGATACCTGTCAAACACAGAGATGTTTAAGTTCATTCTTATGCTAGTATCTGTACTAGCAACTTAACAAGATTACTCCTCCTGCTGAAGGTGGAGCTTCTAAGTATTTATAGCCTTATTAATAATAAAAGAATACATGAATAACACTGTAAAAATAAGTATTCTTAAAATCAGTCAAATTTTAGCGATGTTTATTTTATTCCTTACCATATTTCCCTCATGCTCTGCACCTGGGGGCCATTTATTGTGGAAGTAATTACAGAAGCTATTGATAATGCTAACATACAAACATCAGCTGCTTTCCATGTTGCTGGAGAATTTGTGGTTCACTTTCATAAAGATTTAATTGAAGAGCACTGCTAAGGAGGGCAAAATAGACACTCCTTAGCTTGGTTTGATGAGTTGAAGCTTCAGTGATTCTTTTGTGGTATACTAACAATAGCAAAACCACAATTTTCAACAAATTAAAATTTAAGAACAGCTACTCTACAGTCTCCCAGTGGGTTAGCTCCTAGTTATGTTTGGTTGAAAATTATGTTATAATCTTGACTTTTGTTAAAATTAAAATATTAACGAGTATTTCGTCTCTTACAGTTATGCAATATCAAACGTCCATCTAAATGAATCTGGCTTCATTAGCACCAAAAAATATTAATTTTCTTCCAAAGCTGCTTCTATCTTAACCGGTCTGTAATTCAACTTTTTTCTTTAGGAATTGAAACACTGCTGACAGGTTTTAGTGGGCATTGTGTACAACTTTTGACTTTGATAACACATAAATAGAGTATAGAGAAAAATAGACATATATTCCCTGGCATCAAACAAAACTGCATGATCCTTCTTTTCAGACAGCCATTCCTATCCAACTCCTCTGCAGAGAGGACAGCAGAGAAAAGTAGTGGATACAGGAATGATGGAATTGTGGAAGAATGTAACATAAGGCAGAGAATATCAAGGGTGTTTTAGAAGTTGAAAGCAAGGGAAAGAACCCTGAGGTTCCACAGAGATGTGGAAAGATTATTCTGTAAAACTGGCCAAAAATGCCATGCTCAAATATATTTTTCCTATGACAATGGTGTTTTTGACAGAACAAAAAATTTTGTGAGAAGATTTGTCATTTGGGGGAACATTTTACATTGCTGATATATTTCGACAGAACAAAATACAAAAAATTTGAGAGATGCAAATTTGAGTAAATCTCTTTTCCTGGCAGGCAGTTTTAAGGAGACAACATAGTTCTTGGGTCCTTTTTAAGGAAATAAAGGACCATTCCCTTCAAAACAATTTCTACAGTATTAGGATGAAGACAGGAAGGGGAAGGGTGCTAAAAAGACAAACAAAAAGAACACAGCTGGGAAGTAAAATATGAAAAAAAGAAGTGATATGGAATATGTCTGGGAGACTTTTAATGGACAGGAAAGTGATCAGTGTGAACAAATAACAGGAAGTCAAGAAAAGCAAATAAATGGAAAAGAAATGGTGCAAAAACATATGGGCAAAACCACATCCTTCTCATGACTCCTGGTAAAGATAGTAGAAGATTTGGTTTCTGCATTTTAGGTCTGCAAAGAAACTCATAGTGTTTCAGCTAATCTGTTCATTGGTTTGCTTCAATTTGTGCTTTTCTTAATGGAGCCATCTTTGAAATCAATAGGAAGAGTTAATGTCTGCATACCAAACGGCAAGAAGAAAGCAGGTGCCATCCTATATGTAGAGCTGAGGCACAGCTGGGGTGCAGTGTATGCCCACCCCAGCCATGCCTCATGTGGCTTTTACCATGCCCTTCAAAATTGTGGACTGCACTGCAAGACAAGGCACAGGAAGAGAATTGCAGAGCCATTGTTAGCCTAGAGGAAATCCTAGGGCTGATGACTAGATTTTTGTGTTTTACTCACAAGTTGTTACTGTATGCCCTAACTTCTCCAACTTCACCATGCTTTGCATCACAGTATTTATGGTGCTTACACATTTCTGCGCCTTTTCCTTTTGTTTTGCCTGAGAACCCCACTGCTGTAATTCATGCCCCTTTCAGCTCTCCCTTCTCTGTGGCAGCTCTCCTTTGCTACCCCAGTTCTGATCACACCTTTGTGCTTTTAGGCAGCACTCAGAAGCTTCTCAAAGCCAGAGTTCAAAGGAAATCCCAGAGAAGAAAGGCTACCTAGGGCTATGCATTTGCCGTCTTAAGCCCAGTTTTTAGCTCCTATCAGGATTTATTTTATAATGTCAACGTGTTACAGCAACACAATCCTTTCCACAGTCTTCTGAATAAACCATCTCAGAGGAGTTTGAAGGTAAAAGCCTACACCCAGTGTTTACAGGGAGTCCTGTAAGAGACTCGTTTCTGCTCTAAAAAATAGGAAAAGATGTTGTTAACTGCCATAACTAAATATCTAAAATGAAAGTGGAGACTAAGCATTTCACCTAGTTGGAAACTTTTGCTGTAAACAGCAGCAAAACACAGACTGCAACAAAAGGGAGGAGCCACTGTAATTGCCTTTTGCTGTGATCTCTAGATTTTTGATTGAAAGGGTCATGTCTAGGGTTCTATGCTCGTTCTTTTCTCATAAGCTCTCAGTACTTAGAAGTCTTTTCTTCCACTCTTAATTTGCCTGGAGCAAGGCTTTTATCTAGACTTTTAGCCAAGAGGCACCTGCTGAAATATTCATTGGTAGAAATTGTGCCATGGGTGTTTTTCCCCATTTGTCCAGTTCTATGTCATTAAAATAAGGTTGAATGCAATGAAAATAGGATTTGACACAGAAGAATGGCATCCTCTCAAAAACTTTGTATAATAAGGCAATTAACCCTTTTCAGTGCAAGAATTGAAATACTCAAGACTGCTGAATAATATCCTCTCTCAATGGCCCTTTAGCACCACATCAAAATGGAATTGAATATTATAACTTCACAAGGTAGAAGAATTGAATTTTAATCTGCAATCTTTGATAAGGATGATTTAAAGATTTTGATATTTTATTTTTGTACTGATCTCTACCTAAACATGGTGGTCATTTGAGAAAATTCAAAATCCATGCATCTTTAAAATCTTCTAATGTGTATCTAAAATCCATTCTTCTTTCCTTCCTGCCTTCTCATAATACCCAGTTGGTCATATGAAATGATTCAAAAGACATTTTTTGTTTGCAATTTGGTCTGGGAATGAAAATAGAAGTATTCAAAAATTTCAAAGGATAAAAATTAAATTGAATCAAAGAGAATCCCAGATATATACAATTAAACCTGGAATAGTTTTGACCTTATGCAAAGCTGGCCTCAAAGCTCATCTGTTAGCTTTGCTTTGAGCGTGGGTCAGGTGAACTCTCTGTGAACTCTGTAGGTCCATTCTGATCAAAATTGTTCTATGATTCTATTTTATTATTGTAATGGAAGCAGATACTCAATGTGCAGAGAGGAGTAATTTTTTTAAAAACAGAGTTTAAATTTAATCAGTTAACAACAGCAGGAGGTAAAATAATAGTCTCCAGTATGATATCATTTCACCCTGCGTTTCAGGGGCTAATCCTAGGCCTGATCTGAGAGTCTTCCCAAGAATGTAAATCCAATTACATATAAGACATTTCCTTGTATACATACTGGAAATTTCTTTGTATTTACTTGCATGGTTCCTGTCAGATTTTGTTATCTGATAACACAGACACATAATACTTTAACAGTCTTTCTCTTCTCTAAAGATCTCAAAGAACATGAAGAGCAGTCAGAAATTAAACCATGTAAAGCTCTTTTTAAATGGGGAAATATTTTGGTTTTGCATATGCATTAGTATGAAAACAGACACAAAGAAATCAAGCCATTTTGTCAAGATTTTGTAATGAAAATAAAGGGCAATTACAATTGTGCATCTAAATGATATAACATAGGACTTGCAGCCTGTGGGTAGCAAAGGCTAGAACAGTTTCATATGACATCTCTCTGCCTCCTTGGCTTCACGACTCTAGAATGTTTAGAAAACTAGGTAAGTTATAGCAAATCTACTACAATTCAATGAAAAGATATTTTTTCTCTCATAAGTGGTCAGTTGTATAGGTTACAGTTGGTGAAAAGTTTTAGATGTATATCCTTATTGAGTAAGCTTTCCAATATATGCATTACAAAGTATCTAAGTCCAGGATTTAAATAGTTTAAAGTTAAGCAAGAGAGTTTAATTTTTAAGTTAGACAATGAGATAGTTGTTGGCATTTGGCTGACGGGAAGTAGTCCAGACCCATAAGACATAGTCTCTGGGTATCTGCAATCTTCCCTAGACAATATCTGGAGTGATATATAAATAGATAAATAGATATATCCACAGAAGATGCTGCTGAGTGCCTCAAGGTCTCCAAAGCGAGGTACATCCGTGCTAGCCCAGTGAGAAATTTCCGGAACACAAGCCCCGTCATTCAATGCTATCTGAGTCCTGTAGCAGTCCCTGAGGCTCCTTTTTGAAATTGACCACAAGATTTCTCAGAATAGAGATGGTGACCTGAACCAGGAGCTCTAAGGTTCACACATGCAAACCTTATGGGAGCTCTGCAGTGTGTGCTTTGCACTGTCAGACACATGCCAGGGCCGTGCTCTGTCCTGCTTTATTCCAAAAGGAAGGAAGTACGGGGAAAGATACAAAAGCCATGATCCAAAAGCTTTGATTTGTTTTCAACCGTTACCAAGGTAGGAATGATGTATTTGGCATGAAGTCTCTAAACTTTTGGTGTGCCAATTACAGAGAAAAAAAAATCCAGCCACTTCAGTTGCTTCAGATATTTCCTAAGATGCATGAGAAGAAAACTTGGCACTCTAGGAGTAATGTGCTGGGTTTACCCTTTTTGGCAAAGTGAGGCTATATTCCCATCTTTCTGCAGTAAAAATGTTGAGAAAAGGCCTTGTCTGCAGGACCTCACATCCTATGAAGTGTTGTATCACCAAATTCTGCTCTGAGGTACCTTAGTGTATATCTGGAGATGCTTTACCGAAGTGAATAGCTGTGATTCCAGCTTTATGGCAACATCACTGGCAGTAGATTTTGGCCTTTGGCTGCTTTTTTTCAGACTTTTCTCAGCGCATAGTAGCATATGTGCTATTTCAAAAGAAAAAAAGTCGTAATGTTGCCATGATAGAAGTACAAGTGCAGCCAAGGGTGTTAGAGCACAGTCCTTGATTAGATCAAAATTGCTCAGGACAAGACTGACTGCTTCATTGACTTAACACAGCTGTAGGATCTGAAAGATTCTGATGCAAACAGCACCAGTGCTCTCCACAACCTCCTTTAAAACCAGCCTCTTACATCCAAAAAAAAAAAAGCAGCAAGGAATGAACTACAAGAAACTGCAGTAAATGAGAAGCAGAGTTTTTAATGGATAAATGTAAAAATATTTTTCTAAAGCAGAGCAAATACCCTGATAACTACTTAACACCACTGAACAGCAGTCAGAAAATTACAATCTAATAAAAAGGCTGTTGGCATAATTGGTAAATGAACTTTCTCTGCTATTCCACTGTACTCTGTCCTACCTGATATGTTAGCAAGAGAATAAGCTTCACTTAACCCTCGGACTGGATGAATTAGGAGTTAAATACAGAAATTATGATTATGATAAATAAAAAGAGATGTAAAATAGCAATGGAGTACTTTACATCCCAAGAGTATGAAAACATTTAAAGTTTATGGATCTGGCATAGGAAAGAATGATCATGATTACAGCTGGATTGCATTTTAGTATTTAAATTGTGATCTTTGATTGAACACAGTCAATTTTTCTAACTGGAAAAGCAAATGCATTCCAACTTTTTTTTGTGTTAATTCACTTATTAACCAATTCAGCAGTGACTTTTCCAAAAATGTTCCCAATATTCAGCATGAATTTGCTGGTTTCGGTCAACTCTCCTGCCAATGCATGTGGATATGCAGATATGGGATGTGCAGACCTTCAGAATGAATTAATTAAAAACTCCAAGTGAATATTTGTGGAGCTATTCTGCAATAACCTACACTTGTATTAGAGATGCAAATCCCTTTTGGTCAGTTGCAGGAATCCCATGTGTTGTATGGGTATTTTTGGGAGAAAAAAGAAATCTTTTCCTGCCCCTACACCTCAGTTTCTAAAATGGTCTCTTGGGAGCACACAGTGTACACATATGAAGGTACATTTCACACAACCTTTCTGACATTTTTTACTCCCTTCTTTCCACCACGTACTGAGAAATTCACCTGAAAAAAGCTACTTGTTACTGGTTTCTAATGTCCTCTACTTTCTCATTCAAACAATGGCAAACAATAAAGAGCAGCAAGGAGAAAATTTGCTTAAATAATGTTGGGTTTTACTACTCCTGTTAAAATAAACTCTAAAGAGCAATTAAGTAAAACACACATTATTAGTGCTAGTGTAGCTTTGGACAAAATATTCACCATTGCACCCCAAGTTTAAGCGCATATCACAGTGACTCAAAACCTACCAAACAGTTTTGGCCTTGAAAACTGAAGGCCAGAAATGACCTTTAGCAGACTATTTCCAATACTTTCATTTAGGTTGAAGAAGTTTCCACTAAATTGTTGGCACATCTGTTTGCAGACAGATCTTAAATATTGCAAAAACAATGATTATTATAAAAAAATTGGCATTAAATTGAATTTGATTTAATTGTTCGATGGCATTCAATGAGTTATTTTTCTGCTATGGATCAAATCTTGGATTCATAATTCTCTCAGTCAGGTTCGGTATTTCCAAGAACTACAGTGATTACCTGTGATAGATACAGTTTGTCCTTCCTGCTCACTGCTATCTTTAAGAAGGCAGACAGCATGTAGGATCAATACAGTATCTACACTTACCTCTGAAATTAGAAATAACTTATTATAGACATGGGAATTTCACATGAATTGATAGAAGTACAACAGAAACATTATATGCCATTTATTTTACAGAAAGATATTGTGACAGATAAGCAAAAAAACAAACCCCAACAAGCAAACAAACAATCAAGCAACAACAAAAAAAAACCACTCCTGGAAAAAAAAATCAAGATAGGAGGGTAATGTGATTTAGTGCCCAGCTTTGAGGTTCCGTCAGAAACTGGATATGAAAGGATTACAACAGCACACCTGAAAACTCTCTGAGATCACAGAGTCTTTAGGTGATTACTTGGCATACTTGGTTCTTGCTTCTTGGCTTCTTTTGCAACTTACATCGCAAAGAGTGAGGACAGCTCTATTTTGTACTGACAGTTATTTGTAGAAAACCTGGGCACAATTCTGTCTTGCCAAACAGTGTAAGGTCTTCCCTTTCATTAAATTAAATTGGACTAAAAACCTATTCAACATTAAGATCATGTTCATGGAGAAAAAAAATATCTCATAGAGTTAGTCTGCAGTCACCATTCTCTTTTCCAGGGATGGGAAAACCGGTGTACATGCTTTTGTTACACAGTGGTGGCCACAGAAAATTACAAATATTTCCCTAATTCCTTTTCCTAAAAGTCTCTGTGGAATTTGCTTTACTCATTAGAATTCATAGATAGTACTTCTCTAAAGTAGCAAAGATTTATCCAACTTTTTGTGTTTAAATATGGAGCTGAAAGCCCTAATAGAAATTTAATTTGACTAAATACTTACATACTTTATGGTCAATCATCCAGATCTTTTACAAGGCTCCTTGGCTTTGGAATTACTAATCTCAAATGGTGCTATATATGAGCCTTGTCTAACATGACATGTATTGAAACAGACTGTGGAACGATCAGTTAGAGATGAGAACCTTGCTACAGTTTTAGTGAACCAAAGCTAAGAGGCAAATTATTCAATTATAGTAAATTTACAGTAGCTTAATATTTGATAAAAGTGGTTCTTCTATCATTAGAGCATCATATCGAAAACCCTTGAGCAGCGAAATAGCTCTAGAAATGCCAAGGATGTTTTAGCCACTTACTAAGAAAATTCTTCTGTCCTGATTTTTTATGAACGCTTTGGCTCTTTGTACAATAATGGCTATGAAGACGTTTTTGGCTAGTGCATTGATGGTCCAATTTACCTTGGATTGCAGTGCACCAGAGAGAGCAGTGTTAGTGGAGTAGTTATGGTAGAAGTTGTGGCCCTGTAATTAACCCAGGGGCTGTCAGTGCTCTGGGTGGCACCTGTAGAAACATCTAATGCAAAGAATTCTGCTCTCCTCTTTCAGTATAACATTGAGAAGTCTGTGGGAGGGGGAGGTGTCAGTCCTGATTTTTTCCACAACATACACCTCAGATCACTGTAATTTGTCCCAGTCTGTTGTACGTCTCCCCTATAGATCTGACCAAGTGAGATAAGACGCTGATAGTGAAGTCAACCAAAAGAAAGAGTTTTATAAAACAGGCAGTACGGGCTCATGAATGTGAGAACACTCAAGCTTACATGAAGATATGAAAAATCTCTCTTTTAAAAATCAATGATTGTCAGTCTTCTTCTGAAGCCATTATTAAGCTCAAATTCAACAGTTGATTTAATGCCTGCATAAATACAAGAGTAACAGATTGCAGTGTCTTTCAGCTCACCAATTTGTTCTGTAATCAGCAATCCAGATGCTCACTTTCCAAAATGGAGGATGTCACTGTGTACAGTCTCAGTGGCGATGCGGTTATAACACATATATCCCAGAAAACCTTGTACAAAGTAACTACAGCTGCTGGTGACAAAGTTGTGAACATCCATTCCTTCTAAGGATCATCTCCCAAGTCACTTGCAGTTTTTGCTCCAGAAATGAAAAAAGTTCTATATATGGCCAGGAAAATGCAACATCTTTAGCTCAGATGAAAATATTTATTTACCAGTACTAATTCCTGCTCACCCTCAGACCATGTAGAATTAGATAAATGCATCAGGCCATTTTTTCCCTCTCCCTTTCAATGAGTGTTGTAAGAAATAAAAGTTTAGCACAAGTTCACAAAAACCATTGTTCTCTGTGCAGTACTTTAAGTGAAAGGATAATGCATGAGTGAGTATAATAAAGATTGTTTTTTTCATAGTATGTGCACCAAGCTGTTCTTTGGGAAGTTATTTGTGGTTAGGAGTGTACTGAAGAGAGAGATCACTAAAAGGCAACTACAAAAATCCTAATTTTCTTTTTTTTTTTCTACTTTGGATTGCTGAATTGCTCTTGATTCATATCAGCAACCAATCAGCATCAGCAAATGATGCTATGCCTAGAGTGCTCAGTTGTTTATCATAGAATTAACTCTGTGTTATCTTTACTTCTGTAGCATTTATAGTAACTTGCATTGCAGTTCTCTTTGATTTAGCTGCTTATTCATTTTTAAGTCTGGATATAGCAGACTATACCTTTGCTATAGAGCAAAAGGTATGTATGATGCTATTGTTACTACTACTGTCACTTATTAAGATAAGGCTTTACCTTTCTATTTTTATCATTGTAATGGGGAATTTAAGCCTGACTAAGTAAAAAGATGTTATCTGTAAAGTGGAGAAGATAGTGTGTTTTTCTTGCCTTTTAACCCAAGAATTGTCGATTTCTTTCAGCCATAACAGGGCTTGACACTTAGGGCAGCTCAAACCTACTTTGCATACAGTGAATTCCTTCAACAGCAGCATGAATTGTGACAGGGACTAATTAGAATTTCCACCCCCTCTATTCAATTCTTTTATTTTTGATGTGTGCCAGAACTAGTAGAGGAAGTTTAACTAAAGCCAGATAAAGAATTTATTCTCCCATTTTGGAAGTTAAGGAAGGAGAAGATGTACATTGCAGTGGGTACTTCTGAATATGTGTATTTTTGAGTGTGGTATGCATATATTTACACCTTAAGTCCTTTGTGTTTGATACACAGCTGTTTGTGAATTTGTAACATTCGAGAGCAATACATGCAGTGGCTTCCAGCTGCTCCTTCAAGGTATCCCTCCAGACTCCAATGAAACTAGAGACAGTCTTCCTGGTTGCTTTATTTGATCTTAACTTCTAGCTTTTTGTACATAGGGAGAAAGCTAGTATTTTTTCGATGTGGAAATAGGGTATGACAGTTAACCTCCACCCACAGTAACCAACCTCTTTTGATCTTTCTTACATGATGTGTAAGCCTTTCTGAAATCAGGTGGAATCCCATAAGTCAGGGATGCATACATTTACTGGGGTAGACTGCAATTAAATAGACTGCAGTGTGGATACATGAACATACAATTCACATTTGTTATTACCCCCACTAAATGTTTATATTGCTCTAGTCTGTAAGAGTCTCACTCAAAAACATTGCCTGTTATGTGCCACTCTACTTCCAAATAAGTCAAAGGCTGCTCCAGTTTGTAGCATCACAAAAAGGTGCAGTGGCATTCATCAGCTGTATGGCTGAACTAAGAAGTGAATGTCTGTTTAGTACCACCCTTGTATCCTTATCACTGGAAATGCTGCCTGAGATATTTATAAATTATGCTTCTCAACACAGCAATCCAGGTGCCAGGTAAGAAAAGCATAACTTTGCAATCTCTTGTTACAAACCACCCTGTCATGTACCATTGGCTCCTCTGACTGAGAGCTGATATTGTTCTTAGTATATCTATTGTGCATTTTCTTGGAGTTGCTTTGTGCTCATGATCTGTCTATATCCATGTGTAGCACTTAGATTAAAACTCTCTGCAACTAGGTTCTGTTTGTACAACACCTAGCATGGATGAGACCCTGATCCCTGTTTAGGGGTCTTAGCACTAGTGCGCTATGAATGAGTGGCTAAAAATAGCAGAGCAAGGACATAAGGATAGTGTAGCTTACAAAAAAAAAAGTAACTTAAACTAGTCTGAAAATAAATATTATGTAATGATGATAAATAGTTTTTTAAAAACTACTATAAAAGAGCTAGTACATCTATTTATTGCATCTCTTATGCATGTGTTTAACATTATGTATACGAAGAGCCCCAAGATTTCAAGGATACTAATCATATACTTAAAACATTAAGCTTCAAGTTAGTGAAATACAGCCTTTATGAGGACAGCTTGGATAGTCTAATATGCACAATGAATTAATCACCTGTCAGAATAATTATGCTGTATTGAAATGTTGATCCCAACTATAATCATACCAAACTTGTCAAGCTGTTCAGAACCGAGGCAACTTGTAAGGTTCCCTGTTCAGTATATGCGCAGATATTCAGCCAGAGATAAGCCTGCCTCAAAGTTAGCTAACTTCCATGAGTCCTTTGTGTCCACTGAGCTGAAGGGGAATTTTTCATGTAGCAGGCTCATATGATGAAGTGTTCTTCCTTAGGAGCAAGGAGAGAGTTCCTGAGCATGAAGTCCAAGGGAATAAAGTCAAATTGAGAGCAGGGAAAACTGCTGAAAGCAGTAGATTCTGAAGAATTCCATCACCAGCCAAACTTGTGAGGGACCCATCAAAAGAGACTGTTCCTTCATTATTAGTGTCATATTAATATATCAGGACCATGGACACTCTCTGTGGTACGCTTATCTGAGCAGGGTGCTTATTTTAAGAGAGATGTTAGGATGATGGTTTGATGGTAACTTCTCCGAAGCCTGTAATTGTTGAAGGAGGTCACGTTAGGACTTCCAAAGCTATTCCCTTCACATTCCACTTTTGCATGCCTAATTTACTGCCGTGGTCAGCACATTATAACTATGAATGAGGGAGCCATTTCATTCAGGTTATTCTGTGAAAAATCCAAGCATTCACTGCAAACCTGAAAAGCCAAACTTGTAACCTGAAGTTACATAAATAACTGCACTTAGAAAGAATATGAGGTATCTTTTACTGTCTAAATCTAGACTGTTTCCTTCATGGGGAATAAATAACACTGGGGAGTTTTCAATATTTTTTTCTCCTTCCTTGATGCTTTTTGATGTTGGTTTTTATGCAATATAAGGATTGTGGAAGGCAGACTTTCTGCTTTTAGCAAGCAATATCACAAATACAGCTTTGGTTTCTACCTGACTTGTTCTGTAATTACAGAAAATTAAATAAAAGAACTTCTCCCACTCTAAGTGTATTTGGGAAATGTTCAGACACTCTCTTAAAAGTGCAGAACTTTAGTGCCTTTAGGATATAACAATGCTTTATTTGGATTCAAGTGATTAAAGAGCTAATTTTCTTAGTGGGAGGTTAGTACATTTATACAGAGAAACTACATTACAGGAATATGGATACATTTGAGTTCCACGGGGGCCCAGGGAATTTCAAATTCCCATCTCTCTGCTTGTAGCAGCAAAGACCATAAAACAGAAGAAAAAAAACCTTCAGTGTTTTGTATCTTCCTAGTCTAGTGTCTTCTATATAGCTGGAGACAGTTGCATTCATTTTTCCCCGGGGGACTAACTTTTTCTGAAGTAGTCTGTTTGGTTTTTTTAATTGTGAAGTCATAGAGTTAATTTCCTCTGCATTGATTTTCAAACGATGCTGTAAATGTGAGGTTCAGATTCTGTTTCTGTCTAACTGATTTGGTTGCTTAGTACTTTCAAAGAAGTTTGATTTCATCCAAGTTAAGAATTTGAATACAGGAAAGTAAAGATCAGAGCATAAAATCTGGGCAATACTACATAGTTTTTATAGTGCCATAGAATTTTTTCCAATAAAAGAAAGGGCTTTGTAACTGTAACATTTTCCATTCTATGTACAGAGCAGAATTGCAGCAAGTATTTGGAAGAATTATTTCTCTTATTTATTTATGATGTACCTATTTGCTGAATTAAGTTTGATGATGCTGTTCATTGTCCTGATAAATAAGCTGTCCAAATGCTTTTCCACAGTATTATCTGGAATGAGACCGCTGAGTTCTAGATGATGAAGGATATGGTCTCCAGTTGAAAGCCAGGCAGGCATTTCACCCAAGAGGGGTGGAAATAATCAACAGTGAATTTGGCCTGGATCCAGGAATTAGCACATTTAGGCTTGCAGCAATGTCATCTTCAGTGATTATGTCATTGGCTTGGATTCACCCAAACGAAGACATCTCCAACAGAGCTGCTGGTTCATGTTGTATTGCCCCTACACTGAGTTTGAGTGAAATGAGTTGTGTGCTGAGTGAAAACCTTTAAGCACATGCAGTTTATACATTTTGTCTAACCAAAGCCAGTAGTGCTTTTAGTGTGTAGGTGGGCACAATCACCATCCAAGCTGAAGGGAAGCATTTCCGGTGGGACTCTGGAATGTCTCATGCTGCTTCTTTGACAGTGGAGGCACAGTTGCACACTCTGCACACTCCTTCAAGTCGTTGGCTGGTGATTTCTTCAGGTTTTCCATAGCAGTGGAACTGCATTTTGGAGAGGAATTTATTCCACTGCGATGCAGATGGATGGCTGCACAGGACACCAAAAAAATGAGCTGGAAGGAGATTTCCTCGACAGTGGCTTCTTTTTACTTATCCACCTGCCACTGAAAACCAATTCTTTTCCTGATAATATTTCTATTCATTCATGTTTAGGTCTTTTTGCTTTTCTCAAAACACTGGCACTGGAAGTAACTTATGACAAGTAGGTATTACAATGAATTTCTCAATTAATAAAAAAAAGGGTCTTTAATTTTCCATCTAACTGAGTGCTGGGCAAGTAAACCTTGGCTAATTACTGACTAGGGTTTAAAGAGCTAACCAATGGTGGGTACAATATCCAGGTAAATCAATTGTTTCAAGCCCAGTCTGAGCTCTACTCTGATTTCATAAGGATTGTTGTATGAAATAAATTCCATTACCTGGGGAAGAGACTAGGAAATACTGTAGATGTTTTATATTGTTGTTTGAAAGCTGAGGAGATTAATGCTAGATCCTTTATTTTAGTGACACAGCACAGTAATCTGGGTTCAGACAGTTGGTTTATTGAAAGGAAACCCTTTTTTTGTCTGCATTCCAGGATTTAAAAGAAAAAATAGAAGCTGGGATTAGAGCCAGACTGAGGAGAAACGATGCAGTCTGTCAGCAAGCCCTCAGGTAACAATATCATAATTTATAAATTCTACCAACAATAGGATAGTAATTAAAGATGTAAGTTTCCCTTTTCCTGTCTCTATTTTCAGCAAAACAGATTTCAGAAGGCTAAACTGTTTGTGTGTCCCAAAGCAAGGATTTAAACCAAACCAAAAAAACCTCACAGAATAAAACCATACACAAGGGCTCCATTTTTGCTTCTGTTATGACTTGCTCTTCTTACTACTCATGCTGTAGAAGGTTAGTGGCACTTTGGACTTTCTGACTTGTATCAGTGTATGATCCAGAATTATTTTCTCACAAAAGCAAGTTGGAGCATTTTGTGGTTTGTTTTGATTTAAAATGAGAAGGAGAACATTGGCCTGGATATTGTTGCATTCCTTGGAGCTTGTGAATTTGCCCTAACAAGTTCCTTCCCTGCTGTATCTAGTGTTTGGCCCATTAATTCACATCTCTTGGACTAAATGAGCGAAGAAAGGGGCTACACATGGGGAACAGAAATAGCTGGCTGGTATAACAGGACCTGCTTCCCCCAGTTACAGCAACCCTGATAATACTCTTATTTGTGTATACTCTTAATTGTGTAAGAACATGTTGATCAAAACAGTAAGTTCACTGTTGGCAAATTCTGGTGTTTCAGTGACAAACAAGTACTACATCATTATTGTTGGGACTAATTAGAGTGTTTTCAATGCCCATCTAATTTCTGCTTATTTCATTTGTAATGGCCTAGAGTTGTGAATGTTATTTTATGTGATGTTTCTACAGTGCACAGGACAATGGGGCTCTATTTGTTATTGGGAATGGAGGATAGTAGAGTAATAGTAAAGCCAATAATATTAATAATAACAAATTAATGATATAAGTTAATACTGTGAATCTTGTCAGCATTCATGAATTAAGCAGTGTTGGACTAGTCCAATAGTTAAATGGCAGGCTGTCAGGGAACCTTTCTGTTTAACAGATGGTACTGTGCGTGTGCCCAAGCATGGTGTTAGGACATTGTGTTGCATCAGGTTCCACCAGATATAAAATTAAGGTCTTGACCACTTACAGCCATAAACAATAAGTGACATATAAAATAAATATACTAAACACAAAGCTTGACTGCAAAGCCAGCTAGAATCTGCAAAAAGACTTTTGATTGCTCATTACTTAATCTGATCAATATTGGCCAAATCAATCTTTGATAATCTTTCTGCTAGGCCGCCTTCTGCAGTGTCCCTGGATAAGGTTCCTTTTCACCATGCACATTACATAATTTCACAATGTTTCCCTGTAGTGTCCCTAACCAAATCCTTCATGTCACTGGGTTTTTTTAATTGTGAATGGTGTTGTCTCCCTACCTACTGATCTGACAGTTAAATTAAACAGTACAATGTTCTTATAGCCTCCATACCTAGGAATTGGCCTTCTAGCTTTCCTTGGGGAAATACTGAATTCTAACTATCAAGGTATTTGAAATGGATTTGTGACTCGAAAATGTGTATTTTTCCAGGAGGGAGGTGACGTATTTGATTTTTACTTTCCCATTTCCAATTGTCAACTATAACTGTCAATAGCAATTTCAATTACTTAATTTGCTTTATTCCTCTTCTCTTTTGCTAAATGTCTCATGAAGAAAGAACAAGTGAGAGTAGAAAGTTGGACAGTCTTTCCAAACATATCTCCTTTTAGAGAATTCTTCTTATCTTTATCTTTCACAACAAAAGCAGAAAATCTGATTTTAAGGTCAGTTTGCTTTTCTTCTTTAGGCCTTGAAAAGCAAGGCAAAGAATTCTGATCTACCCAAATTTATATCCTGATCAAATAGTCTGAACTGAACCTAAGCAGATGAGTAAGGGCTGTTTGAATTTCCTATGCCCTTTCTTCGGTGGATCTCTCCACTTGATGACCTGAAGTGGGACAGATTAGTCCCCAGTTTAGGAACAACTGGGAGTACCCATTGGTGCACACAAGCACTAGGATTGCCTCTGCCCAGCACATCCTGCAAAAGTTTCATGCAGTGCAAATCACTCACGCGAAAACTGGATAAGTGTCAAAATGCTTCTAACATTTCCTTATTCAGGTGATTGTCTTTTCTTCTTTCATAGCCTCCAGGCAATATCCTTCAGGACCCATGTATGTCTTTTCCTGAGTTAAAGAAGGAAATGCTAATGATTTTACTGGACAATCCTTGTAGGTGGTAAAAACTGATATTCTCCTAGAACCACTTGTTTTGCTAATCTCACTTAGCCCAGCAGCTTAACCTGTATATAATTCAAAATATTTAAATTTAGGGAAAAAAAAGGAATCAGTAAGAATGTGTGTTGGTTAATGAAACGAAATCCTAAACAAATAGTGTCACAGGTTGTAATTATTTAAAGCTCAGAAATATTTCTGGGAAGGCAATGAACTAAAAAATAATAGGTGAATTCATGAGGGCTGCCATCACCATGAATACCACCATGACCTCATCGACCTTCTTCCCAAACAGTGCTACTTACTCATTTCGGGATTCAGTTCACAGTCGCTCTCCTGGCCTTTAATGGAAGTGAATGACTTTGGGGTATAAGCAGGGCATGATTATAATACCATAATGAACTACCTCCTGCATGTGTATCCCTTACCTTGTACTAGAGGGAATTAGAATGACCTCAGCTGTATGTCATAGGCTGTTAGCAGTGAGCCCAGGTATGTGAGGATGAGCTTAGTCTTAACATGGGAATATGTAGTGAACTGGGGGCCGGATCCATAAAGGACCTAGGTCATGCAACATGCAATTTTTAGGTGCCTAACAGCTTAGTGAAATTCGCAGTCCCCAGTGTTACAGGCAACACATGAAATGCAAGGAGTATGGAACCTAGAGATGAACCCTTTAAAACCAGGAGGCTTTAGGCGTCTCACAAAGTGCATATCAGACAAGAAGAGGCTGATTTCTTCTCTCAGGGACCAGAGGCCTCTTGAGATTCCTAATCACAAGGGAGCTGGGCACCTAGTTCTGAGTTAGGCTTTCTTTGTAAGGTGTTGTGCATAGAAACAAATACACCTTCAACCTAAGTCCCTGTCAGGGAGCAGTTTTGAAATCTTTGTCTTTTTTGATCTGGAGCAGAGACTGAAGTTTCTTTTAGTTTTGTTGGGTTGTGGTTTTTTGTTGCTTTTTTTTTTAATTTCAGTCTTTTTTTTCTTCCTCATCCAAGAACATTGTCCGAATCACTTGGTTATCTGACATGCTGGATGAAGTGTTCAATTGCTCCTAGCAAAGAAGTTAAACACTGTATATATAATTAAAGACTCAGATTTTGGCAGCATATGAGTGAGATGTTAAGGATCATTGCAATGCTTAAAAATTGGATTGATTTGTCCCAAATCTCTCTGTAGACCTAACCCTGAAAATGCATAAATTTGGAGCCTGTATCTAGCAATATTTAAATTTTGTAATGGCTGTAAGAGTGAAGTTCTCTGAATTGTGCAGCATAGCAATGAAGTCTTAGATGACCACTGTATTTGGCATATTATCTAATTAACAAAATCTCAGTCTTGTTACAATACTGTAGCTGACAGTAATTAAAATTATAGCTGGGTAAACCGAGGCACAGGAAAATTCTGACTTGCACAAAATCACATGAAAATCTCAGAAAACAAGGTCTAGAAGTGAGTCCCTTTTTGTTTGCGTCTTTCTGGTTTTCATTTATATTAAGTCACCCTCTTTGTTATATGCATGTCTGCAGGAAGGAAAAATATTTGAGACAATGATTATTGGATGTCATATAAATTTGTAAGAGATTCTTTCTCCAAAGGTCAGACACTCATGGAAATAAAATCAAATAATTTAGTATTTTAAATGGATGTTCATTAGCTCATGAAAACAGGGCTGTTTGCAAGATACCCAGTCCTGTCTAGTTTCTTGCTCTCAGGCACACACCCATTTCTGGAAATGTGTTCTCTCATATTAGGAGCTCTGGTCTAACCATCCCAATATATGAGGTTATGAAAGGATTTGCTTAAGGCATTTTTATTTTTATCCAGGCAAGCAGTCAGGAGAAGAAGAGGGAGGCAGTAAGGGGGAACAAAATGATCTTGGATTTAACATGGATGAGAAATGTGAAAATGTGTAACTCTCAAATGCTTGTGCTTTGGGAGACAGTACTACTTCAGCTTAAGAATGAATGAAAGAGACAAGTGATGTGCAGTTTCTTGTTCAGAATGAAGTAGTACAAGAAGAAAGGTTTGGACAAGGGATTTGACAAATAAGTTTAAGAATAATCTAATGACAATGGACTGGGCAGGCTATAAAGCAAATTGGCACATTCCCATCTTCTCTAATAAGGGGAAAAAACAGAGTGAAGATAAGATGAAACAACTGTATCTGTTGAAGGAAGGTTTCTGCCCAGAACATTAGGCCAAAAAATTTGAATCTGAATCTCACAAAGTTGATGCAAAGGACAATAACACAAGGTCAATGCATTTTTCCAGCTTTCATTTCAGCTTTCTGGTCAGGCAGTGTGATCTGTTAAAACCTTTATTTTCAGTCAGTGTTAAGTGAATGTGCAGCTAGAGATGCACCAAAATGATGATATTAAAGTAAAAGAATATCCCTTGAGAGCACGCCTCTGTGCCTCCTCATCCCTCCAGCATAGTTAGAACTTCTTCTGGCCAACAAAGCCAATCTATAGCTATTATATCTCTTTGTCTCTTTTCATATCTCCTAATAGAAGCACTGTTGTAGCTGCTGGCTAGGAAATTAACCAAGTGAACTCTCTCTGTCTGTCTCTCTCTCTTCTCATCAGATTACTGGAAAAATTTAAGTCTCTCGCTCTCTCCTTTTTTCTTTCCAGGCTGGTAGCACACTGGAGGGGCTTAGACTGAAACAGTTTAACTCTCATATATCTCATTCTTCATTATAGTTGGTGGACACATTCTCAGCCTTTGGGGGCCGTGATGGGTAGACTGTGTAGTTATATCCAGATGGTGATTCAGGAATCTGAATCGTTAAGAGAAAAGCAAAATGTAAAGCAGCAAAACTGAGAGGAAGCCAGGAGACAAAGCAGTGGTCTGTGGGCATTTTTCTGAGGAGCATTTGGAGGAGGTTGAGCATTCCCATTCAGGTTTATGGGAAAGTGCACAAACATTCTAGTTAGAATGGATGCAGCTGAGGATCCAGCATCCTGTACTTAGTTCTTGCAAAATTTGAACTAGCATCTCTTCACGTTTTGGATCACTGTCCATTCTGTTGGAATCCAAAAGTTATAAAAAGTATCACAGAATCATAGAATGGCTTGGGTTTGAAGGGACCTTAAAGATCATCTAGTTCCAAGACCCTTGCCAAAGGCAGGGACACCTTTCACTAGATTAAGCTGCTCAAAGCCCCGTCCACCCTGACACTGATCACTCCCAGGGATGGAGCACCCACATCTTCTCTGGGCAACCTGTTCTGGTGCTTCACCCCCCTCATAGCAAAGAATTTCTTCCTTACATCTAGTTTAAACATACTCTCTTTCCGTTTGAAGCCATTCCTCCTTGTTCTGTCACTATATGTTCTTATAAATAGTCTCTCTCCATGATTCTTGTAGGCTCCCTCCAGGTGCTGGAAGGCCATAATTTGGTCACCCCGAAGACTTTTCTTGTCCAGCCTGATCAGTTCCAGTTCTCTCAGCCTTTCCTTGTAGGAGAAGTGCTCCATCCCTCTAATCACCTTGATATCTCTTCTCTGGACTTGCTCCAACAAGTCTATGTCCTTTCTGTGCAGGGGACCGAGGTGGGGTCTCACGAGACCAGAGTAGTGGGGCAGAATCCCCTCCCTTGCCCTGCTAGCCACACTGCTTTGGATTTGCCAGTATACAGTTGGCTTTCTGGGCTCCAAGCCCATTTTGCCATCTTGTGTCCAGCCTCTCATCTACCAGCACCCCCAAGTCCTTTTCAGCAGGGCTGCTCTCAATTTGTTTGTTTCCCAGCCTGTGTTGATAGTGGGGGTTGCCCTGACCTTGGTGCAGAACCTCAAATTTGGTCTTGTTAAACCTCATGAGGCTGCCATGAGCTCACTGCTCGAGCTTGTCCATGTCCCCATGGATGGCATCCTGTCCTCCAGGAATGCCAGCCACACTACTCTGTTTGGTGTCATCTGCATATCTGCTGAGGCTGCACTTGATCCCTTTGTCTATGTCATTAATGAAGATATTAAATAACACTGGTTCTAGCACGGACCCCTGAGGGATACCACTTGTCACTGGCGTCCATCGGGACTCTGAGCCATTGACCACAACCCTCTGGATCTAACAGCCCACTCATCAAATCCATCTCTCTCCAATTTAGTGAGAAGGATGATGTGGGGGACCATGTCAGAAGCTTTACAGAAGTCCAGATAAATGACATCTGTGACCCTTTCCTTGTCTACTGATGCAGTCAGTCCATCATAGAAAGCCACAGGCTGATCTGGCAGGACTTGCCCTTGGGGAAGTTGTGCTGGCTGTTCCAAATCACTTCCTTGTCCTTCCTGTGCCATAGCAGAGCTTCTAGGAGGATCTGTTCCATGATCTTCCCAGGCACAGACGTGAGGCTGACAGGTCAGTAGTTTCCAGGGTCCCTCTTTCTAACCTTTTTCAAGATGGGTTCAATGGGTACAAAGTCCAGTTACCTTGGACTTCACCTGACTGCCATGACTTTTCAAATATCGTGGAGACTGTCTTGGCAACTACATCAGCCATTCCCTCAGAACTTTGGGATGCATCTTATTGGTTCCTGAAGACTTATGTACATTGAGGTTCCTTGGGTGGTCATGAGCCACTTACAGTGGGAAGCACTTTGCTCCCCAGTCTCCATCCGGCTGTCCATTCACCTGAGAGCTGTGGAAAGAGATTGCCATTAAAGACTGGCAAGAAAGTTGTTGAGTACCTCAGCCTTCTCCTCATCCATTGTTACCAGTTTTCCAGCATTATTTACTGGGGAGGGTACACCTTCTTGACCTTCATTTTCTGGTTAACTTACATGTAGAAGCCCTTCTTGTTATAGTCTGTTGGGGGGTTTGGGGGTTTTTTTCCTTTTTTTTTTTTAAATATGTAGGAAGTATCCTTTATCTTATTTTGAGACCAACTATGAACCAGAAAATGTAAACTGCTTCAAACTGCTTCACTTGTGAAGATACTCAGTGGAAATATTTCTGTCATTCCCTGCGGAAAAGATGCTTGATGGAAGTATGAGGCTCCAGAACTATTTTTCCACCTCTTCTTACAAAGCTTATCTACCCAAAAATTTTGGTTGGAAAGAATAGTAATATGGGTTCAGGAAGTAGGTTGATTTTGTACAGATTGACTTAGCAAGATAAAAGCTTCTTTTGGGGAATGAGAGGGTCATATAGCAGCCAAAAATATAATTTTTTCATAACAGGAAGAAAACTTGAAAAGTTCTATAGAGTTCAGAAATTAAGCCAAGAATTAGATTCATGATGAACACTCTGCTAAAATGATTTCTTTTTAAATTTGTCATCTTAGTATCAAAAATGTATATATTTAATATTTGCTTTCAACACATACTCACAATTCATACCCTTAGATGTGTACATGCCAGGTCACAGAGGGAAGACTTGTATTTCTGACGATGTGAGAAGGGAAGCGCAATAAACTGCATTTCTGTGAAATTTCTGGTCGTATTCTACAGTTGCTACATGCATCTGGGCAAATTAGTTCTCAAGCAATTAAGTAAACAAACATCCTGTTCCACCTGAGGAGTCTACAGATCTGTTTCATCTGGTCCACTAATTTTCAGTGGTTTCACACTGGCTGGAGTGAGAAAAATTAGCTGTCCTGGCAGTTCCTGAAAATCAACTGTTGACAAACACTTGCTGGGACATCCGTGTCTCAGGAATATATCCACCCCCTCATCTTAAATGTGAGGATTTCCCCTGCTTGTGACTGGCCAAAGGTGCTCATAGCCTCTTGGGATACCCCCAAACAGTTTCTGGCCCAAAACATCAAGGAAAAACATGAGAACAGGCAGCTTAAGAAGAACTCTTTCATTCCTTCCTGAAGGAGAACTTGATGGACAATTTTTGTAAAATTGCAATTTTATTAGAAATGATCACATATTGGCCTCAAAATATTTTTGCCCAAATTGCAGTGTTTTGATTTTTTTTTTTTTTAATTTCCATTATATTAAAGGCAAAGTTCCCCTCAGGCCTTCTTGGCCTGAGGAATGTTGTATGGCGCAGTGACAAAAGAATAGTTCAAAATAAGCAAGTTGAAGTGTCGAAAGGCATGAATAAGTCTGCCATTATCCTTTGCTCATTCCTTTCACTGCCATGATATCTGAGGTTGGACAAGGCAGGCTCAATTTAGTCAACTAATAGGTGGGACTGATGATAGTACTGTGAGTGAGTTGTTGAGAGAATTATTTAATTAATGTTACTAAAAGACTTCAAAATCCTTAGCTAGATAACATTCTAAAAGTATCACATTTCCTTCAATAAAGATTGGTTGCCAGATGGGAGTACCCATTCACGATGCAGCATCTACAGTGTTCCACAATGTAGAAGGTATACATCAAGGAGAAAGATGAAAAATCTTTTTGAAGAACATATTTGAATTTTAAAGAGTTCTTTAGACTTGTGACTGTGTAGATCTACTACACAGTTTGGAGAATCATTACAATGATTGCAATGCCTTAAAGCAAGGGACAAGCTCAGCATTTAGGCTCTTAAATAAGAGCACTGAAAATAATACTTGTTCCTTCTATGCTCTAGAACCAGCACTCCAAAATATCTCCCTAACGTAAAACAAACTATTTTCCTTTAGTACTTTTATCCCGTTACAAATTACAGTAGAACTCAATAATGAATAGATAGAGTTGAATTTTTCAGCTACAGAGGGAAGCAGATGAGGTGCTAATTGCTCTTGCTCTCTGTTTTGAAGGATCCCTCACTCATTATCATGGCCTGAAAGAGTCACAATGAATAGAGAATATAGGTTGAAGTTCGGGAGTGCTCTAAAATTCAGGCCAGAGAGCTTTGTGTCCAAAGGTAAGAGATCACTTATGAAAATCAGCTTTATTATTGTCTTTGTTTTAACTGATGTTAGGAAGAGAGCAGGGATATGAGGAATGGTGACTTAATGGCTTTGGTCTCTGCTGTTACCTTCAGCCCTAGATTTTATCTAGGTTGTTTGATCCCTCCTTATCCTTCAAGTCTCTCTCATTTTCTTGATTACTGTCTTGGGGCTAATCTCCCTTTCCTGGTCTTTCTGTTCTGCCTTGTTTTTCCACTCTCAAGGTCATTGGTGAAATCCCTCTTTCCATGGTTTCAAGAGGGAAGAAACATCCTCCTAGTCATTCACAAGAACCTGGCAGCTGGTATTGGTACTTCAGACACAAACATGTAACTGCCATATGAAATAACTTCCTAAGGGCCAAATTCTGCTTGCATTAGTAACGCTAACTGTGCCATTAACTTCACTCTGAATTGATGCTGTTAATTAACATGGTGTTATTTTTCTCTTATTTGTGGTTCTTTTCAAAAGTCATCAAAAATCAGAACAAGAAAACAGTGTAATAACATCCTACAAATTACTTTAATTATGGAGTAATATTAAAAGGTATCTAAAAATACATTAAATATTTTCCTCATGTTATTCCAGGTTTGCAATGCTGTGGCTGCCAGAGCATAGTTACACTATTGCAATGCAAGGACGAGGGTTCATGAGACTCTCATATTCTTAAGTTTTTCTCCACACTATATAAGTTCTAAAACCCCAAAACAACAACAAAACACCACCTCTCAAACCCCAAACCACAAAGAGATATTTAACTGAATTTTTTACATGCTGACAAGGCACTTAATTCCAGTTTTTACAATGTGTTAACATTTTTTCCTTTTTTTTTTCTGCCTAGCTTAAAATCTGACAAGGATTAGAACCTTGCTTTTTTGGGATAAATGATATGTGTTTGCTCCTGCACAAGAATCTGGTAATACTTTACACCTACCTATCCATAAAAGTTCACTTTAGTTTCAAGGGTCTCAAAGATATTTGAAAAACTTAATGAACATTAGACTATGTGATCAAATAATTTATTATATTCATATGTAACATAGAAAGAATTGAAATGTTCATGCATAAGTTTAGTGGGTTGCCTAAATTCCTGTGATAGAAAAAGAGCAAAAGACAGCTCACTTGATAAGGTGCATCCATTGGCTGTTCTACCTCCTCTTACTAATGTCTGCTGTATTTGGAACATATCAATCTTTTGGTGATCTCCAGCTAAAAAAACCCAAAAAAATCAACAAAAAAACTGCCAAAACAAAACAAAACACCCAAACACTTCAAACAAGTAAAGATGACATTCATCTATCCATCAGGAACACCTAAGTGGTGTTAGCATCCAATGTCAAGTGCACATACATGTTTGTGTGTTACAGTATTGTACTCCAGCCAAAAATTAAAGTCACAAATTAAAGATGAGAGAACAGAATAATAAATCAAGCTTTTTTTTTTGCCTACAGATGATCAAGAAAAGCTAACACCATTGAGAGGAAAACATCTAGTATTGTTCTTAAAATGACACTTGGAAACAAATATCACAGCTCCAATAAGCCTGAGAATTAAAGTCAATGCAGCATAAATAACAAACGCCGTCAAAAGACAAAAGCTATGCAGAGAAGAAAAGCCCTAAAACAAGGTAATGTTTTCATTCCTCTCTCCCAAATTATATAAAAATCTACCAAATTAGAAGGTCTAATAAGATCAAGCATTCCCTTACAGTTACGTAAATAAATATTTTCATCATTTCATAATATTGCCCTTTGATTTTATATGAAAATGAATTTGCTTCATGCCCCCTAAAACTATCATTGATGTTGGTTTAATTAGAAGCTTCTGCAAATACAGCAGAACTATGCACACTGAAGAGGAAGTTGAGGAAATCAAATGCAGAAACGAAAAGCTTTGCTGGAACCCTCTTTACTCCTGAAGAGTCCACTGCTCTAGACAGGATAGGTGGTAAAACAACAGAATCAGATTCACTGACCAACTTCCATAGTGCTGAGCTCAGAGTAGATTTTCAGATAAATCTCAGGAACAGAGCTGCAGGAGCGCTGTGCTTTCTGTTTCTATATTTAATGTAACCTGTAGTTCAGGTCCATCTCTTGACAGATTATTCAAGAAGATGGTATGTTTTATATGTACAATATTCTGAATGATGGGTATCAGCTTCTGATAGAAGGTCCTGCTTGTGGTCTTTCACATTTGAGGATTTTGGGATGACTATGCTGCAGAGCAGAAAATATTGCAATCATAGGGTTGAATGCCCTATTAGAATACCTGTCTCCCTGGCGTAAAACTTCCTCTCTTAAGACTTGGTGCCGTGGCTACCCAGGCAGCCCGGTGAGCCTGGGAGGCGACATAGCTTCTGTCCTCCCACATGGACACTCGCCGGGTAAGTTGGGCTGCGGCAACGGAGATGAAAGACGAAGGAGGCGCTCTCTTTGCATAATCCGTGTCTTTATTTCCCTGCCCCAAGCATAGGAAACAGGAAGGCATGAAGGGAGCAACCTAAAGCCTGGCCTTAATAGAATGGCCTCAGCCCCCGGACGTGACCGGAGAGCTGGAATCCTCTGAGTCCTGCCGGGACGTGACCTGCACAGGGAACCCAGGGAGCCATTCTGCCCCAGGCAAAACCCGGGCAACCAGTCTTATGGAAAGGCTCAGGAGTGGCGATGGAATGGTGCCGACTGGCCGTTGCAGGGGGAAGTTATACAGGGGGAGGAGAATGGGAGGTACAAGGATACAACCAATAAGGAAATGATAAGGAGTGACACATAACCAATAACATAATACAAGAGGAGGAACTTATTTAAATCAGCCAATGAGAAACATAACAGAACAGAACTTTCTAGACATTAATTGCTTAATCAATGAACTTATTATTAAACATAAATTGACTTAGCCAATGAGTGACTTAGGGGCTAAGAGGGTTCTGGAATCAGGGAGGAGATGAGCCTTGGAGTGGCACCCAGTGGGTGGAGAGGGAAAACCCATGTCTCCTCCTCGGATCTGCCCTCGGAGGCAGAACCCAAGGCGGGGAAATCCACCCACTAGATGTCCTCTCTGATGTACAGCCCAAAATGGGCTGACGCACCGCAGCAACTTGGATCCTGATCTGGGCCACAGCATAAAATAGCAGACAACCAAGACAGGCTGTGGGGCTAGGTCCACTGCCTTAGTGCATTTTAAAAGCCCTTCCACTCATGACAGACTCACATATGCTAATGATGCAGAACAATGGATACATGCTCTTTTTTTGCCATTTTATTTTTTCTCTTAATTCTATTTGAATTTATTTTTCAAATAAAGACTTGAAAAATTTTACTTGAAAGAGGAGAAAGCAAAAAGCTGTGAAAAAAAAGAAACCAGATTTCCACTGGAGACTGTTTAACAACCTGAACTAGAGCTGTCAGCACCATGAATCTACTGCTATAAGATCATGCAGCTCTCTTGTCACATCCCAGAGTATTTGCATGCTCTGCTCTCTGCCACATCTGAAATACTTATTCTTGATCTGGTTTTATTTCAATTCTGTTCCATAAGAACCACATTTTCTTTTAGCAAAGCAGAAGATATTTGTTAGAACATTTTATAATTCTTTATTTAAAATGGCAAGATATTCAATTCCTTCTTGGATATTAAACATTATCCTCATGGTTACAGATGAGAGAGGCACATGTCTCAAATTCAAGATTAATCCTTTCCTCAGGTGATATATATAAAGGGAAATTTCCAAGGTTAAGTGTACATCCTATGCAGTTTTAGCTGATTACATTTTTATGAATGCAATTTTAAGAGGTGCTTAATTCCCACTGAAACCATCAAAAATTTCCATCTACTGTGCACACCTCACTGTTACAGAGACTGTTTTTCAAATGGACCTTTATTTTCAGCAAAAAAAGAAGCTGCAGTTCTCTCATAGCAAATCTGTGGGAACACTGCAGCTTTATAAATGTCCTTCCTTCTTTACCTCATGAACCAGGAAAATGGGGAGGGCTGTTCAATAAACAAGTGAGCAGAGATTAGAGCACCTAGAAAGCAACAATGAGAAACTTGGCTGATGGTGCTGTTCACTAAAGTTATACTCACGACAACAGACAAAACCTGTAACTATTTTCAGTTTCTACCCGCTCAGCTCCATTTCCCCTCGCAGGTAGGCCAGGCAGCAGTCTATTTTAGGCATTACAAAATCATTTCCAAGGTGGGAGGGACTTGTGGAAAATTACACCTTATTCAGAGGGGACAGACACAGTCTGGCAGCATCCTCTCAATTCTAGAGGGGGTAGGTGTCTAACTCCTCAAAAAAGAATATATTTGGGCAGGTTAGGATTTTGTCTACCCCCATATGCTCAATAAAACCAGCCAGAGGAAGTGCTGAGGGGATTTCAAGATACATCTTTATCATGGGTTAGTAAAGTGCCGAAGGCAAGTGTAATCAACCTCATGATTCAAAAGAGAAATGACTCAGATGAAACAGACTGTAAAGGGGATTTTTTTCTTGGAGGACTCCCACACAGGACCCTATGGTTCTCCCATACTCCACCATGAAGTGAATAGTGCTCCCAACAGCTAGAATCTCTCCCACAAAAAAATGTGTGTTATTTCCTGTTTTCTTCAAGCCCCAATTCTGTGAGTGCTTATATGAAGTTGCAACCTGTTTCTGGCTGGAATGGCAGCACAGATGATTATTTTGGGTAAGACTGCAGATAACAGAAACTCTCATGGTGCTGTCTCCCCCACAAGTAATTTTCTTTTTTCCATTCAAGCATCCTTTCTTCCTTGCTCCAATATTTCCTCCAGCCCTTCTATTTCCCAGGATGACATCTGCCCTGGGATCTGTGTATAAAGTTCCTGAACTGTACGTAAAGTCATGACATTATAATGTAAGAACTTTTGACATTCACAGAACTCATTTACATTTACAAGCATCATCCAGAGAATCCCACAAAACCCAGTGAGCTGCCTTGGAGAAGTAAGTGTTTATCAGTCTAGCCTGTTTCACGGGTGAGGAAATTGGGGCAGAAGTTTCCCCAAACCTGACAGAAAGCTTTGTGCAAGGCCAACTAGTGAGCCAGAGATGGAAAGAAGAGGATAACCCAAGAGTTACTGACTCCAGCCATGTTGTCATTGCACCAGTCAACTCCATTTCAAAATAAATAAGCTTTTTAGTTAGAGAATTTAAATGCCTCAAAATCTAATAGCAATTTCAATAACTCTGTTCTCTAGTGCTTTCAAGAGGGAGAGATTTCTGATGTTTTCCATCTTTCAGTAAGTGAAAATATCTCAGGACTCCCATTTACCTGTACAGTGACTTCTTTTCCCCTCCTTTTCAGCAGGTGGAGGTGGTAACAGAGCCAAGAAAGAGCTATTCCTTGTTGTAGTAATTGAGGCCAGCAGGTACAAGAGCCCAGGAGTGTTCAAATGCTAACAAGAATACATCAAGAATACATATATAACAATTCACAGAAATGCAAGGTTGTCGAGTTCTTGTGAGTATTGTAATATATTATGAGTAACTTAATGACCTAAATTAAACAATTCTTTCTCTACATTTGTTAGTTCTGATGTATCATCTCTTTCCAGACTCCAAGAATAAACTGTCTTGCAATAGAAATTTGTGAATGATGTGTGCCACAGGCAGTGGGTGACTAGAATTTCAGTTCCTATGTAACTTCTTTTTTCAGTAATGATGTATTAAAGAGACAGTACACAGAACCAGTGTAGGAGGTCTAGTTTCTCCTGTAGATTTGAGGCCACTCAGTTGCAAAGTCAGCAGTACCAGGATCTAATGTTTCTCAGATTATTCAGGGCTTGAACGTTGGGGAGTTCTGCTGGGAACAGTTTTTCTTGCAGATTCTCTGCCACTTGAAGTGGTAGATTCCCAGCAATGTGTAGCTGAGAATCTTGTAAATACTCTTGTATTTTATTCATCATTGGTCTAGAAGATAATTTTTATATATGATTGTTACATCAATTTTTTTTTGCTAGTCCATAAAGAAAAAGATTTTACATGCTACTTGGAACTTCACTGGCAGTTTATTGTGTTGCCTAGAGAAAGTTTAGCATAGTTTACTTTCCTGTAAAATGGAGAAGCATAGTACTACTAATATACCGCAAATGAAAAACTCATGAAATGTAATAGTTTACAAATCATGAATCTTAAATTATACTTGCTTCCAGAATATAGTAATAATATTGTTATTTAGCAGGGACTTAAAGAAAACTTCTAACCTTTTCACCTTCCATGCCTCTTAACAAACATATCCCTGTCGCTGTCATCACCACTTCCTTATTCTCCTCTTCCAGTTTGCAGTGTTTTATATATCCTAAAACCCATATGCTGGCTTTGAAGGCCTGAAAAATACAAACCTTATCTTTCTGATATGGAAGGTTCTAAGTTAAACAAAAGCTTAAGAAATAGGAGAAAAATTAATGAACAGAGGAAACAACCAAGAATAACTGATCTGAATAACTGTGGAGGACAGTGATGCTGGTTTTGGGGTGGCTGTTTCACTGTTGTCCCTGTGTGGAGTGATACGGCCTCTGGTGAGCCATGGGACTTCACAGCTTTCCCGCTGAAGGCATTTCTCATCAGATGGGCCAAAGCAGTCAGCCCTAATCCCTCCGGCTACCCTCAACTCCTGCTGGCCACCAGGCAGGCACTAAGCAGATAAGGAAGCTGACAGATGCAGAAGATATGTGATCCATATTGCAAGCATTGGTCTGTATCCTACCTTATGTTTCTCTTCCTCTACCCCCTCTGAAAAAAAGTCCCGCGTACATTCCCAAGGGAGAATTTCATCCTGAGGATTGTTAATGCCTGTAATCATGGGAGAAAAGAGATGTACATCTCACTTCCTAAAAGCCCACATCTGGTTCAACTTCAGTGAACTACACACACCTCACTCAGCTTTCCTACCAGCACTACAGCATGGGGTGTGCAAACAACTCACCAGGCTGATCAGTGGCTACCAAACCCAAGGCTGTCCTGAACATGGCCCTACATCTCACTGCCTCTGCTGCTGCCAGAAAGTACGGAGAGGAAAATCACAGGAAGAAGCAGAAGTAACAGCCAGATCTGATTTTCTGTTGATTTATGAGGTGATATTAATATTTGTAAATACACCATTGGCTCATAGCAGGCTGAAGAAAATTCAGTAGACCTCTATTCTTTTGAAATCTAAGATTCTGTCAAAAAATGAAAAGCTTTGTGAAATTAGGCAGGTTTTGCAACAACTTCATTTAGAGGAAAAAACAGGAAACTCTTCTAATGATGCCAAAACATCCCATTCCTACACTTTTGGAATTAAACTCTTGGACTTGGCACTTGAAGAAAACCCAACTTTTTAAAATTCAGATAATAAATTTTATCAACATTAAAAATTAAGCAAACACGATATTGTGAATGCCCTGAAACTATTACTTTCTAATTATTTCACTTCATGGAGAGTTTGACAACAACTTAATTTTTCCTCAAAGTCAGAACTAGTTTTGAATTCTTGAACTCCTTTGTGAGGTAGAATATCTATTTTTTACATAGTGTTAATGTTTCACGAGGGGAAATGTTGTCAAAACCTGATGAATAGGAGAACAGGGCAATTGTGTCTCTGAAGCTTAATTGGTGTAGAACCATTCAAGTAGGGATTTCAGACCCTCTCTCTGTAACTTGTTTTCCAGGATAATGAGATGCACAGAAGGGAACTCAGATTTATCTGAACGAAAAATTTTATGAATCTGGTTACATTTTATGGCAAACTCCGACTGAGTTTTGGATTTCTCATGAAAACTTATTGGAAGTTTATGTGAAAGCAAGTTTTGCATTACATACTATGTCCATCCAAATACTTTGGCTCCTAATCCCAGAGGTGAAAACTTGTTTCCACTGGGTGTAATTTAATCTGTTCTGAATGAATTCTTGTCCGTGTTTTTCCACTTGTCCCTTTGTCTTCTTCTAGGTCTTTTTTCTGTTAATGCTACCTGATACTGGTGCTTTTCCCATTCCTGGATGAAAAACATTCACCTCCTCCTACCTGCAGTCATTTGGAACCGACAGCCATTTCTCTGCCTACCTGAATACCCATGATTTTCCATATGTAACCTAAAAATAAAAATTAAAAAGCTTTGTCTTTTGACTTTCTGAATGTTACCTCCATCTTGTTATTAATGTTTTTTTATTCTTCTGTAAATGCTTGATTTAACACAGTAAAGCCTTTTGGGATAGCCTTTATATGATAGAAATTATAAAAATGGATTTACATTGTGTTGTGAATGATGATACTTAAACTACTCATATGCCTACATTCTTCCTCTCAACCTCTATTTCTTTATAAGCAGAGAATGGAGCATACTTAAGGAAAACAAGATTCATTTCCTTAAAAACCTCTAAGCTAATGCATTGTTGTGTTTGTTACTGTGGTTTCCGTGAGAGGAGAGGCAGATGGATAACAATGTGGGCGCTTCTGAAGCAAAGCATTTCCAAAGCAATATCCAGATCAGTGGCTGTTTTCTGTATCAGCTCTTCCTTCCTTCCTCTTCCTCTTTCTGCTTGATTCATGACAAAATGTGAGACCCTGTGCAGCTGGAAAAAATAATTTTCCCACATGGTGGAATTTTACTGATCTCAGAGCGTGATAAGATATGGCTACACTCTGTATTGAGGCCCAGGGGAAGCCTTGACCTACGGGCCACCTGCACAGTGTGAAATGAGGCGATAGCGAGCCCTGAGACTGCTTACCACAGGGACAGCGGCCAGAGCCAGCAGCAGGCACTGGGGTGTGCAATACAGCAAGAACCACGTCCTTCAGGCAACAACACAGGTGTGCAAAGCCAAGTGCACAGTCCAGGTACACAATATCACAGTCCTCTGCCTGGCCAGTCATTCATACAGCCATGTAAACTGATTCGAGAGTTGCATATGAGACTGCGCTTTTCTACCCCATTTCATCCAGAACAAAGAAACCAACGGCAACGGCTTTGACTGTCCCTTCATCAGCTCCTACAGAGTGGAAGTATCCCTAAACCAGGGCTAGCTTGGTGTACTTTTGTGTGTGAACAGAGAGAAGCTGTGTATGCAGTTACTCTTAACACCAGTACGTTGTGTCTGTGTCTAGGTCCTCTGAAAACCAGACAACTATTATGAAGACATAAATTATGATGCTAAAAGTCTACCATTCAAAAATGTGTCTTTTAGAAACTTGCAAATTAAGAGACTTCTTTTTTAAAAGTGTGATCAACAATGTGTGTTACCTAAATCAGTCTCCAAGATCTTGTCACTAGCCAGACTAATAATCCAATACTCTTTCAACAGTCTTCACAATAATGGACATATTTTCAGCTTTCTCAGGTCGGGCAACTTATCAAAGAGAACTATGTGGCTCCATGCAGAGATGCAAGTGATTCTTAGCAGCTTACCCTACAGTACCTCATGCAGGGACTTGTGCTACATTCCCGTGGATTATGGACTTCATCAAATCTTTGAAATGGAGTAGCTATCCAATGTATACAGGGATCTCACAGGCGGCTAAAACTTTATTGACACTGGGGAAGTGCACACATTTATTTATTAAATAAGAAAATATCTTATACACATGCGCAGAAACACATGAACACACACATGCCATCAGAGTACATGGGGATGAGGGAATCTGTGACATTATCACCTGAGATAGAAGAGATGAGGGAAAGAGAGTTCTGTGCACCGCACTTATTTTACCCCCATTTTTCATTACGCGGATAACCTTAGAACTGTTCTTGTTAGCATTTAGAAAAAGGGAAAAATCTAGCCTCCTGCAGGGGAGCTATTATTGCTAGAATGTACTAGCATTATCTTGCTTATGGGGGGGCATATTGTTTATGCAGTCTATTTATCAGTGTAGGAATATATCTACCCATATAGCAATATCTCTGCAGTAATGGCATACACGAATAAAAGAGTTTCCATGAACACAGAGTTCCTGCCTGTAGCATGTACATCTGAGATACTAAAGGATTATTTACCTATCATTAAGATATGGATTTTTTTATCTAGTCCAGTTTTTCTTGCAGCAGAAATCATATTAAACTCTCTAGCTATTATATCTAACATCCATTGGGCACCTTTTCATTCTGGGTAACCTAATATAAATGAAGAAAATAAATCCACAGCAATTTGTTGAGGCGCCTTTTTCCCCCTGCACCCCTCCTCCCTTTCCTGAATTAAATTCACATAATAAAATCCAAGGGTCGCATTTCACTCACATCCGCTTCAATTAACGTGCATGACTTTGTATGAAATTTTTAATGGAAGAAAAAAGCTAAAACATAATATTTTTAAACCATTGTGTAGGGTAAAAATGCTTCACACAACACAATGCGCTTACATGCCACACAACAGTCAGATGGGCTTTAAAATTCAGTGTGAGCCTTCCCAGTGTTCCATTTCTCTCATATTTTCCCATTATAGTATGTCTTTTTAAAGATTTTAGTGATTTTAATTTAATGAAATATTGTTCTATAATGTTGCTTTAGGAAGTGTTTGCTTGTCTGAAACAACCAAGGCTAATAACAAAAGCATTAATAATAGTAGCGATATAATGGCTGAAAACTGCAGTCAGTCAAGAGATTCTAATGCAGTATTTGTTTTTTTTTTCTCATGGATAATGTATTTCTGTTGAATGGTAAAGTTAATTTTTTTTTTTTAAGATTGCTTTTTGTTTAAAATTTCCTATTTCTGCTGAAAGACAAAGGGTAGTTTGGATACTGATAGAAGAATTTCATAGGAAAATTGTAAACAATGAAAAAAATTGGTTTAGTAATATTTTTCACTAGGGAGAAAATATTTTCTGAGAATAACATATGAGGAGTAGGTGTAAAAGTTGACTTCATTAATCCATTAACTGTATGTGCAAATCAGCTCATTTATATTGCCTTTTTGGTACCCCAGGTTAGTGTATCCCCCACCTATCTAAGGTGGATCAAAAAGGTAATAACAGAGACACCTGGTTACATATCATATTCTGCCTCCCTTCTAAAACTTCTGGTGTTTGGCATCTCGGGGCAGTATTGGGGGAGCAGAGGGAGAATGAAGTTACTCCCGTCTTGCTGCACACAAGACATTTATAGCTAGAAAATAATCCAAATTTTCTCTTCTTGTGTCTCACCTTAGGCTATCTGAAAAATTGTTCTCTGCCATATAAAGGGATCACTGACTATGCTTTTATGCCACTGCAGCAAGAAGATGTTGCAATTAGAGTTAGAGCCAGAGGTGTCAGTTCCTTCATGTGAATAACATGGAAGTAGGTATCTTGTGTGGTCCATGGATTAATCTGAAAAGTCATGAGTTTTTCCAGACAGGTATCTCACATGCTGGCATCAACCCACCTGAGGTAATTAAAAGGTTTTAACTTTGTATGTTATTTTGGCTGTGTCCTGTTGGGTGGTTCCCTGTTTAATTTGAGTCACATGAGTTTCAGCCCAGGTCTTTCCCAGACTGCCCTTTTGAATCCTCATGGAGGAATGGTGCCAACAACCAGGGTGTTACAGGAAAGATGCATGGACCAAGAACCTTCTGAGGGACAGCAAATCAGCTCTGCACAAGTCACAAGAAAAAAAGGGGACCAGAAAACACAGGGTTGAAATTCAGTGGTACCCAGGGGATCAAATTAGTTTTTCCCTCAATTACTGGAGAGATCTATTTGTTCTTTGTTGACCTTTATTCATCCTAATCCCTTTTTCTTATGTAATATATTTAAGAGAATGAAGTCTTCCTAATAAGACTGAATTGAGAAAATTAGAGACTCCACTGACTTATTTAAGGGCATGTGTTAGCCTAAAGGTTATCTTATCCCAAACCTCTCCTGCAATACAGCATATCTCTTATAATAACTAAAAACCACTGAAATACTATAGTCGAGTCTTGTGTTCTACTTTTATAGATGTATAATACACATACAATAATACTATGTTTATTCATTCTGTTTATTGGTTTGAACATGATTTTTAATGTGTAACATAAAAAGAGGTTTTCAAGTTTAATTGGACTGTCAACTCCATCATGCTCATCTTTATCTCTGGCCGCTTTTACTTCCAGACTAGCATTTTTTATAGGATATCCACACATAATAAAACATCCAAACAACTTTTTCACGTCATCTTCAATGAATTCAGAGGATGCAACAGTTTGCACACTCCTCTGAACACATTTTATTAATCCCACTTTCATTCTACAAGGCTACAGCAAATCATGTCATAAATATCTGTCTTGCACTCATGAGTTGATATACTATTTTCTTCTATGATCCCCTCTCTCAACTCCTAGCTTAAAAATCTGGCAAAAAGTATTCCATGTTCTATTTTCTCACTTTAGTAAAATCTAAAAATGTTACAGAAAATCCTGTTCCAAAACTGACAACATCGCTCAATCGTATGGTGTTATTTTTAGAAAATCAGAGAATATGATTGTGTACAATAAATATGTAAGATCAGGCTCAAAGCTGACATAAAATAGACACTGAAATAAATGGATATATACCAGCTTGCACCTATAGAGGTTCTGGTCCAAAGAACATGGTGCTGAAAGCCTTTTATAGCACTATATAGTTTTCAGACCCACCTAACTGTGATTTAATGTCAACTACATGTCAAGTACCTTATTTTTAAAAAGACTCGTAAATATTCACACAGTTCAAACTGAATCCATATGCATCTGTGTGCGTGGTACTGAGTGTGTGCAAATTAAATGGTATTTGTGAACCCTATCAGCCTTTGCTGACCACAAAACTGAAGATAGTAGTATTCTAAGCTGGCCAAAATTGCTGTTCAAAATCAGTTCCATCATATCTACGATGAAACTGTCTTCTGCCCTCTTCCTTCCCCACACATCTTGTCACAATAAAGATCTGGGTACTTCATGTCATCATTTGTAATTCGATGCTGAATTATTGGCATATGGAAATATACTATCCTCTTTGTAATAGGATTCTCCTTTTGCTGTATTCTTTCCTTGAATGCTTATTTTTCAGCCAGTAGGCCACCAACAATAGATGTGAGAGTTGGTCATCGATGACAGATGTGAGAGTTACTCTGAGGAGACCATACTCATCTTGTGGTCAGATTTGTGTTTAGGCATTAAGCCTGAGAGTAAAAAAACTCAGAAATTTTTATTTTTGGTTCAATAGCCCAACATTTCTTTAGACTGTTCTCAGCAGATTTTTGGCCCTGAGTAGTGGCATGTGGCACAAACTGACTTGTGATATTTTTTTTTCTGCTTTGGATGTCGGAGGTCTTGTGAGATCATCTGTTTTTTCCTAAAATTCCTGCCATCTTGAGCCAAAACCTCATGAGAATAGTTGTTCTTGGAACATATTTTTTTAATATGAAAACCAGAATGAGAAAAATAGGCCTGTCTTGGTTTTGGGTTTGCCCCACAACAAAACCCAGTACTTTGTCTAAATACACATATTCTGATTTGAGGTCTCCTTGCTACCCCCCTCCCTCAATAAGCATAAAAAGGGTTTTAATTTCAAAATAAATTTTAAAGCTCTTTTTGCAACAGATTCTGAGTGGAATCATATTCCATGGGCACTTTCTAGACTCGACTTCTTTCTGTTTACTGTTTTTAGTTTTGTTGTTTTTTGGTTGGTTATTTTTGGTACTTTAATTAAGAGGTACGTGTTACCTAATAATTAGTACAACACCTGTGACTGCTCGTGTAGCATAATGTTTTACATTTCCATCACCCAAAAGCAAATAACGTGTTTTTATTTTTAACTATTATGTGTCAGCTATTATTTCTTCCAAGAAAATGCGAAAATGAGATTCAAAGCTTTTAAGGAAAGAAAAACAGAAAACTGACAATAGATCATTCTTGATTAGGCAGCAGAAGTTAATGCCACAAGAGATATATTTGGACAATAAACTATTTTTTTATAAAGGATTATGCTATGTACATAGATAACAAGACTATCCCAATGTAATCTTACTCTATAAAAGAGGTTTTGATGTAAATTAGAATCTGTGAGTTAGCTAATCTGAGAGTATTTAAGAGAGAAGGAAATTTTTATTTCTGGGAGATTTTTTTTTCCATAACTATTGTTCATTACAGAGCCTTTACCTTTAAATGAGATCCTATATAAAAAAGAACTCAATTAGCTAGACACACCTGATCCACAAGTCCATTTTTCAGATTCCTACATGAATAACAGAGGAATTCTCATAAAATAACCAACTGAGAATTACAATTCTTTTTCAAGCCAAACTGCCTAGGACTTATATACTAAAGATTGTCAACCCTCCTTTTGAGCTGCATTTGACTTCCTGGACATTCAGGTGTACCTTCTGTGTTGGGTGTAACTTCTCTGACCACTTGCAGGTGCCTGATGATATGGAGGGTCTCTTCTAAGTCAAATCCCCAGCTCCAGCTGATGGAATCCTGGAAGATCAGACACTCCTCTGTGAAGGAATGGGACTGGTGTCATGGTCAGTTCTGCTCCCTAATCAGGTCCCAGAACTGCCCCACCCTTTGGCTCTTCAACAATTTCAGCTTAGGCTGTGAAAAAAGCAAAGAGAAAAAAAAGGAAAAAAAAAAAAGGAGCTTTCTATGTCAGGAAAGTTAAAATCTTTTTTCTAAGCCATAATTACCAACAATCTCAGCCATTGTTCTGTAATGAGGTTTGATGTTTTAAACTACAAAGACACCCATTTAAGATATAGAACAGTGTTTCTGGGTTTTGTGTGTATTACTTTTAATTCTAGAAATTGTTTTTCTTTATTTGATATAAGTCTGAAGTCAGAAATTCATTCTAGTTACACAAGTGCATGCAGTATGGACATATCAAAAGGAATTAATCTATGCAGGTACAGATAAAAGAACCAGGAATAAATGTATATAGGCAGTGGGTATGAGAGAAGACAAAAGTCAGGGAAGAAGCCAAATACAAATAAAAGAGAATATGAGAAGACTGTTGTATTAGTTTAATACTATGGGAAATTAAAGTACTTTAAGATCCTCAGATGTAAGATACTATGTAAGTATAAAGCTTTTTTTTTGTCTAAAATTTGAGTTGAGCCAATGCAGTCTGAAAGCAGCTCCTAAATATGATTATATGAGGCTATGGACACAATTTCTGCCAGGTATCATGAATTTCAATGTATTGCTGTGTTATTAAAAGCAACCAGCAGCATGAACCTGCTGTATTATTGACATGTTACATTAGCCTTAATAGTTAATCCAGTATTCATATTCATATTGTGGGCTCTTCTTCTAAGAGAGAGTAACAGCTTTCTAAATGCTTTTAAGATTTCCAGGAATAAAATTAAAGCATGTTTAAGTACTTGTTGGAAATTGTGTGCAGAATTCTGAATGAGGGAGTTATTGCATTGTATCAGGACCCTTAAGAGATTCAGCTGAGAAATAAATTATGTAAACAATGCAATATGTGTGTGTGTCTACAGCTGTATATCAATATCACCTATATCTATGTATACAAATATCCTTATCCTTTTCTGTCAGTCTGGAATGTGCTATACTGGAGACACTGAACCTTTCAAAAGAGATGCAAGACATGTTTTTAATGTTGCTTCAGAATTCAGAAGCAAAACAAAAACTGGATAAATACTTCATTACATTTTATAAACAATCTGCTTTCTGATAATTATTATGGAGCAACTTTTCATTCTTTTTAATGAAGTTTGACTCTGAATGCGTATGTGGGAAATTAATTTTGGTGGAAGAATTCAGTTCAGAGTAGTGTATCCTAAATGAGATTTGTTGAAATCCTCATGGTGCCTGCAGTTACAGGGAGAAGGGCGAGCGCTGATGGAGGAGAGGAGGACAGGTGCCAGTCAGAGGTTGCAAGAGCAATCTATCTCTGCCCCTCAGTTTTGAAGGGAGCTGTACTGGAGCTACACGAAGGCCCCACATTCAGCTTGGCTGCGGGTTCAGATTGGATTTCCACTCTGCAGCTGCTCCACACTCCACTTGCACGAAGTCCAAACATCTGGGTTTAATGTGAATGGAGTGGATTTCAAGCTTAATTCTCCTCTTTGTCTGTGTGTGTGTATGTATGTGTATGTGTGAAATAATCTTTCTAGAATGCTTCATTGCTTTCCTAAATCTTTCATTTGTTTTTCCTCCTTACAATTTATTTTGGTGTGAAATACACAATCAGTAAAGAGCCTTGTCTCCTGTTTTGTTTCCTGCTCTGCCTTCAGAACATACTATTGTTTGTATTGTCTGGAAAGCATATTGAAGACCTAACTGAAATACTGTTTATCATCAACATTTTTTTTACAACTTATTCTAAGACAGGTGTTTCAGGTGCAGAAATCCCTGCTGATAACTTTTTTTTTAAGAGGACTAATAGGAAAAAGAATCATTTAGAGGACCATAAAGATTGATTTTTGAGCTCTCTCCCTTGGCAGTGTTATATCTCCCCCTCCATTTATGATGTTCTATGTCTTATATAGATTGGGCAAAATATTAAACCTCATGTGAGAGAATGGAAGAAAAAGAATCAGGGAGTAAATAGCTGGTTTGCTTATCATGCCTCCCAGTTTGATTTTGGTAGGTTCCGGAGAACACAGGTGTAGGATACTGAATTATAGCAAATAAAAGACTAAAACATAACAAAGCTACCTGAGGGTTTGGCTGAAGTCCCTGTGCAAACTGTGATTAACTGAATACCTGCCCTGGAATGCTGGTTTGGCAAGACTTTATACACACATGAATGAATCTGTCTGCATACTTAGACACTGCAGTTAAACTTCTTTCTCATAAAAAAAAAAAAAGGTGTTATTTCCGAAGTTGTTGAATATAGTTTGAGTCTGTCTGTTTTGATTTAAACTCCTCATCCTCAGAAGAAAAGTGAGGTGACAAGTGTCCTACATGTATAAGAGAGTGGGAAGAAGAGGAGAAGCAGCAGTCAAAAACATGTTTGGGTGCATGAAGGCAGTTAAGCAGGAGTTATTCCTAAAAATCAGTGTTCCTCTGGGAAATGGAGGCTGATCTCAGTGCAAAATGCTAAAGGTCTATTAACGTAAATTTACCTGAGCTTATATCTCAAAACCCACAAGACCAGCAGTGAAGAACTGGTCACATATTAATGCAACTTAGCAGATAATATATGGAATATACTTACAGATACAGTGGATTAAACATAAACCCAGAATTTTCTGCAGAGCCTAAGGGAGCTGAAAGTCAGTGGTTTGTGAGCACATGAGGGTTTGCCCATGTGGAAAGACAGAGCAGCACACTAGTCAAAGTCTCTTTCTGCTGCAGTTATGCTACTGGTGTAGTTACAGCCTTACTTATACTCACAGCCCCCTTTTAGAGGACTAACTATAAATTACATTTCAGGCTAATCTAAATTAATCCAGGGTTAAGATGTCTGGAGAATGATTATGTATTAGTGTCTATTGGACTGATTTCTGTATGCTCTAAAGCTGTGTATGATTGTGGGGACATGGTACAGTCAGAGTGGAAAAGTCATAGCTTGCTATTAAAGAACTTACCTTCTGACTATATTTCCTGTCTTTTTACTTTACTTTTTGTTGCTTTCCATGTATATTTCATATATGCTAATAATTTGGATCCTGGACATTAACCCTACATCTACAGGGTAAGCCCAAAGCCATTTTACTCTATTTCCCTGCTTCCATTAGAGAGAGTCAGATGAATATTTCTATTTGGGTACATCTCCAGCAGGGAATACAATAGCAAATGTGTCCTGCACAAAAGAGCACATGATGGTCCTGGATGTTTCTGGCTCACGTGATGTGAGATGGTTAGAAATTTCCTCTTCTTTTCCTTATGCAGACATGTTGTGCATGAACTTGCAGAGGAGAGGGACCTCGCCCTTGATTTATAATCAAGTCATGAGCTCATCTATGCTCTAAAAGAGTCTATTGTCCAAATCTTACTAGTTTTTCTCCAGGAAAGTTTTGCCAGGGTGTGGAGAATTGGCCCCAAAAAGTAGTTTTTCTTCTTCTACATTTAAATTATTTCTGACCCTTCCCTGATTTTAATCTTTTTATTTCCTCACCTTTTTTTCCTAATTTCCCTGGAAATTCAAGGTTTCTTAACAGCGATTATTTTTTCCCATGCTAGGAAGAGGGTTCTGGTACTTGCTGCAATCAAGGGGTGAGAAAAAATAGTGCCCCAAAGCTGCTGCATCAGGTAACTTGATTTTTTATTTATTTTTGTGTGTGGTGGAAGCATCAAAAAATATGCATTTATTTTGGTGTGTGTGGGGACAGTGGTTGAGTGACAATAGAGTGAGTCCAGCACTCTGCTCCCTTTGGCAGTTATGCCTAAAATCACCCTCACCAGGAGGTCACCAGGTTCATGTGATAGCTACTGGGGAATCATTTTCTTCTGCATTTCCCACTCAGTAACATCTCTGTGCGCAGCTGTGAATTTTTTTTTTATTGCAAGATTTTGCTAAAGATTTCCAGGCATCCTTCATTTTTTTATTACAATGGGCCATGAAATCTCCCCACATAGGTGCATACTATCCCTAATTTCTTCATAGAGTTGCTCACTATACAAAAAAACACCCATATAGCAATTAAATTCAGACACTTGGTGGAAAACGGCCAGTTCGTTTTGCTTCTACTTGTTTTGAGAAAAAGACTCCCCCCACCTGCATCTGAATAGGCAAGATTGACATAAAAAAGTACTTCAAGAGATGAACTCGTCTACTGAACACAAATACAGTGAGTTTCTGTATATCTTTAAATGTTTTATATGTCCTAGTCATATATAATTTATTGTGTTGTGAAGCTGAGCCCTTCTTTGAATGAAAATTTTACTGTTGAAGCCTGGGGTACTTTAGTCTGATGATTTAAAACTCTCAATGTGCTCGTAGCAAATAGCACTTTTTATTACAGCATGTTTGTCCAAGAGGTCAACTTTCAGCAGAGCAGGATTTCTTCCCACTGTAGAACTATTTCTGATGGCAAGAATCTCCCATCTTAATTCATCTGGTGCTGAATGAAGTTGCCAACACTTTCTCAGAGGCTCATTAGACTGGACCTGCCAAGAAAATGCACAAGAAAAGTGTGAAAGCTTCACCTTTTCTTATGCAAGCATTCTTGCTAGCAGATTATACAGCATGTTAAATGCTGTATGCCTGCTTATACCCCTTTGGTCTTAAGAGTCTCACTTATAGTTTTGCTCCAGTATTTCATTTTCTCAGAGATGATGTTGAATCTAAGCTGCCTTGTGATGATTTTAAATGCATTTTGGAGATGAGTAAAAGTGACTAAAATTATGTGCATGTTTCCTGTGAAATATTGTGCACCAAGCAGGTCCTAGATTAAAAGACAAGCTTGACTTTAAAGGTAATGTGATTAATTTCCTCAGCCAAAACCAACTAGATAGTTTTCAGGCTTAGGCTGATACAGTATAGATGCCCTATTACACCCATTTACAGTCTCCATCCCTTTGCTCAGCATCCCTTTGCTGAGCCTATTAAGTTGGTATCAAGTCAACTTGTCCCTTAGTGATAGTACACAAACTCTCAGAGTGCTGCAGAATTCTGCATCTGTCCTTTTACCTGTCACTTCAGCCTCCTTTTACTGATGTTAAAAGAAATCTTTACTGTCAGTCATATAACCAATTCACTTTGTTCACAGGCTGTGACAACCTTGTTGTGTTTCTCCCACCACAGAACCGACTTCTGTGAATTAGTATTCTCAAAATTTAGACTAGCTCATTAGTCTGAATAAATTTGAAAGGTTGCTGTTCACATTTTTTTTCTAAAAAATGTAGCTCAGCTTTGCTTGGATATAATTTAGGCATCTTTAGAAAAAAAAAGAAAAAACCTACAAACACAAAAAACCCACAACAACCAAACAGCCCAGCTCACAAGTATTCACTTTATGATTTCAGAGCTAAAGGGTCTCTCAGTAGCTTCATTTGAGCTAATATAAATTTAACCAAATCTTCCAAGTTTTTTCCAGCCTCTCCCTCTCCCCTCCCTTTTTTTTTTTTTTTATATAATTGAAAAATTGGCTACTCTTTCAGAAAAGAAAACAGAAGTTCAAATGCCGATTTCAACCATCTTTGTGGCTTACTATGACCACCAGACCAAGTTGTTTCCACATTATCACTGAAAAGATAAACTTTCTCCCTCAGCAAATGAAACCTAACCCCACCTGCCAGTTCTATACACACGACTGTCAGTGCACCACTCCGATGCAATGAAGGAAATGTTTTCCACTAAAAAAGTTGTCTATGATTAAGCAAAGAAACCACCACTTCTGCTCCTATTTTCAAAGTCCTACTAGCAAAAGCACTTAACTCTCTACTTTCATGAAATCATTAAGGTATTTTCACTCCATCATGTCGTTTCTTTCTAAGGGTTGAAGGCTGACTACCAGTGGACATGACAGAGGATACATCTGGTCTGCCCAAGCACAAATCTCATACTGTGCAGGAATGTGCAGCCACAGAGAACCAAAGAGTTCAACGTATTGAGTGCACAGCTGTCATTCTGTCTTCAGGGAAACTCTCAGGCACCGGTGCTAAGTTGGAATCAGGACACCATTTTGGACTGTGCTAGCTTTCCAGGACATTATTATTAGGAAACCATAAGGGGCAGGAAAATTGCTTTCCAGAAACAATAATCTGTGCAGTAATTTGGATCAGTGGAGTACTTTTCACAGGAGGATTTCAGTGTTTTATAAACAAACCTAGAAGGAAATGATGATGACACCTACTCTGGGTTTGAACAATGAAGTACAGGGGACCAAGTATCCCCCATTCAAATTCCTTTCTTCTTGTTAAAATTGCACAAATTTCACTGGAGCCCCATCTGAGTTAGCCTGGCAATATAAAAATCCAGTCTAGAAGCCAGGGAGGTTAAATAATTTACCCAAGGTCATATCATAAGCACCTGAGCCTCAGAGTAAAGAATAGAGGTCCTCAGAATGTCACCTAAAAGGGGTAATGATGACTTCACCATTAGCTGTAAAATAGAAATATAAAAATGTCTTTGCATTAACATCAGAACCTTAAAACTAAAAATGAGAGAACTTGGCCAAAGGGGTCTGATATAACTGACTACAGAGTCAGGGTGGAAAAGTATAAATCAATTGGATGAAGTGATCCTTTGCTACAGACTAGAGAAGAAGTTTGGCTGTGTCTCAAGAAATAGAGAATTACGCTAGACATTAAGGGAACCAGAGAAACTCTCAACAGTTCAGGGTGGATATAACTGTGCAATGGAGCAGAACAGATTAAAAATCCTAACCTAAGGAAGGATCAATATATAAAACTGCAGGAGAAAGACATGATGTGATAGAAATAACGTAATGGTGCTCTTAGTATGCATTTGCTATGTTCAGAATATTCATCTCTTGCCTTTACAGTTTTCTCAATTCTTCCTCTGGTGTGTGACAATATTGTTCCTTCTTCTTTCAGTATCAATGGCTTCTTCTGACACCACCGACTCATTGTGCCAGGAGCCACAGATATCCAGCAACTCCTAACTTGGCTGCATAGAGCAGAACAGGTCAGTCATGTGAAATGCAATTCTTTTCATATTTATATCTTGGTTTGCTTACACAGACCTCCAGTAAGTATTGCCTGGAAAGGGAGACAGCCAGAAATAACACAAGGTCATACTTTCTTTTGGGAGTTGCAGTGCAGCAACTCTGTCATTTCAAGGGATTTTTGTTGAAAATTAAGACATTATTTGCTTTCTTCAGAATGTTGCATAGAAAAGTATCTGAAACTCATTGTTCAATCATGTGAATGACTGTCTTCCTTTAAAAAAGGAGGACAGGGCCTTTCTTCACCTGCTCTTGACACCACACCTACCATTTTCTTTTGCTTTCTCCCTTCATTTTCTCCCACATACTCATAAGCATTTGCTTCTCCACATCTCGAGTGCACTGTCCTCTTCTTCACGTATTAGGTATCTGATCCTTTGATCTAGTTGTAATAGTGGGCATAAAATCTAATAGGAAAAATTCTGAAAATCACTAGAAAACAGCTATTTAACCATAGTTTTCCCATCTACTCTCACCCTAAAGCACCATCAGAGAGAAGGACAGGAAAGTATGCATGCATGCACACACCCATGCACAAAGGTTGTACATGAGAGGCACATTTATATATGTGTTTGAGAAAAATAATGATACTGAATTGGTTATAAAAGCTGTATTCTCACCTCTTTTCTTAAATTTTATTTTTGAATTATATTTTCCCTACTTAGTTAATAGCTTTTAGGTTCTCTTTCTCCTCTTTCTCTTTTTTCTCTCCCATCTTCCTTTGTGGCCAACTTTCTCTTCATCCCTGGCTGCCATGCCCAGTAAATTCTGGACATGATTACAACAGCTGCTTAGGAGTGGATGGGATTTGTCTCTGCATATCAAACCAAAAGGCTCTACAGGTTTCTTTGTTGTGGCTGCAGTCCTAACAAGGCCAAAATAGTCTGGGAAACACCTCTTCTTTTGGATTTGCCTTAGATAGTATTTTCTGGCCTATTTATTTCCTCTTTTTTTCTCCTTAGTTTTTATCTTTCCTTCTTCCTTTCCCTTCTCATTTTTACTCTCTGTATTTCATGCCCAATTAATCTTCTCTTCAGCACATTTTTACAGGAAGGAAGGTTCATGAAAAGAACTTTCAGAAGAAGACTGAGCCAATTTCCTTGGTAACTACCAAAAGCAAGTGAAAATGACAAACGGATTGACTACAGTGGATTGATTGATACTGATTTATAGCTGAAAATTGGATCAAGTGCGTCCACATACAGTTTCTTCAGGGACTAAAGCAGACTGCTTCTATCAGCATTCTTATACCATGAAGCTTATGCCCCTCATCCCACCTCATGTCTCCCCTTCTAGCCCTGTCTTCTGCTTAAATAAAGATAGTTGTTAAAATAAAGGTGCTTGCTGCCTTATCCCAGGGATATAACATTTGGAGGATACATATGACTTATGCTTTACCATGAAATAATGGTAATTTTTCTATATATTCTGGAATCACTGCTCAGCTCTGCATACCTGCACCTCCTCCTTCACATGCCTGTGTCTGCCAAGTATCCTAAGGTGGCTTTGCACATCAGCTTTCTCCTACTTATACCTTGGATTTTAGTGGTTTTACTACTGAATGGCTAAGAAGAAGCAGCAGGACCTAACCTAAATCTGATGTCTGGAAATCCCTATTTACTATGAAAACTCTTATTCATGTGTATGTACATGTTCCTGTTGTCCTTTTAGGACACCTGAATGAGTGAGGTTTGGAGGGAAGCACTTCTTAAATCTGCTACTTTAAACAATTAATTTCTTAAGTAGAGTAATAATTAGAAGCATCATCATGTCCTGACCCAGCTAGGTTGCCAGAGGTAAGAAAGGACTGAAAATTATCCACAGAATATAGGGGAAAAGTTAAAATATCTGCCACAACAAATTTCAAATCTTTTAGACAATAGGAAAGGGAAGGGTTAGTTACTGTAGTATTCCATTCATAACATATTACAATATGATTTAGTGAAGAAATGTAGTTTTGCCATGAAAAAAAATTTGGCATCAGATCACATGATACCATCAGATGTAGAGACCCCCGTGTTAGAAGGACTTTTAGGACTTCTGTTTCTGGAGAGAACACATGCTTGCTGGAGAGTCAGGGTGCTGCCACTGTCCCCAGTCCATGGGGCTGCTTCTGTGCTGTTCTGCAAAGAGCAGCCTCTGTGATTACCTCACTTCTGTAATTGTCAGAGTCAGTTCTCTGCTAAATCCAAATTGCTCTCCTTAGGAAGAAGGGTAGGAAAGCCTTGTATTTGTATATATGATTTCCTGTATGCCACTTTATTTTGGGCCTGATCTGACAACCTCCAGCTGTGGCTTTCATTTTTGCCATGGGGCTGAAGATAAACAGACAACAGGGTTGTCCTTACAGTCCTTCCCATGGTCCTTCACAGTAAGGCCTAGATGTTGCATTTGACATGGACAGCTGGATTTTACAGGGAAATTGAGCTGGGATAATCTGAGGCTACTTTTGGCAGAAACTTTTAAATGAGCAGCCGAGTTTGGGGAGCACATTAGGGTTCACTCCAGGAGTCCTCTCACTCAGGTAAGTGGTGTTACACAACCACAAAGTGATTGCTTGGTGAAAGTCACCCAAAAAAGGTCTGGCAGTATAAAAAACTGAACTTAGTCCACTCAGATTCTGGATTAAATGCTGTAAACATAAGACAGTTCTTTCTCTCTAGGTTAATCACATTTTTGGAATATCAGGATTGATGGAAAGGCAAAGTTACTGTTACCAAGTGGACATTTCCTTGGGTTTTGAGTCATCACAAAGCCCATGGAAATTTTGATGCAGTCTTCATCAAACCACATCGAGACCTAAATATAGACTTAATTATTTTAAAAATCTCAAATTCAAGGACTTTATAGTTCTACAAAATTTAACTTCATTGGCAAACAGCAATCCTTGGACAATCAGGTTCTGTAATAATAGAAGGCAATTTGTGATGGGTTGACCCTGACTGGATGCCACTGAAGCTGCTCTGTCACTCCTCAACTAGATAGGTGACAGAAAATGTAAGAAAAAACTCATGGGTTGAGATAAAGAGAGGGAGAGATCATTCACTGATTACCATCATGGGCAAAATAGACTCATATTAGGGAAATTATGTTAATATATCACCAATCAAATCAGAGTAGGGGTCCTTTCCATGGGGTGTAGTCCTTCAGGAACAGGCTGCTCCAGCGTGGGTTCCCATGGGGTCACAAGTCCTGACAACAAACCTGTCCCAGCACGGGCTTCTCTCTCCATGGTCCACAGGTCCTGCCAGAAGACTGCTGCAGAACAGATTTCACAGAGGGTCACAGCCTCCCTCGGACATCCACCTGCTCGTGCAGGTGTTCCACAGACTACAGGTGGATCTCTGCATCCCATGGACCTCCATGGCTGCAGGGGCACAGCTGCCTCACCATGGGCTGCACTGTGGGCTGCAGGGGAGTCTCAGCTCTGGTGCCTGGAGCAGCTCCTGTCTCTCCTTCTCCACCACCCTGGCTGTGTGCAGAGCTGTTTCTCTCACAGATTCTCACTCCTCTCTTTGGCTGCAGTTATACAGGGGATTTTTTCTCCTTGAATACCTTATCCCAGCGATGCTACCACTGTTGCTGATGGCCTTGGCTTTGGATAATGTCTGGTCTGTCTTGAAGCCGTCTGGAATTGGCTCCATCAGACAAAGGCAAAGCTTCTAGTAGCTTCTCACAGAAGCCACCCCTTCAGTCCCCCTGCTACCAAAACATTGCCACAAAATCCCAATATACAATTCCCCCATAGGAGTAAAAAGAAAGCAAAAAACTTTAAAAGGGCAGATTTTAAAACCATGAGGAAAATGGTTAACAGCAGGCTGAAGGGCAAAGTAAAAAACTTTAAAACCACAGAAACAGCCTGGAGGCTATTCAAGAACATTGTGTTAGAGGCACAGATGGTTTGTGTATCATTGAGAACAAAAACAAAGTAAAATGGTGAGAATAAAACTATGGTTAAGCAGAGAAGTACAGGGCTTTATTGAGGTTAAAAAGGCATCCTTTAAAAGCAGAAAAGCTTCCTGAACAACCTAGCCAGGTCAGGCCATCACTCATGTTGGTGAAAAGCAAGTCAGCAACGACAAGAGTAATAAGGAAGTGGTCAGCTAAAAGTAATGAGGACCTGGCGAATAAAGACACAGAGGCAGATACTTGTACCATGTGGTTCTGGCACATTAAAATTTGCAACAGAAATGTCCCATTGTCCTCTTGAGTTTCCCTTGAATTTCCACTATTTTTTTAAAGAAAATATGCTATTATCCAATCAGAGACATGAAACTAGGCAACAAACAAAACAAAATGATTCTGCAAAGGTGCTAGCGCAGCCCCAAATTTCTTGCCTGGCTATTTCCCATCTCCATCTTCCTCTCCAGGCCTGCTTCCCTGGCTGCTTATATCTCATCTTTTCTGTCCTAGCTAGGGGGCAGGTCCTTTTGCTCTAGTGCATTCTGGGCTTGATTATTCACTGAGAGATCTAAATTCTCCCACTTTGAACAAACCCTACTTGGATATGTTGAATTAATTATTTGCTAAAAACAGTTCCAATCAAAACAAGTGTGTCACCTGAATGTGTCTATGTACAAGAACGTATATATTTATATATACTATTTATAGCTGAGTACCTTAAAAATCTCCGAAATGCAGAGAAACAATAAAAAATAAATTTTGTCAGCAATTTTTCTTCCCCTAGAAGACAGCAAAGGATGCTTTTTCTGTTGGGTTATGGGACTCAGAAAAACGGAAGCTAAAATACTGAACACTGCATTACACTGAGAAATGAATGTTTAGCAGTTATTGATGGTTTCTCAATGTAGTAACATAGGCAGTATGAGATAAAAACACAATTCATTAAGGCCATTGGTCAGCAGCTGGCTGAACATGAGCGAGCATGTGCCTGGGTGGCCAAGAAAGCCAATGGTATCCTGGCCTGTATCAGCAATAGTGTGGCCAGCAGGACCAGGGCAGGGATTTTCCCCCTGTACTCAGCACTGGTGAGGCCACACCTCAAATCCTGTGCCAGGTTTTGGGCCCCTCATGACAAGAAGGCCATTGAGGGGCTGGAGCATGTCTGGAGGAGGACAACAGAGCTGGGGAAGGGTCTGGAACACAAGTCCTGTGAGGAGGAGCGGAGGGAGAACTGAGTGTTTAACCTGGAGAAAAGGAGGCTCAGGGGTGACCTTATCACACTCTTCAACTCCCTCAAAGGGGGTTGTAGCGAGGTGGGGATCGGTCTCTTCTCCCAAGTAACAAGCGATAGAACAAGAGGAAATGGTCTCAAGTTGTGCCAGGGATTTAGATTGGATCTAGGAAAAATATTTAGATTGGATATTAGGAAAAATTTCTTCACTGAAAGGGTTGTCAAGGACTGGAACAGGCTGCCCAGGGGAAGTGGTGGAGTCACCATCCCTGGAGATACTTAAGAGGTGTGTATGTTGTACTTGTAAACATGGTTTAGTGGTGGGCTTGGCAGTGATGGGTTAATGGTTGTATTTTATGATCATAAAGGTCTTTTCAAACCTAAATAACTATATGATTCTATGAAATCTGTGGGTAGCAGTGCCTTCTCAGAACCAAATCTAAGACGAGTTTAAATTGTAGGCATTTTAGTGACTTATTTTAATGATTTCAGAAGAAATTGTTTGTTTGATATGGGCTGGAGATGGGAGATGAGAAATAAGTGCAAGAAACATCACCTGAACAGAGAGGAGCCGAGGTAACTTTTCTTCTGTATCTCTGCCAGGACATGACAGGAGAGGGAAGAAAAAGAGAAAAAAAGATTATTCTGTAACCATCTCACAGAACATCTCCTGAGATTTTGTTTGTCCTTTCCCAGCACAGTTTTTGTGAGTATATATTGAGTACTCCCCATTGCTTCAGTCAACAGAATGATTTCCAGAGAGGTGGGAACTGTATGTAGAAGGACAAAGCACAGATTGTGGGTAGGGAAAGAGGGAACTGGGGAACAAGGCAGTTGGAGATACAGATCAGCTAAGGAGGGGCTGTGAGAAAGGTTTGGTTTATACGGGCAGAGTTTGAATAAACTTTTAATACTGTTGACCTCCAAAACCCCTGTGTACTTCCTTAATCATCCTGTACACAGATGAGAACTTTCAGAACATCTGGTGCCTTCCTGAAGATCTCCAGTGTATAGGAACTTCAGCCTTTAATTTCAAATCACTGTGAACTTTAGATCAAAAGCTGAGACTGAGATTCTGCGTCACTCACAAAAAGAGAAATTTTACATCTCCACTTAGTAAAGGATGTTTTTGGGTTTGGTGGGATTTTTTTGGTTTGTTGGGTTTTTTCTTTTCTTTTTTTTTTGTCTATGTGAGTTTTTTTCCTTGTTGTTGTTTTGCTATATTTTCATTTGTTTTCCTAGTTTAAAGGAGAAACTGCATGCCATTAACCAGCCATGGCACATGCACACACATACACTATTATATGTGAATACTTCTCCAGTGTTACTTTATAAGAACCTTACACACTTCAGTTTGATTAACACTTTGATAAAATATATATTTTCCTTGAAGAAAGTGAGGCCATGGGGATTTGTTAAAAATTCAGAAAAGGAAGATACTGTGAGAACATTTAATTCAGTAACAGTAAGTAATACATTCTACTAATGTAATATGGACACAAAAAAATGTTAGACCCCTTGAGAAATTAGGATAATCTTGTTTGAACCTTTATGAATGTATATAATTGTATTTATGTATGTGTCTGTATGTATATCTACATTTATGAAAATATTGTTATGCACATCCTTGTGTATGAATACATTTATAAAACAAATTCATGACCATAAATCAGCTCAACAGAAACAGTATAAAGTGGACTACTGTACATCTTTATTTAAAATACGTAGGGTGCCAAGACAGAAAAACACTAAAAAAGAAATACATATTGTTTTTGAAGCTGAAGCATCAATATGGTTGTAATTTTAATGTTTCTTGCTGGAAAAAGGTCATCTTTGGCGAGGTCGGGTTTTTCTTAAGGTCATTTCACATTGAGATATCTGCCTGCTTTTGACATTTCATCTAGGAGAGGCACAACTATTCTGACACGTGAAATGGGTTCTTTACAAACCCAATGGCTATTTCTATCAACATCTGTTATTCTTACACAAAAGGGGAATATGCATTGATTGCAAACAAGGTTTCATATTTTTTGGAGAATATTAATATATATATATTTTGTGCTTAAAGGTACAGCTATGTCCATCTGAAATAGAAGCAGAATGAAACACTGATCTATAAAAGACTGGAAAAATAACCCCATCGATGGCATATTTTACTCTTAAATGGAATTAAATAAATTTAAAGATGTTAATTGTTGTTGGTAGATTGTCACATTGCTTTCTGTAAAGCAGCACGGCAGTGAAATTCACCAAGCATTTGTGTAATTACTTTGTGATATTGGCACAGAAAAAGCACAATAAAAATATTTTTCTTTACATTTTGTGTGGGATTTTTAATTGCATATTCATTTGCAAATTTCAGTTGCCTCTAGCACTGAGTATGATAGAGAAAATCTTTTGCCATATAAATCCCCCACCTTGTGTCCCCATATTTTTAAACCCCAGAATTATTACGTGACATCTATGTAATCCAAATAAACTCTGTCAAACTAATTCAGATCACAGGGACAACTTAATTTTCCTGTAAGACAATCCAGGACTCCAAAAGGGGTTCACAGAATTCCTTTCCCAAGGAACAGCACAGGGAAGACCATAGTATGTCCTTGTTCCTTGTTTGCAGACATCTCTATTAAGCTTTGGACAATCCAAAGCAGAAGCATTTAGTTGAGCATTCAGTAGTTAGGATTCTCTAGCTGAGTGCTGTGACCAGTCATGTGGTGTTATATCTGTTCCCGTATTGATGGTCTGTTCTTTACAAGCCATTGCTTTCTCCCAAAGAGTGCCATTTTATCAGAAAACAGGTTTTGTTTTCTGATGATATTCCTTTGGCAAGTGCTCAGATCTGCTGTTTGTGGATGTTTGTAGGAACATTGCTTTGCTCACATAAGTATTTGTGAACAGCGAATAATGAAGGACATGAAGAGGCTAAATCCAAACCCTGTTCTTTCATCTAACAAACTGTACGTGAATAATTTTTGTGCTATCTCTACTGCCTCACTGATCTTACAGCATCACTAAACTCTGCATGTTTGGAGTCAGTGTGCTTCCCTACTTACTAAATGTGTCATATTTAACTTTCTGCAGTGTTTGGACGTATGGCAGACATTCACAGAGAACTACAGGTGCTGCTTTTCTGGACTGAAGCCATATGTCCATAGGGCATTGAAGGGGTTAACATCCAGGTGTAGGAGCTTTATTGTTGGAACATGTTCTGCATTGCTTCCTGCCTTTGGCCTCAGATAAACGCCTCTAACATATTTTATTAAAATGTCATAATTAGATTTATTTAATGCACTGGGATCCAGAGCATGTCAGCTCTGTGGATGATTGAAAAATGCTTCATCAGCTTTTGACAGCTTCATAGGACAGCAGGGAATCCACTCCTATTTCCCACTAATGCATCTCTATTTGAAAACTGGACTTGAACGTTCTTCTCAGTTTGTGCATTTACTGATAGAAAGAGAGTGCAAACACTCTCATGTTCTGCAGTGTTGCATTTGATTAGAAAATAATGCTTGAGGTATGAATACGCTGAAGTAATGTTAAGGAAACACTAAAGCACCCTTAAATCTGCCATTTTATGCCTAGGGCTTTGCAGTTATCATTTGAAATATGTGGCTTTTTTTTAAATGGTTCCACAAGAGTAGCAACTGCTGCATAATGGTACAAATAAAAATAATACTGAGGTGTAAATAGTGGCTCTGATAGTTGTACTTATTCCTATGTAAAGCCTGGAGTAACAAAAGAGATATTTTTCCAACTTCCAATAACATTATCGGTACACTGTGCTTGGCCAGACCATGGGCCAGAGAACTAAAGAAGCACAAATATTAGCAGCTTGTGTTGTGCCAATGTGCATACAAGTATAAATTTCAAGTATCTCCATTTAAGTAAATAGTACACATAGAATTTAGAATAAGTAGGAGCAAGATGAGAGTATGGCCTATAATGGAAAAATGAAGACAGACTCATGCCCCATACTGATTTATCACAGAGAAGAGCCTGAAGCTACTTCAAGCCATCAAACTGGTTATACATAGACAAAAGGGGATTTTGGGGAGCTGTCAGTTGATAACTAATGAGAATTTCAGCTCTGGGCTTTTAAATATTGTGAGTCTTTTGTATGCTCATAGGTAATCTAGAAAGAATCCAAGAAAAATTTTGCAACAGGAGTCTACGCACATTTCAGTTAATGGGAACCAGAAACTAAACACACCAGAATGGACCAAGTTTTCTACCAGGCCAATTTAAAATCTCTTCTATACTGGTTTGTGCAGGTGCCTCCTTTGGCAATAATCCCCATAATTTCTGTACTGCAAGGAGCACAAGGGCTCACTGCCTTCACTGCACTGTAATAGTATCAGTTGAATGATGAGTGTCTGTCCCATCTGAGAAATTCAGATTTATCTTTGCAAGGCTGAGCCCAACGAGTTGTACCTTTTCAAGCAGAAATAAAGATAATTGAAAATGTATGGATGTCATTTGCTTCCAAAAAGTGTTGATCAGATGTTTCACTGGGCAGAAGATGCACAGGCATGTTAATTTCTGAGGCAGCTAAGCTCACTTCCAAGGGCAATGGGCCCCGTGCTATTTGCTTGTCTTTATTCTCCTGCCCCAACCAGTTAAGACCAAAATGTGAGAAAACAAGGGGGAAAAGGGTATGTATCTACTTGCATTGATTTGAATAGCAGGATGATAGTTATCTTCAGTCACTGTGGAGGGTGGGAGCCTCACACTGAAAGAATTGGAGGAGGAAGTGCTGAGTGAGAAAATCACTGCCTAAGAGAAGGGTTGCATACTTGACACATGGAAAATATGCATTCTGTAGGTGGTTATTTAGTAGGCTAAGGTAAAAGAAGGAATATGCAGGAAGAGAATAGCTGAAGAAAGATTACACAGAAGAGAATAAAGTGAAGTGTCTGAAGTGACCAAATTTCTCCTTGGACTCTTGCATGGTCATTGCTGCCATTGCTAATGCCACTGCATATTGATCTGTGTCTTGCTAGGGTACCACATTGGAGTTTTAGGCTTCTCTTAATCCCTCCCCTACAGTCTCCTATTGAAAGGAAGGAACAAAGAAATAATTCTGGATATCTTTCTCATCATAAGGCAGTGATTCAGTTTCTTTCTTCCATTTTCATCCTTTGTTGATTGAGTTGTCAAGCACCTTGCCCTGGCAATAGAAGCTGAAATAAGCAATGTCTTCATAGCTTTGCCATGCTGTGTCAGTACTGAATAACTGAGCCTTATCGACTGCATGCTGGGTCTGACATTCATCCGAGTTCCTTTGGAATTTTTATCACTACTTTTTATATGACACTCAGAAAGGTCTTACCCACAATGAACTGTAAACTTGAATTCTGCTTTTTCTAGACACCCCTAGAAAGCACCCACATCTGGAGGAATTCTGTCTATAACAAGAGATACGTATGATAAGTTGAGGCTGTTCTCAGGGACAATGTTCTTCAAGTTGCACTACAATGTGTCAAAAGCCCTTGGAGTTTCACTGGAGATTTACTGGATATGAAATGTAGTTCCAACACTTATTGATAATCCTATTAATGGCATCACAAATAGTAAAAATATTTTGGTATACAAGGGCCTATGTCAGTATTGGATGGTGGTATGAGAACATTTATGCTGCAAAGACAGAGTGTACATTGATAGCTCTAGTTCCAGCAGTGGATAGAAGAAAGCCCTTACTGACTTCTCTAACTTACGCATATGGAGGACATGGAGACACAAAAGCAATTCACTCAGAACTGGATCACAGATTCAATGCATTCCCTGATATAGTGTTGTTTTATTGGTAAATTTTGTCCGTTATCAGTTCCAATAAACTGATAAAGTTGATAAGCTCAGTATTTTAGTAATTTTGGCCCAAATGGGATTCACTCTTTGATTCCCTAGTTACTGACGCTTGAATTCATTGATGACAACAATAGGAGAATCTCAACCATCCCATGATTCATTTTGTGTGGCAGAAGGCGGGAGGAAGGACAAAGACTAGGAGGAGGAATCCCATTTCATTTCACTGTTATCCATCTTAGGTGTTTCTGGATCTGATGCCCCCAGTATGTTTCCCATCACAGCTGTTTGATATTGCAAAGTGTATTGATATTAAAAGTGTATTTCCACTACTGTTCAAAACATCCAACAAAAACATGGCTGTTTCTGGAACAACATAAAATGACTTTGTATGAAGCATTCAGACGACCTCACAATTTCAAAGCCATTCTAGTTTGGAAACAATGGTGTAGGATCATAGATGCCTAATTTTTGCTGTCCTTGTAGCCCCATATGTTTTTACAGTACCTATGAATGTATTAATCACACACTTGAGGGCACACAGATTTTGCATATGATTTTACCTAGATAACATTTTGCTAAGTTATCAAAATCTAGCCTCTTTTAGGGAAATCAGAGACTATCTATTATACCTATTAGGTCAAACACCACTCCATTAATGTATCCAGGTTGTTTCTCCTAGCAATATATATATTTATTTATCTCATGCTTCCAATACAATTATAAGAGAGCACCAGAGCAAAGCACCTCTGGCACCTCACCTTCAATCAGAAGAGGAATGACTATTCTCAAGACTCCACAGCTCCATATTACTAACATTTTGGTCCTGTATATCTGCACCTTATCTTACTTCCAGTTTATGTGAAGGAGTCTTTAATCTTTCCATAAGATTTAAAAGGGAAATAAAACCTAAAAAACCTCCTAAAACACTCTACCAATATCACTGATTTTACCTCAGGAGCAGAAAGAATAACTATATTTTTCAACTCTTTTAGAGGCCACTCTTAAAACTATTAAGATATTCTGTATAGAGTGGGCTGAACTATCCTCTGGAGTAAACTTCCGGAGTTCAGCAGAGCTGCATAACTTTCCAACAGGAAAGATCTGGACATCTACAATCAATTTGCATGTTATCTACCTGAAAGGATATTTTTTTCTGAATCTATCCTTCAATATCTTAATTCTAAATTGCAACTTTGAGGAAGAGCAATGACTAATGACTATGACTCTATTGTTGTTTTTCACTGCTGACACTACTTATTTTTATACAGTTACACATCGTGCACAAGTGAAAGAAAAAGTGCAAACGAAACTGAAGTCACATGTTATTCAAAATGTTATTCACAGGTCACCACAGGCAGTGTGAAAATTCAACATGAAAACAGGACTAATTTCTAAAACATTAACTCTGACAAAATTATGGGCTTAATCTCATCACAAATACAAAACTATGTTGTGTATATTAAAGACTGCACTTGTTCTAATAGATCCTTTTCATCAGTGTTTTAGACTACAGATTTCTGAAAGCTACTCTGAGAAATAGTTTCCATACGTCATGTTGTTGAAAAAAATACATATCTGACTCAATTTTAAGGAAAAGCACTAATTTCCAATTGTTTGAAACATAAAAACATTTTTAGATACCCTGTCATCATGGCTTAGGACCATCAATTTCCTCAAGTTTTCTCCATTTTAAAATTCATAGAGGTAAACCCTATTAAAGAACATGGTGGAGGTGAGCCTGAAACTTTTTCCAGATAATTTTTTCTCTGCAATGAATGTATAATAATATTGTTTGTAAGTGTTTTCAATAACTTTACATGTATTCAGGGAAGCCATATAAAAGTCTATGCTTTCATCTTAAGGTTTTCTTTAAAGGGGTTTTAAAGTTTAGGCTGTTGGATCATCAGAAGACAGGTCCCACTGCAAGAGGTCAAATCACTTTCATTTCATATTGTGTATGTTTTCATTGTGGGTGAAAGAGAGGCAGCTTTATGTTCGTTAGGGTGGATTTTACCTGCTGATACTTCCCTTGAAGTTTGTGGCCAGAGGCTGGTTGATTCATTTTGCCAGTAATGATGGCTTATTTGTGGTTACTGAATCACGTTAAAAAAATAAGTCATTCTTGCTATTTTTAACATATTTTTTGCATGCCTGGCATTACCACTGAATTGCATTAACTGTGCTAGTGAATCTAAATATACAAGAAGCTTGCCTTGTTTCAGCTGTAAAATAGGATATTGTTATGCTCCAACTGGGTTTGTACTTGTTTGTGGGCCTTTTACCAAGAAGAATTGGGTCTCTGTGCATTCCATAAATAATCCATTATTATTTTCAGTGTATTAATTCATTTCTTAACAAACAATAATAGATTTTAATAGAAAAATTAAATGAGAGACAATAATATTTAATTTTTATTGTATCACAAAACCTGCAATGAAGGTAGCTTTCCTTCTTGCATACTTCCTTATTCACAAAATTAGTAGTCCTTATTCCTTATTTTACAAGGTGTGTGCTTGATCTCATTTCCCGAAAATAGTTGAAATATCCATATAATCCTTCCCTTTCTTGTTTTGCTCAGTTTATGAATTAATATATGACAGAATCACAAGAAGTAAAATATTTTCTGAAACTTTTTCTTCTGAGATAAGGTTAGGATAAAGAGCATTTCCTTAGAACAAAGGTATGATGTCTTTTTCAGTGGGGACAAACACAGTATCTTGTCTTTAGATATAGGATATATTTAGACAGTTTCAGGCCAAAATGTCTAATTTGAATTTGGATAAATGGATTTGTAGAGATATTGGATATGAACCATGCAGCATAGGTTTTTTGATTGGATTTTTTGTTGCATTCGTTTCCTTCTTCTATAAAGGCAGATTTTCTGCCTTTTTTTTTCCCCTGTGGATGAGAAATTAATGGTCAGCCACTGAAGCCTGAATCTACTTCCAGAGGAGGGGGACATTGAGGTAAACATGTTGGAAAAATAATTTCCAGAAGCAGCTTAAAAAACTCAGATTGAGTTGATTCTTTTCATTTGATATTTGATACCATATCACATAAGGCCATGAGAATCAATATCAGGAAATGAGACCAAAAACTTCAGCTCTGATTCTAAATTCAATAAAATTGTCTGAAACATTGCATGTGGTTATTGTGGCTAAAAGTCTAGGACCCAGCACTTGGTCTTTTTGAACCTCATGCCATTGGTCTTGGCCCATCTTTTTAGCCTGTCCGTTTGTGAAAGACCAAGTAAAACATGCAACTCCAAATAAAAATGTATTTTCTATTTTTTTACTAATGATTTCCTTGCTGAATAGTACATGACATGGAAAGTTTCACAAAGGTATTAGGATGTAATTTAAAACATCAGTTGGGATTTTTGAGTCTGCTCTAGTTTTTAGTATCTTTTAGATACCAAAGACTATGCTATTATTTTTGTTATTAGTTTTAACAAATGCCTAGAGTAGAATATTGTTAATCTGCAACTATTTCCTTTTACTGAATAAGTTATAGGGTCCTGCTCTGCTGTTTATAAAGTTCAGTACAGTAAGCAGCAGTGACATAAATATTCAGCTTCAGGTCCTGTGGTTCTGAATGAGGGTATTTTAACCTAAATTAGTAGAGCTCAGCAATGCTGGGCAGTTCAAGAAACAACTAAAATAATTGGGAAGAATCTGAACCCATTAGTTGTCATTTGCCTTTTCCAAGGATTACATCCTTGGATGCTTTGTAATGTCTAGACAGCAGCACCGACCACCATTTGTTTAAACCTTTTTTTGTTGCCAGTGTTTCGCGATTTTTCTTCCCAGATATTGACCATGCTGTCACCAGCCATATACAAGTTACTTGCAGATAGGATCATTCCAGCACATGCTTCAGGAAATTCCAAATGTATGCATCGCCCAGGAAATGAACTAGTGAAGAATGTTCTTGTCAACTTCATTTTGAAGTAATTTTCCATTCTAGGCACTGTTTGACATTAGTTATGGACAATCAAAATATTTACTGTGAATTAGCTAGTAAGTGAGCATAGTTTTTAAATTTATTACTACATTTTTTCTTGGTGGGCTTTTGGTGTTTTGGCAGTTGTGAGTGGGGTTGCTATATTTGTGTCATAATTCTTATTTCAAGGTACTCATGGACCAGTTTAAGAAAACATATTTTAGTCTGTCAATTGCTTGCGAACTATTCACACCGACTATTGGCTTATTATTGCTTTGAAACTGATTGCCACTTAAATCATATAATTCTGCTTTTGCTCCCTCAAGTCAGTGGAAAGACCACTTCTGAAAATGCAGGCACTCATTAAAAGTGCTTAATGTGGGTGAAAAAGGTAACTAAAGGCATCGTTTTGGAGAGATTTTTCTTAAAAGCTATGAAACCCAGTTCATTAAAGACACATCTGGGATAGGACAATGGATTTAAATGCGATGTGGTTAACTTAGACAGAGTAAATAATTAAATATTCATAAAAGTCATCAACTTTGGCTCCTCTATCACTGCCTTGTTTTTAAAGTACTTTTCCATTTCCTTAGTCAACCTGTAATCACTAGTATGGCTGCATGTGTGACAGGCAGTGGTTATAAGTAAGCCACTGTAGTTGTCATCAGCTCCAACTTGTTTTTCCTTCCATTAGGATTTCCTGATTATGCACTAAAAAGATATTTGATTGATAGTAGAATAGAAGACATTTGAAGAAAAAAAATTAAACTGAATTCATGCCAGTGGGGAGGGGAGCTACCTCATTAACAAAATAATTGAGCTGTTAGTTAATTTTACTTGTTATTTGCAAAAATGGACAAAAATCTTCCAAGGAATTAATATTCTTCCCTCAAATGATTAAAAGAACAACAAAAGGGTTTGTATCTTAGATGTATTTAGTAATTATGTCTCTGGCACCTTTTTTCATATCATCCAAGGTAGAAGTAAAAAAAAAAAGGAAAAAGAAAAGAAAAAAAAACCCTACTAACTGGTAATTTACAGAACATTGTAAGTGTCAGCTTTTCCTGATCAGTTTTTCTCTGTCTCTCCTCCAGTCTTATAAGAAGCAATTTCTGCTAATTGATAATTAATACCTTTACCTTTATAAAAGCAGCTACTTGTGTATCAACACTTCCAGTTTGATGCAATCAGTATATTTAACTATTGATGAAAATAGTGCATGAAATTAATTATAAAAAAATTCTTGCAATACAAATTTAACATTTCACTTATTTTGGTCTCTTTTTTTTCTTTTCTTTTTTTTTCAAATTTTGTAATTCTTATTCTACTAAAAAAAATTTGTCTGTATGTCAAGTTCAAAGAAATTGGTGATGTCTTCAAAGTAATAGACATTTGGCCTTGTGAACGCAGAGCAAAGGAGTGTTATCCGAAATGTACTACCCACGATACACCGCTGCAAAATTACCCCAGAGCTTCCCTGCAACCTTATTCTTTCCCTTATACCCACCTCCCTTCAAGGCTCAATGGAAACAGTTACATATCAATATGAGTGAAGCAAAGAATGCCATTTTATTTACATAACATGACCTTGTTCAGGACTTTGGTGATGAACAACTGTCAGACCATTGAATGCAGATGGAAGAACAACTGGCTCATGATTTCAGGATTTGTTCTTATCTGATATCTTATTTTGACACCCTCTTAACAAAGAGAAACTGCTCATGTAGGGATAGGCTTGAGATGAACTAACATCTTGCTGTAACAAAGCAGGGGGTTTGGATATCCATCACTCTAGGTATGGAACAGAGCTGACAGGAAGGGCTGTGCTGGAGGAACCGCAGCCCCAGTGCAGCCTGTCCTGGCTGACAGGACTGAGGGGTAGCTCAAGGCACAGTGTTGTGGTTGCACCCTTATCTAATAGCCAACACACCAGTAATGGTTTGGCTCCTGACAAAAGAACCTCTGTCCTTGGTATGACAAAATACTATTAGCTTCCTTCTAGGCAAAATGTGCCATACAGCAGGAGTGTGTCTGAAATGCTGAGAACTGAACCTGTGTGATAGCAAGGCCTGACGAAGCATTATAAGTTCTTGTTTTGAAAAGTCATTTGAACAACCAACCTCGTGCTGCATTCTCTGGGCTTTGCATATAGTCTCAAGCTGCAGCAAAGGAGAGAACATTTCAGTTTCCAAGAGTCAGATAATGGACAAACATATCAAGGTCTGATGTGGATTCAAGCACTGACAGGTAAAGAGAAAATAATTTTTTATCTAAGACACTGCCTCAGAGTTTAGGACAGTTTGAGAATTACAATAACTTCTCAGTTCCACGTACAAATTGACATAAAGATTTCTGAACTAGGCATGTCAGAGCAAACCTAAACAATTATTCTGGTTACTTGGCCCTCTATTCTGTTTCCATCCAGTCTTGTAAAAAATGAACATCAGTCTTTTCACGATGCTCTGAGCATTGATGTCTCATGGACATGGTGTCATGCACTCTGCAGCCATAGCAGAACAGACTTGATAGACATCAATATTCAGATGATATGTAAGAAGATCTACAGAAGATGTATCTTCTCCTCACCTAAAGTAATCCACTCATTTGAATTTCACTGAAGAATTCTACTGGATCACACAGCCTTCTCATCATACAATTTTTTTTATATTTTACTTGCATATATCGTCACTTACCACGCAGAAATGGGAAGAAAAGGAACGATTGGTTTTGTTTCTCCTCTCATCAGAATAAATGCTATAGCTTGCTTTCAAAAGAACAGTATACCTCACAACAGCATGCAAGCAGAATTAATGTTAAGTAGTAATGCCAACTGCAACCATTCTTTTTTTCTATTTTTGACATATGTCTCACTGGTATATCTACCATCTTCTCTGAACTGCAGCAGAAATTAACTTGGCTCATATATTTTGGGAACCACTGGACCATCATTGCTGGGATCTCAGAACCACTCTGTTTCCTGATGTGCAGTAGCTAATATGCACATACAATTGCTAAAGGATGGTAACTGGTTAATTTGGGTGGGTATTTTTCACACAAGACCTCATACTGCTCTTCAACCTGCTGAAATATGAAGTGCCAACTGGCATAACACTGTAAAACTGCTGCTAATATGAGACATATTAAGCCAAAAACACAAGCAAGTCCTAGAAAGGAAAATAAAGCAAACAGAAGGCAAATATCCATTTCAGAATAAAAGAATATGATCAAATTAGCAAAGTATTGGTAAGGCACTAGATAAAAATGAAAAAAAAAAAAACAAAAAAGCCCAACATAAAACAGACACAAAAAAAATTTCCTGATTTCATGTTTTTGTAAGCTTTGATGTGATCACTTAATGCAAGCCCATACAATTAAATATATGGCTTGCTCAAGGTATTTGTTGCATCCTAATTCTATGTGGTCATCACATTCAGGGCCATTTAGGAGACTGCACAACTAGAACTCGGCAGGATGCCTTTTGCCCTTCTGCACACATTTTCTGAACTCTGATGAATATATTTTGAAAATAAAAATTCAAACTCTTGAAAGGTTGCTAAGTTGACATTCACTTCAGAATCTTAAAAAAAATTATCTTCATAATTTTTCCCTTCTCTCATGTAAGTATACTTACCTCTTTAAATAAAAAGTACTTTCAAATGTAAAAGAGGATTTTAAATTTCAAAATATTGGAACAGGTTATTTCAATTATTTTGGTTTCATTTGTTCCTAATTTTTTGGGAGACAGGAAATTAGCTAAAATCAATCTTGTACTGCTTAGAGGCTTGGTTGCAGTGAATTGTCATTTTATGATGAAGATATTATTCATAAAAACCCTCCCAGGCAGTTTATAAAAGAAAAAGAAATGGAAAAAAAAATCTTTTTGCCCAGCATTGCACATTGAATAATGACTTTTCTGCCACCTTGAATGCTTTCTTTTTGCAAAGCCAAATACCCTACAAATCAATACTGCATTGTCCATGGAGCTGTTCTTTGGTTCAACACCTTGATTTTGTATTGGTATTTAAAGAGAAAACCATTTCTGGCAGAGCTGTTCTTTCTTAGTTGGCCCTTCTGTCAACCATATGCACATTCAGAGAAGGCTTTTTTCTGTCATGATTTTTTTTTTTTAACTGCAATCAAAATTCTGAAGAAGTGGACATTGATATTTCCCCCAGATCTGTGCCTGCAGGACTCTTAATAAGTGATTTGAGAGATATTCCCAGGCTGCTGACAGCAGCAAGCTCTCCCGGAAGTGCTGCATTCTGAACAAGCTTTCCTCTCTTCTCCACAGCTCTCAGTGCATGAGGTGTGTCACTGAACTCCACTTTTGACTGAATAAATATGCTTTTATTTAATTTCGATGGTCTGCTGTTTGCTGATGCTGCTTACATGTCCACAACATCTACCCAGGACACACAAGATGGCTTTTCTACACCTGGACTAGATAGAACTGATGTTCAGCATCAGACAGGATTAGTCTGCAAGTGAGAGAGGCTGAGCACAAACATCAGTAGTAGAGCTAAACATTATTTTTGTTGCCTCTTTCCAATACCTTCAATGTCTGATGGAGGCTCTCGTTCCCAGGGGTGACTGGTTCTCCTCCCTGAGCATTGCGCAGGAGTCTCTAGGTCTATAGCAATCACTGAAGATGTGACCAAAAGACGTGGACAGCCAAAGAGCTCTCTGGGCCTGCTCAGTTAAACATCTCCTGGATCCATTGGATCCCTGATCATAGGAATATATATGTATACACAGGTGTTATTTAAAATACACCAAACCAATGGGACTTATACAAAAATAGCAGTATAAATAAATAAATATACACACATTTCAATCTTGATTTTTCCAGAACAACACTCTAGGAGTGTTTTGCATTTTGAATGGGACCTGACTATATGGAAAGTACAATGTACAGTAGAATTAACTTTTTTTTTTTTAATTCAGCCATTTTTTGCTATTCTAGACACAGGTCATGACCTCTCACCTCCTGTTTATTTCTTCCCATGTTGACCTTTCACTGAAGCACAGGGCTAATTTTTTGCTCCAGTGACCAAGAATAGGAATTTGTCACTTTATTCAAAATGGAATGAATACAGGTATGTCTGGCATTCTCAGCTGAGCTTAACCCTCTGCATGCTGAAAACAGTCAAATAGCCGAGTGATCTCTATTAGGAAATATCTTTTCTAAAGTTGTGCTATTTTTTGTAACAAAAGAGTTTTGCTTCTTTTGTCTGAAAAAGGGTTTTTCTTTTTCTCTGCACAGTCGGGTACAGTTTTCTTTGTTGCAAAATACAATGAACTAAACAGAAGAAAATGACAGGTTAGAGGTCCATGGAAATTTGCAATGGTTCTGAGGGAGAACTTTCATTAGTGTTAGGAAATAACCTCCATCTTAATTGTCTGCTGTACAAACAAAGTTTTATGTGTTATCTTTGACTGAGAAAGAAATAACTAATTTCTCCAGTAAGATGCCAGTAATGAATTCTTATGGACTAATCTTAATAAGTATGTGCAAAGTAATCTATGCTTCTCATGTTGAGTTATAAAATAGAATTCTTTTCCTTATGCAAATACTTTCACTGGTACTTATCCACCTATTCAAATCTCCTGTGCAGTAGGGTTCTTTTCTCCATCTGTAAGTTCTGTAAAAGGAAAAGACGTCAGTGTATCCATGTGGGATTTGAAGTTAACACTTAAATCCTGTGTTAGAATTACAAAGGAGAAGGGTGCCAGCAGAAAACACCCCAAAAACCAAAACCCACCAAAACCCATGAAACAAACAAACAAACCAACCCTAACAAAAAAAACAAACACACAAACCCCACCACCCAGGAGGTCTCAAGTGAGACAGTCAGTAGATTTAAGCATTATCTGTCAAAATGAAAAAGTTGTGAGCAATGGACTTTCAGAGCATGATTTCCTACAAATGCATCCTTAGTATTTCCATGGTCTCACTGAAGTTACTGTTGTCTCCCTTTTCCTCTTGGTGGCTATATTACATGCCAATATAAATATAAATTTATAAATATATTATATTTATGACATGCCCTGATCTTTTGTCCTAAATATACATTAGCATTGTTGCCTTCCCAGATCCTGTCATTACGTATGTAATGCCCGAGGTCTGCACGTGCCTTTTGGCCAGCCAGTGTGTGTGAGCTGGCTACCCAAGAGTACAATGCTGCTGAGCTCATGGCACTGCCCTTCCTGCAGTGGAATCACTTGTTGGGGCATTTATCTCACAAAGCTTGTAAAGTATTAACATATCTGATCACTTTACCACACTGATTTAATTTACTGAAATTACGTTCACAGAGACAAGGGATGGGAGAACAAGAGACATAAATGGCTTTCTCCTGTAGGGTTCCTAAGCCTCAGGAAATTGAGTCAAAAAAGCCTTGGTGACTTTGAACCTTGTTACAGGTCACAGACTGAACCAGTCCTGTGCTTTCATCCAGGATCTCCCAAACATGTTTCCAGTGAGGCCAGTGGTTCTGACCTCAAGAACAAGAAGCAAGCATCATTTGACATTATTTGTGTAAAAATTTTGTCCATCTCAGTTAAAATCAGCAAAATACTATGAAAATATAAATTTGCGTAATTTTTAATAAACTTGAAATTACCTCTAAAATCTCCAAGTCTTCAGTACCTTCCGACAGCATCACAAGTATGTACAGGAAAGGACCAGAATGGTGAATTATAAGGTCTGCTATGTGGACTGGGATCTTCTCCTCACAAGAGAGCACTTTTAGCGCTACAAATGCGAGCCGAATTTTCTGTGTTGTTTTTAAAAGCAAAATTTCAGACCCTGGGGGAGGTTCTGCACATACTTTCACTGAATGGAGAGTATCCTTAACCCTCTTTCCTCAGTGCTGAGCTCTGAGCTGCCAGCCTTGGCACAGCTTGATTTTGCAACAGCACCCCTAAACAAAGGATGCTCTGGGCTACTCCCTATTGGGTCCATTCCTGGATGGGTGTACGCTCAGTGGGCTGCAGGCAGATCATGAGATTCAGAAGCATTGCAGTTTATTCGTTTTCCAGTTCAAACCTCTAAGTGACTGCAAACATTCCAATTCTCAGAACAAGGAAATACAGGTGTGGGTGAAGTGGAGTGTGGTATGTTTGTAATGGCAATCGTGGTGACTGTAACAATAACATCTGTAACAACACAGAGAGGCACAACCTATTTTTTGCCTTTCAGTTACCTGAAAACTCCCTACTTTATACTTTCCAAGGTAGAAAACTAGATGCTAAGCTTGGCTAAAACATGATTTCCAGATTCACCTGAAGAATGCCAAAATAAAATATTCATGTGACATAAGAGAAGGACAAGAGGGATCCTAAAATCAAAATTAAAAAGTTTCAACTTTTCTCCAGCAAATACAGTATCCTGACAAGAAAATAACTATTTGGCACAATAATGCCATGAAAAAAAATTAATCTAAACAGTTAATCTACACTAAATCTATTTACTGTAGAAGTTACTGATGGTTAATTCTACTCCACCTTTGAAAATTCCTCCCGTTTATCCTATGCAGGGTGTTTTTGTCACAGCTAGGAGTATATTCTTCTTTTAGACATAAAACATCATGTCATTCCCTGTTTTCAGTCCTCAGCTCTCAAAGTGCAGAATATGATGCCAAAGGAGTGAGAGCCAGTGAAGAGTATATGCTTCTGGACCAGTAGACCTATAATAGCTTACAACATTATTACTGGGGCTGCAATTCATCCAATTTGTTGACAAGTTAAGGACTCGGCTTTCACAAGCCAGTGGAAATTATACTTACCTGTGCCAGAGCACTTATCTTTTTATCTCTTCTTCAGCATCTCTCTCTATTTTTTTTTTAAATAAATTATTCCTTCCTATTAGAATATGTGTGTATATAGATTATTGTTTCTCACTGTCCTACACTGTCCATGGAGCTTCCTACTGCTAGAATGAGATCAGGAGCAGCAGTCTGGTCTGATGTGGGGCTCTGGCTCCTTTCCTGGGCTGTAAGGCTTTGTGCAAGTGTCAAATAAGGGAGGAACCAGCACCAAAACCATCCCTGCTAGTTCTGGCATTTGCATACTAACTGCTTCTATGGTGACCACTTAAATCCAATATACTGAATGCTGAGGGGAAAAAAGAATCACAACATAAACAGAACAGAACACCATCCCTTAACAGCCCAATGCCACATTTTTCATGCTTTACAGTGTTTTACATGGGAGCTTTTTCTCTGGGAGCATGTACATGCTCTGATTTTGATCTTTTGAAATTTCTGCATCCCTTAGGTTGTATCCTTTCACTCCAGAATAACTCTTGTTGTGATAGATGAACTGGAACAAGTGTGGGCTTCCTCACAGCCACTTCCTGTCAAAGTGCCCTGTGCTAAGCAGCAAGCTGTGCAGTCAAATGGAAGGAAGCACAAAAGTCCACTTTTCCCTTATCCCTTCCCCATGGCAACCTGACCAAGAACAGTGACCCCCAGCAGCACAGCTGAGGCCTGAAACTGTGCTGAATTACTCAGAAAGAGAATCTCCTGACCCCAGCTAGCAGAACCCAATGAAAATATGTGACCTCTAACAGCAGAACCCCTTGTCTGACATTGCGTTTGTGCTGTACACAGCCAACACAGGTCAGACCCTTTCAGGAAGCTGACTTAATGATTCTCAAATCTAATTTAAAGTGAACCAGTGAACCTAGAACTATTCAGGTTCTGCAATTAGAGGGTTTTACATTAAGCAGTCAAAACTCCCATAGAAATATCACACCTCCTTGAATTAGGTATTGAAATCAAATATTTTTTTCTCAGGGCTGACCTTTGTTAGCTACATGTAAACTGAACTGATGATGAGTCATTGAGCTAGCAAATTAGTACTCATAGTTGTTGACAGGGTCAGCAAGAAATCTACCACATTTTTAAGCAAAAATAAAATCATCATGTAGGTATTGTCATATGTACTTCTTGTCCTTAATGACATTCAGAAACCATTGGCAACAAGAAGAGGAAAAACAGGAGATTTTGGGGTTTTCACACTCTCTACCAAGTGTAATCAGAAATTTAACACCACAAGCTTTGGTTAAAGAGCTATAACAGTATCTATTTGTTGTGCTTTCAACCACATAAATAATAGAATTGACCTCAACAGTGGGTACAAAAGGGACCAAACTCTCCAGCTCTCTACCTTGGTTAATATTGTTTCAATAGCCTATTTTATAATGCTTCTTCACAAACAACTGTTTGGCTTGTGACATCAAGGTACACCAATAATTCATTACAAGAACATTTGTTCTGTGATTAACCCTTAGAACCGTATGAGTAATTTAGAGCACATCTAAACAGGGTCCAGAACACATTTTTTGAGTGAGAGCACCTTGCAATTAACAACTTTTACAAATTTATATGAACAGCATTTTAATGACAGTATGAATCTCAAAGGCGGTTGTTTAGCAGACTTGACTTAACATGTGTCCATTCAGTCTGTGGGCTGCTCCTGGGGTAACATCCATTGGATCACAGCTGGTCTACACAGCGAACACATTGCTGTGGCCACTGCAGGAATTCAGAAGAGCTATGTGATTGAAATTGGGTTGGGCCATCCCAATTTCATACTTTACTGTCAGCATGTCCACATACAGCTCCAGCATGCAGAGCACAGTGCCCTGAACCAGTAGAAAACACAGTGCTATGGACATATTTAAGATGAGACACCAAGAACCTAACAGATAGAAATATTTTGTGCTACAAATACTCTGATTTTTTAAAGCAGCTTCTCTTTTGCCTGTCTCGTTTCACCTTCTCTCTTCTGTTAAAGGCCTTTAGGCATTTGTGCTGGTCCTCTGAATCTAACTATTTTGCCTCTCTTCCAGTATGTTACCCAACTCTGTTGTTCCTTCCAGTATTTGGCATTTGCTTTGGAATTATGTTTGTCCATCTGTTATTTGTCCTTTTGGTGATGCGTTCTCCTGATTCCCATTTGTTCCTCTCAGCTTTCTCAACAATTTGGGCTTCTGAAGTGTGGCATCAGTCAGCTCTATCTTGGCCCAGGACAGCGTTTGTACAGAACAAGAGAAAGAGCAAAAACTGGCCTAGACCGATGTTTCTGTTTCTTTAGGAATTCACAGGCACAACTTTTTGCAGTGGTCATTCCCACTAGCTGATTTCACTGGTTCAAGAAACATGTAGTGAAAGGGGCTTTCTTCTCTTTTGGTTTCTGTTTACTCCTTCCATCTTTCTGGATGTTTGTAACCAGTGTAAAACCATGTAAAAGGCTAAAATGTCAGCAGATACTCTTCCAGTCTTGACTGAGCTGGCACTTTTGTGTTACATATTCCTTTCCTTTTGGGAACACATCCACCTCCTTTATTAACTCTCCACAAAACTTACTGGCCTAGTATGGTCTAAGGAGAACCAAAACTACACCTATTCATACTTTTTTTCCCCACTTATATATTTTTTATCCCTTAAAATAAACCACAACCACACCACCCTCTGCACTCAGTTGCTGGATATGACCTTTACTTGTCATTACTTCATTTTTCAGGCTTAGAACATTTTGTAGACAGAATTCCAAATTTGTCAGCTCACAAGTTGCCTGTGCACAACAGTGTGGAATGACTAAAGGGATGCTCAGCTATTGATCAGTCGGGTGGATATTGTTTTCTCCCCCACCCTAGCTCTGAAAACCCATTTTAAGGCCACACTATGATCAGACTTATGCATTATACTGGGCTTGCAGAGTTTTGCTCGGCAGTCAGGCACTAGGTAGGACCATGTCTCTTTTTATACATTTGTTTTGGATTTAGACTCGTCCAGTAAAGCAGTCTTACTAGAAAACCAGGTTTCTTACAAAAACAAAACATCCTTCTGGAAAACCTAACTTTCTGTAAGTGAGGATTTAGTTTGTATCAGTGACCCTTGGAGATATCTGAATGGTGTAGATGAATGAAGGATGCTTACACCACTTTATTTTCAGCTTTTAAAGGAGGCAGTGGTTAACCTGTTTGCTTAGGTGCACTGAATTAATGTAATTTCTGGCCTCAACCCCCTGAAAGCCATGTGAATTTTGCCAAAAACAATAAGATACAGGTATTCAACAACACTTGTCAGAGTAAGCCTGTCTTTGAAAGGAAGGAACTTCCTTTTCTTCCTTCTCCTTTCCTTCCAACCCCCAACCAAAATGCTCCCAAACCCACAGGTTTCATTACATAAATACTGGGTATTAAGAATAATTCATGAAATGTTAATGATGTGGGTAGGATGCTGGTTTTGATCAAATCAAAAAATCAGGAAGTCCCAATTAGTAAGGTAACCCTGAACAAAGCACCCATGGTACGTATGAGCTCACTGGGGTTTGCAGATAACAGCTTTGCACATGCAGACTGCTTGGAGTATGGAAGCCCCTCCTGCTCCTGAACATCCAAACTAACCCTCGGTCACACAGAACAAACAGACCATGGTGGCTGCAGAGAAACTATCACAGCATCTTTGGACTCCTTTGGAAAAACTGGCACAATTTGCTAGATCTCATCCAAGTGAGCCAGTCAGCGCTTGGGCTCTAGCAAAGACAGTTGGAGAATGCACAGAATGCTTTGGGATCACCTCCCTGGCCAAGTGTGCCAGAAAATGGAGCAGTATCACATTAACATCAGCATTATTGTATAACAGGCATGAACATGACAGAAGGGAAGAAAAGGAGTCAAAACCTACTACCAGCACTGCAGATCATCGCCTTCTGATTGAAATCACTAATTAATTGTTGCCCTTTAATATTTTGATTCTGGTCTAAAACCACAAACTGTGTGCCCACAAAACACCCTTGGACACTCAAGACATGGACAAACATAAGTGCTAGGTAACACATTTACAATCGCAAGAAAAAGGTGTGAATAGTGTAATAATGACAAATGCAAGCGGTTAATTACTGTTTCAGTGTTGATCATAGAAGGTCCTTTGGAAACAAAATTAACATAGCAACTTTCAAAGGCAAGGCCAGGTATAACTGAACAAGTGACCATTCAGTCTAACACGGTCAGCAGTCATTAAATTGCATCTCATTCATATTCCTGTACTACACCAGTCCAGAAGTTGCCATCACAGTGAGAGATGTCAGCTTAGGAAAGTACTAATCAGTTGATACATGCAAATATCATTATTACACACACTGCAACGTACAAGGAGAGCCATATTCTCTTTAGATGCTACTCCTGTGAGATGTACAAATGTAATAATTTTTTCTCTGCACAAGACTGCTTACCTCATAGCATCATGTTACAAGATTTTACACTTTTAAAATAATTAAAACATTCCAGTTGCAGCCATGTCACATTTAAACAGCAGCAGCTATGGAAGGATTACAGTCACAGCCTCTCATACTGCATGCAGGCTAAATTCAAAGGCTTGCTGCCTGTAAGCTAGTTAGAAGCATTGAAAAAGTGAGATTTAACTTTGCTGTTTGGTAAAGGAGAAAATAGACGAATCTCCACAGACTACTAGTCCTGCACAGTACACATTGTTAGTCAAAAGAGAGAATGGCAATTCTGCATTATAAACAACAGCACATTCTTCTCTTTTTATTCCTGAGAGCTACAATTAAAGGATGCAAGTCATAAAACAGTGTATTATATGATGCATTGTTTTTAATCTTGCTGCCCTGTTTTATATAACAGGTTCATATAATTCTTCAGACAGAAAAAGCCTTATTGTATAAAAATACAGAGCCCTGCATCTGAAATATAAGTTCACGCACAAGCAATGTATATATTGTCAAACCAGCAAACTAACTCACTTACTTAATACACTAAACTTCAGGTTCTTTCTATATTATGTGAAATGGCTTGAAACAGGAGGCAGCTGCCAGGAAACATCACTGCTTCTTTGCTCAAGAGAGACAAGGGAAGGAAGAATGAAGAAAAAAATTCCCTCGATGGATGCCACAATAGCATGTCTTTCATTATCGCCCTGTGTCAAGGCACTGTGTAATGTTCATTGTGCATGCATAGTAAATTACTATTTACCTGCCAGTGCCTTTGATAAGTCAGTCTTTTCTCCCTCTTTTCGTCCACACAGCATGGTACAGTGAAACCTCTTTGCCTATAATTCTTATTAAGGTGATACCTTTTCTGAATAAGAAAGTACACACTTCCAAAGGAGGCATTCTCTTGGGTTTTTAAGGGCCATTGTTTTTATTGTTTTCCTTTTATTTCTCCCACCCTGCTGTGTTTTAATGCTATAGTGACTTCTGTGTATACAACTCTCATATTGAAATGTCTGCCGCAGATATATGCAATATTAAAGAGTGCTTATGAATTTTTGACATCTAATTAGTCGCTACCCAGTTAACATGTCAAGACTCAGAGGGATTAGGGAGTCAGCCCTTTCTGAATAAGTTAAAGCTATGCCCTGTCCTTTTCATGTATTATTCTTTAATGTAGGTGGTGATTATTTTGCTGTGATTAATTGATGAAGCTCATTGGTCTGGCAAGTGTTACAGAATTCACCATTCCTCACTTTTATTTCTCTCTGTAGGGCTTTCCCACTTATTTGAAAGGAATTGGTTCTATTCGGTCTGTGAAGCTTCATTGTCTTTCCTCAATACATGCACATTGGTTTCTCTTAAGATTTTATCTATTTAATTTTATATCTTTTCTCCTATAAAGGAAGCAGATAATTAATAATGCTTGTTTTATTTTAAATCATGTTTCAAATATGGTTTCTCCAATGTGTTGTTTATTTTTATGTTTGATGTATACTTTCAGACAAAATTACTGACACATATTTTGAAGCATAAAAGTAGATTTAATTTTTTTTCTTAATGCTTTACAAAGTCCCCCACATTCAACAAGGCTTGGTGAATTTCGAGGTTTTCTGGTCCCTGATTAGAAGCAATATTTCACTCAGGCAAATTTTAATTTTTTTTAGCAGTTTGAGTGGGTTTTTTTCTTAGAGATGATATAATATTCTCTGTTGTCAGTTATGGTGAATTATATCAATTTTAGCATCCAAATGGAAGCCTTAATTATACAATCTCTGTTTTCCATGTGCACGCCTTTCACAAAAGGAACAAAAAAAAGAAAAAAAAAGGGAATGTTGAAGCAAATCTTTAAACACCTGTAGAAATCTAAGTGATGCATATTTAAAACAATGTGATCACTCATAAATTCAGCTGTGTGTCAAGGTTCCTGCTGACCTGTGGCACACTCCAAAGGAATGTTCCATTGATTATATACAGCTGTGGATGCTCAGAAAGAAACAGCACATATGTGTGCTTCATGGTCTGATATATTTGTTGTATCCCCCTCTGTGTAAGTGATATTGGGTTCTATATAAAGAAACAATAAAAACGTATGCTGAGCACATAATGGCTGTGCCGTTTGCCTACACAGGCACCACGCCACCAGTATTTAACTCACTGCTTTGTAAAGCACTGGAAGATCTACCGTAGCTATAAAAGGCAAAGCAAAAGCATACTCATACACATGCACAAAGTTTTTTGCTTTTTTTTTTCTTCTTTTTCTAAAATACTGTGAAGGAACATCCTGCTGTATTGCATTGTTTTTTGTTCAACATTTCACTGTAGTCAGCTCAAGAGTTTTGGGCCTTATAAAAGTGCAACACAGTCAGGCAGTTTCCCTGAAAGGATAAAATCAGAAAAGGAATTTGCTGAACACAGTGCAAGAGGCAAACATATAGACATGATTATGGAAATATTTAATCATGTACTGTGGCTACTGAGAACTTTCTTCCATTCTCTACCTCTTCACTGCAAAGGAGCTGAACAAAAGGCTCTTGCCATCCGAGTTCATTTCTGCAGCCTTGTGGTTTTATGGACAAATAATTACTTTTCACAGAGCAGAATCAATCCCATTATGAACCTCCAGTATTTAAATCTGTAATTGGGACAATAGTGGAGCTCCAGCCGGTTTATCTTCTTTTGAAATGAACAAACTCATGCACACACTCCTAAAAATTTGATCATTATAAATAATTACAATCCTATTTGCCAGTCAGGGTTTGTGCTTTTTAATTTACATTGGGGGGACTCTTTCTAAGTAAGGTATTTTGTTGGTGAAAATAAGTAAACAATTCTCTCTTATGAGGCTTTAAAGAAAATTGCAGTGTGTGAGGAAAAAAGGAAAGTAAAGGGGGCCAGGAGGTTTTAGCAAGGGGCCCCTCCTAACCCCTCACCTGGGTTTTGAGGTTATTGTGAAGAAGCTGAAAAGAGGAGTCACAGCAGCCTCACACACCCCCAAACCACAAACGCCTTAGGAACAAAAACTGACATCAACCCTGCCACGGAAAGGAGAGCCACGAGGCAGCAAGGAAGGGAAATAAAACTGAGCGGGGTGGGTCGGCTGAAGGGGTTGTGAGTACGAAGAAGGAAGAGGGGGCAGCATTAAAAGAAATATCAATCAATTGGAGCATATTCACTTTCTCCTGCACTGTAGATTCTATCAGAAGAAAACACTGAACTTTGTAGTGTTAGCAGCAGCTGAAATTTAGAATTATTGTTTCCTCCTAACAGAAGACTCATTTTCCACGGCCGCATTTGCAGCATAATAAGCTTTTTGTTATTTTTTCAATTAGAGTCAATTGACCTAACAAAATGGTTGGCAATTAAGTGATTTTTGTAATGGTCCGGGGGTAATTTAGTCGAGCTTGTCAGCTGTGTTTCATGAAGCCGAGATGTCTTTTTTTCCCACTGCCTCTCTCTCTCTCCCTCTCCCTCTCTCTCACTTACTCCCTCTCTCTCTCAAGCATAATGGCTCATAATTTCAAAATCTTTTCCTTCTGTTTCCCTCACAATAATTCGCAATTACAGGAAGTTGTTGGAGGTGATTTTTTCCTACCTTGCTTTTTGAGTCAGTAATTTTAAATAAAATGTACATACTTGTAAAAAGGGGGCTATTACAGAAATCACTTTTTGTGTAAACTCAATTATTTTATGAATAGTGACACCAGTTTCTGCTGGGTTCAACTCCTAAAGGCTGATGTATTATTATTTTCAGGGTAAAAGGTGTTGAACATTTAGAACACTTTTTCAAATCAAACCAGTATTCAGGAAGGTAAACAACAACTTAAACGATGAGGAGTCTCATAGTAAAGCTGACAGGTATATGAGAAGAATGAAAGCCATTAGGACATTCATACAATAGTCTGCAGCTATTGGACTTTATTTTGTCCTGTTATGATTTAGGAAGAGATTCCTCATTTGTCTAATTGATTCATTTTCTTAAGACAACATCTGGAGTTGCAATTCATATTAAAGTGCTGTAGTTAGATCTGATGACTACATCAGATGTTCTTTCATTCGTGCTCTTTTTATTATCTGTTTTTTGTAGCACGCACACATTCACGCACAGGCTGGAAACTGAAGCCACGCACCCGTCCACCACTGAATCCGGAGACTTCCCAGCATCTGCCTGAAAACGACTGTCTTCTATTTTTTTTTTATTTTCAAATCCTTTTTTCTAATCCCCAACCATGCTCTACATTTCCCCTGTGTCTCGATCCGCTCTCCCAGCCGGCGGGATGCGAGGGATGCGCAGCTGCCCGCAGCGCCGAGCGCGGCTGCGGCCTCGGCAGCCGGCAGAAGGGGGCGCTGCTGCAGCGGAGCAGGCGGCACCTCGCCCCCTGCCCCTGCCCCTGCCCCNAGCTCGTGCCCCTTCCCCTGTCTGCCTCCTTCCCCAGCCCCTGCTCCTGACAGGACTCTGCTTGCCCCGTGCTCTCACTCTGCCCTCTGCCCCCTGCCCCCTGCCCCTGTCTTCTGCCCCGTCCTCTACTCCTGCCAGCCCCGCTCCCTGCTCACCTGCCCCTGCCCACGTCCCCTCACCACTCCTGGCTCCCTGACTACTCCTGACCCACACCCGCCTGGCCATGACCGTCTGTCCACGTGACCCTTGCCATCACCAGTTTACATCGGAAAAACCTGTCGGGCAGGTCTCAGAGGTCCCCGCTGCAGCAGTTTTAGCCCCATGCTGGTTTTCAAGGTAGAGAAACCGAGCTGGGGGCGGTGTCACCTACGGTGGAAAAGCCTCTGCACTGAATGCTACCAGCACTGGTTTGCAAATGAGAAGCGAAGGGTGCTAGTTTTTCTTGGGGAGGTTGGTGGTTTTTGTTTGTTTGTTTGGTTTTTTTCCAGTGTCACAATTATTTGTTGGTGGCTGAATTTTATACATTTATTATCTTAATTTGCCTTGTCTCACATTCCTGGAGTTTTGAATCACATTTTAAGCCAAAATCTGTGGGCCAAATTCTGAGAGGCATTTTTACCTTCCTCTTTCTTTTTCCTCTCCTGCATCCAGCATCTCTTGGAACTGGGTTATGAAAGACTGGCCTTCCATCTTGCCTACTGGGACAGTAAGATCTGTGTGCATTATCCTCAGTAAATATTACTTTTGCATTTGGATCTCTGCTCATTTCCCTTATGACCTCTGACAGACTTCTCCTAGGGTTTGATTGTAAGTCACTATAGTCTGGACTGTACTGGAGTCTCGTAAGGCTTCGATTAATCCACTGCACCTAAGCATTGCTGTGCCTATAAAAGGAAAAGTTATGATTCTGAATAAGCATCATGTGGAAGAAAGAAGCAAAAGCATAAAGTATTAAACTTTCATCCAGCACCATAGGAGAGATGTAGTTATTAAATTTCAGCTGCTTATCAAACTGATATGAAAGTCATTTTGCATGATTGCTTTGCATCCTCGAATCTTCTGCTTTTATTTGCAGTGCATCTCTGCGCTTTCTTATTAGAAAAATACTCAAAGGATAAAAAAGCTGATAATATTATTCAGTTTTGACAATTAGGTACAAAAAACATTTTAAGAAGTGCTTTTTTTATTGCAGCTAGTAATAATAGTGGTGGTCCTCCTGGTAGCAGTCTCTTCTGATGCTACCCAGGGTGATGCTAGCTTTACCCTATAATGGCCAAAGCCCTGATGGTTATACTGATAAAGCTGCTAAGGAGTGTGAGCCAGGATGTCATTCTCAATATCACAAACAATGTACACAGCCACAGATTATTTTGTCTTCAGAGGTCCACAGTTTATGGCTTTTTCACTCCCTCCTTCCTGTTTCAAGATTCACAAGTGGTCTGGGGCTAGTGCCTGTGATGAGTGGGGCAAGAAGAACAATACCTTCCCTGTCCTGGACTTGCCTGCAGCTGCTGTCCGTTCCCTCAGGATCACTGTCACGTTAGCCACTTCAGCAAACCTTTCTCTGTCTATTTATAATCAATCTCCCCTACGCTTTAGCTGCCCAGCAACTGCCTTTAATTATTACCTCCCCACATCGTGGTTCCCTTCCAGTTCAGCTTAATCTGCTCCTTATGTTTTGCGTGTGAATTTATGCAAAGCTATAAGCCTTCATGGGAATGTGGAGCCTTTAGAAGATGAGAGCAAATCATCCCATCTCCCACAACTCTCCCTTTCCCCACCATGGGTTTCCACAACTTGATGCCTGATTGTTTTGTTTTCCAATGTTCCAATCATTTCTTCAGTATTCTCTCTGCTTTCCCATTTTCTGTCAATGCTTCCCCATCTCCTGCTGGGTTTTACTCCTCTATGATTTAATTCACTCTCAGCAACTGTCACAAAGCTGATGGCTCCCTAGCATTTATCTCTTTATCTTTGGTTGCTACCTTCTGTCCAGTCCTTTCATCTCAGTCTATCCACTCACATCAGTATCCTGATGTCTGGTCATAAGCCCAGGACAGCAAAAATGCAACCTCTTTGAGCCATTGTTTTTCCACCATTGTACAGAATTATTTCTCTGTGGCACGGTGCTGCCACAGAGAAGCAGAGACTATTAGCACCATACCTGCTTTTCACAGTTACTCTTCCAGATTTAATTTCTACAAATCAAGTCTCTGTTTTTCCAATCTTTATGAAATATATCCCTGTTATATTAAAAGACCTCCTTAGGTCTTGCTGTCTAGGTTTGAGTTGTCATCCCCAGGCTATGAAAACTTTTTCCCCTCTGAATTTTTTACCTCTACATACCGCAATTTGTCCCATGTGCAAGACAGCTCAGAAGAGTAGTCTTATATACTTCTAGATGCTGAAAAGACTGGAAAGGTCAAGTTTTCCTCCCTGGGAGAGGAATTCCCATGACTATCCCTGTGTAATGTATGTCTTTGGATTAGCATTTGGGCTGTCCTGAATTCAGGGTGAGGTAGTTCAGATTGTAACTTGGGGTAATTTTCTCTGACCCCTTAATGACAACAAATGCTTTCCGTGGTACTCAGCCACTCACAGAAATCTTGGTCCTCAGAGCAGGGATGGCTCTCACTTGGCATTAGGGAGCAATGCAGTTGTCCCAAGCAGGTACAGAAGCTGGAGGGATCTGGGCTGGCAAAAGGGATCAATTATAGAGGAAATACTTTATCAGGAGAGAAGGAGAGTCACGGTGTTAGGAAAAATATTCTGACAGTGAGATGTGCTAAGCTGGGTGGAGGGAGGACAACGTCTCCTTTGCAGGATTCATCATCAGCATATATTTATTACTGTGTTGTCCAAAGTGCTTTACAAATTCTAAGATATGATTGTATCTTACACCTTGGCAAGGAACAGAACAGATGTCCTTATAAAGGACAATTTAATCAAGGAAAAAATAACAATTAGGTAGGAATTTGCTAAAGGAATCAGTAACTGTTAACTCATGGTCAGCCCAAAAATGTAAAAACTATCTGGCTGAATTTTGCCGTGCCGAGCTCTGACTTCTCGAAATCTACATTTCAGTCTTATATAGTTTTTGCACCAAATAGCACTTTACAGAAATAAAGTGAAAAATATTATCGTATTTCAGTGTCTGTGGGCTAATATTTTCTCTCTGAAGGTTGATAACTCTATTTTCAACACAAAAATCAAAGGCAGGTCACATGTTGAAAATATATATAATGTCCTCTGCAGAGTGCTTTAACATGCCCAGCAGTATATTCCCACTTTATTCCAAGAAGAGTAAAATTACAGTGTGCAGCAGGGCTGGCACCATGCTTCCATGCCGTGCAGACATTAGAGCAGAGGGAATAATTCACAATGAATAGTTTAGTCAGTAAGTTTAGCCCTTTTTCTGCTTATGGGATCTCCATGGGCAGACTGAGGTTTCCTTGAGTATATTATAAAAAGGAATTCAAAGAGATCCTTTTTCCTCTCTAAGTACTTCTAATTGCTCAGGAACACTTCTCTATGAACATTCCCCAATCACTTCTTGAGCTTTGTTAGATATGACTGCTTTGATGAGTCACATGGTGTTGATTTATTTTTCCAATGTGTTCAGCGTGCACATATTCATGTGTGTGAATCTAATAACCAGTTTCCATCAATACTTATGCATGCTGTTCTGAAATTCTCAGTGAATAGCCACAATAGTAATTGAATCCTACAAATGTCCCTAGAAAGCAAACACAACTAGAAGACAGTATGGTTGAGAGCAATCCATTTGCAAATTCCAGTAAATGAACAATGGTTGATAGCAATCCATTTCCAAATTCCATCGAAGGCACTTTTTTTAAAAAAAAAAAAAATAGCATTTAGCCAGCTATAGTAGATTTTGTGAAAAATATTGTCAACTCTCTGCTTTCCATTCATTTCATCCCGTGTTTCTCTCTTCTCATGAAGTAGCTGTGGGAAGGAAATAATAACAAACTTCTCCTCCCCCCCCCCAAAAAAAAAAGAAACCAACAAAAACCAAACTTACAGGTTTAAAGTAAATATCTTTGAGCACCAAATAGCTATCTCCTATTTTTCAAGCCCAGACTTAACACATTGCAGTTGTACCTGGGAGGTCTAGTTCGTTCAGCACCTACCTGCCTCCAGGATGAGGATTCAATTAAGAAATATAAAAGATAATATGATGCTATAGGGACAAAAATACTTTTGAAACTCTATCCAGGCTTTCTGTAAATAGAGGTACCCTTTTTTGAAAGCAAACATTTCCTGTAAAAATGCAGCAGCTTTCTATTCTGTGATCCTCCACTCCAAATTATAATAGAAAATATATAATGGAGCATAAAAACTAACAGATGAGAAAAATGCACCTTCAATGTGAATTTCACCTCCTAGCTGCAAGGCTATCCTCAAGAACCTCGCTGTAGTTGCAGACTGTTACTATGGTGTAAATTAACTAATCCTCACCAAAATTCCTTACGATTTTCTAGGGAAAGTGAGGTAGTACCCTTTCTTCATCTGGGAAACTAGAACAAAGATGTGAAAAATCAGCAAATTTTGCCTACTCAGTTTGTGAGACAAAATAAAAGATTTTCCAAAGCATTTATACTGAGCAATATTTCTTGTGCACAGGGCACTGGATGGGTGACTGCTTACTTGCTGAGAGATCTGGGTACTTCTGCAAGGTTTGTTTTGGACTGGGAGATGAACAATATGAGGGAACAGAAGTGTAAAACTGTGAACACTTCAGGATGCATTATTGCTTCTTCATTACAAAGGGATAAGAAGTGAAGTCCAGTCCTTTGGACATAGTCATAGTACTTATTTTGCACCTAACTTTTTGGTAGTTATTGAAACAGGGCTGTTAAAATTAGTGAATAAATTCACTGTATAAGCAACAGAAAACCTGAAAACCTCCCTATTAATTCTACCTGTTTGGGATTTTATCCATAAAATTGTTTCATCCACACTGGTTAGGCAAACTGGAACTCCACTCTCAGGAGCAGGCCTGGGTTATAAGCAATAGGGTTAGACAGCATGTTCTACACCCTCAGGTGACTGAACCAGGAGAACCTGTTTTGCCCTCTGTCACAGCCAGCAGAGACTTTGCCATTCCCCCTCAGTGTGACCAATGCATACCTCAAGGACATGGAGACAGTATAGGATCCAGTCCTTATCAGCAGCCCTAGTGCATAACCCTGAGAGGGCCAAACTGACACAGCCAGAGCAGTTTTAATCCAGATATTTTCCAGTTTTTGAGTGCTAAAATTCACAATGTCATTGCTTACTTTAAATTTCATAGGTGCATTTCCATTGTGTTTTGGAAATATAGGAATTGAACAAGCAAAAATATCATTGTTTGTTCTGGTCTTCACACAGAAGTGGTAGAAGACGGTTACCCTCTGCATAAACTGTTATTAAGCATGGGATGGAAAACAATTTGAATGGAAGTTACAGTTACTTTGTTAAACAGTGCAGTGAAATCAGAACTCAGGCCTAGTAATTTTATATTTAGGCTCAATAGAGGTGGATGGAATAGATTTCCTCTTCTTCCTTCCAACATTTAACATTTTGCTCCTTTTCTTACCTCTTTTCTGGTAACACTCATGCACACCTTTCTTACATTTCTTACTCCTGCATAATCTTATATCCAACTTCTGCTAATTTAGTCCTTCTCCTGAAAGTTGGGGCTAGTGTCCATACCCACGTGTTCCTCCTTAACCACAATCTCAAGGTTGCCATGTTTCTAAATGTTCTGGCCAATTTCATACATCATGTTCTGGACCAACATAATTTTTTTCAATTTTTTTCCATGATAGTCAAGAGATGGAGCATGCACACCTGCCAATAAATGTGTGCTCATTTGCTCCATGTCCAAAGTAGTTGGTCTTTTTCTGTTGTTAAACACAAACTATTCCAAACCCCCTCACTCAGAGCTCTCCATTCCCAGGTTTCTTACACCCTTTCTTTACCATCTTTCAGTGACTTTCCCTGTGAAGTTCTTTTCTCCTGCTGCATATAAACCAAAACCCAAACGAACTAAGGGAGAGAGATGATCTCTGCTATTAGTCCTGGATCCAGACATCCAGCCAACTCCAGCAAGCAGTCCTGCTCAAGTGACAGGGCTGCATATCTTAGGGAATGCGGTGTAACTGTGCAACCTGGTTGACCATAGACGCTCTGACAAACATAATAAGTCTCTAACGAGCATAAATAAAAGTTGTTGGGGTTTTTTCCAAGAAGCTTAAGGTTTGACCAGTTTTCAAGGCACAGTTTTAAATTGCAGAGCTGTTAAGGAAACAACTGAGAGGTATATTTATTTTTAAACACTGGCAAACAACATATTTTCCCTAATCTTATTCTCAGAAGTGAATATTCACCTGAAACAGAGCCATACAGCAGAAAAGCTCTGACCTGAATGTTAAATTCTGGCAAAGCAATATCTGCTTCAAGCAGATTTTGCCAAAGAAAATTTCCATCCACCCTCATTAGAGATGTGGATATTTCAGAAAAAACTAAATTCCGCACTAAAGAAATAAACTGTAATAACAATACTTGAAAATTAAGTTGTCTAATTAATTATCAAATACAAACAGGATGGTTTCCTTTCTCTGGGCTTGGCCCATCAATATGTAGCATTCCTAACCTACGGTGAGAGAATGAATATCTATCTATCTACCTGAACTTTTAATATTTTAATTTTTTACCAGGATTTATCAGAAGGTAAACACTTTACACCTCTTCTGCTGATGGAGTGAAATTTTCTCACTATAAGCAAGAAATATGAAATGTACAAACTGTAGGTCATGCGACATCCCTTTGAGAATATCCTTCTGGGCATTGGTCACTGCCAGTAAAGGTTGATTTCAGACAGGAAAAGCATAATTATCCCCATTAAAAATCTATACAATTAACAACACGTGCCATACAGTGGAGTCTAGGTTACCATGGTACTGCCCTATCTTGAGAGTGGGAAATAACTGTGGTATATCAAATTCCATCTCATGGAATCTCAAAATTGTTACTTTTTTACTGACCACCCATGTGGCATTAAAAGTCTCCTGCTCAACTAATTCATCTATTTTAAAGCATATTATGGCTATATTTATTCTCCATTCCTCATCAAATCACTAGTGTTCCAAGTACATAATGCTGAGTTTTGAAATGCTCCAGAACATATATTTATGTGATGAGGCATTGAAGAGGCATTGAAGGTGGAAGAAGAAAATGGAAAAGAAACATACTGGGGGCATGGGGTTCAGGGGAGTGTCTGAGGTGCCTCTCTGCAGTAGAAGAGAGATGGGAAAGGAATGAAGGCAAATGTGAAATATGTGTATCACTGATGGTTTTCTGACTGCACAGGAATATGCTACTGCAGGAGACAGGAAGAATAAATTCAGCAACATAAGAGATGAAGAAGATGGTGAAATTGTGCCTGACGTGATGATTGAGCTCCAAAGAGGGGCTAACTCAGAACTGAATAGAAAATTTCCTTCCATAGACTTCTCCCACAGGCAAATAAAACCTACCCCCACTGCATGGAGAGCTAGGGAGTGGTGCAAGATGGGTGTATGGTGAAACAGGAGGAGGTATGTCAATGGAAGAAGTGAGTGGGGAAAAGAGAGAAAAAGGAAAAAAACCCAAACAGTGAAACAGGGACGTCAGAAAGATGGGGCAGTAAAAAACACTTTAGGATCTTAATAGGCAGGAAAACAAAATGCATTTGGTTGAATTTTGCACCTGAAATGACCCTACCTTATTTGTGACTTCTCCTTAAACATGCTGATAGTCCAGCAGCAAAAAAAAAAAAAAAAACCAAAACCCAAACAAAACAAAACCAAAAAACACCAAAAAAAGCTGTGACCTGCTTTCAAAACAAAATACAAGTATATACCAGTTAATTGCTTCAACTATTACCCACCCACTCTTCCCCCCCACCAAGACCTATAAAAGTTTTCAAGCTTAGGGAATGGTTTACACTTTTCCTTCCAAATAATATTTTTTTTTAAATATGTGCATTGCTCTGAGACACCCTAGTTTGAAGGACAATTTTCTAGGATGTCTCGCTTTTAGCATCCTAGGTTCTGGTATGTGTGATATCACACAAAGTTATGTTTGGGAATGTCCTTATCAAAGGAGAAACTGCCAGATTATTGTACAGGAGAAAAGAGAATTTTGAAAGCTACAGTAAAACTTGCCTGATAGTTGAGAGATTCAGGACATATTTCTGAACTTAACATAATTTTCACTCCAGCTTTACAGTTCACCTTTAACACATATCACCTTTTAAAAATATTTCCACAAGCATCATGCATGCTACCATCAGAGTGTCAGCTTTAACTGCGAATTCCCTGGCTTCGTTATCTGTTTAAGTTTAGCTGCTTATCGCCGAGGCAGCGCGATGGTGGCCACGTTGCAGTGCGCAGGTGGGGAGGCTGAAGGTACACGGAGAGGCTCTGATGGAGCAGCAGATCCAGCCTGTGCTCAGCTTTTCACACACCATTATTGCCCCTGTGCCCAGGGCTAAGGCAGGAGGGACATTGTCTATAGGGTGGGCTTCTGCAGGATTGGGCCCACAGCCTGTTAAAGACAGACAGATAAATCTGAGCTGGACTCAGCGTTAGTTAAACGTGGCTCTTTGTATTTATAAACAACAATATGCTGCTGTTATGAAAGCTATTTCATTTAGTGCCATCTTACATTCAGCAATTTAATTATTCTCTTAATTATTGAAACATTCATCATAGTTTTCCAATTGATTCATGAGGGGCTGGCTGCATTTCTTTAACTCATTAATATAGTGACAGAAAATTGACAGTCTTTTTGCTAACCTCCTGTCTCTGAATAGTAATACTGGGAATACAAAACCTTGAGGTTTTTTTTTTAAATTTTTAAAATTTGTATTATTATCACCAGCAATAACTATACTCATAAAAGCCTCATTTAGTAGCAAAGGAACAGAACGATATATGAGGAAACCCTAATTATCAATGGTTTTGATAGTGAATTTTGCAAACTGATATCTTCCTGAGACCACATTTTTATTATGAAATGGGTGATAAAGCAGAGATCATTCTAAATCCAAACACATGTTATATGAAATAGATAAACCCAAGATAAAAATTAATAGTGACCTTGCATGCTGGGATATAAGAAATATAACCAAGCATATATATCAGTCATGGCTGGCAAAGGACAGGGAGATGCCCACAGGTGAAGGATTAATTTACAGAGTTTTAAAATGCATTCAAAATAAAATCTGTGACATCTCTCTTCCCTCCCTTGTCCTGATTCTGAGTGTTATTGTTATTGCCTGTCTGCTAAACTACTACCTTAAAACATGTTCCTAACTTGCATTAAAAGAAAGATTTCATCTTTTCTTTTTTTTTTTCCTTCTATCTCCTTTATTTACAGGTTGTTTAAGTAAAGGCACAACATTCTATGTCTCCATAATTTTTTTGCAACTATCTACTATTTATTTCAATTTTATAGTTTCTAAAATGTCTGGTGTTACCCTCAAATACCTTTCCTAAATTCATCAGTTTTCTCTCAGGAGAGGTTGTCCAGAGTTTGAAGCATGCAAGGTCTCATCTTAATGCTTATATGAGTACTTCTGCCCTTGGATATTATTCTCATCTTCACAATACTATGCAAATTGACAGCTACTTCCCTGTGCTTCCAGCTAGGACCTCTGAATATAGTGTGAGTAGCTGGAAAATACCTAAAAAAGAGCGTCAGAAATGTAAAGTTCAGCCCTGAGCATGTCTATATGTGTGGGTATATATATGGATGTGTTTGTAGATGTGTGTACTAGTCGTATACTGTAGTTTGAAAAGTGGATCTGTGTAAATCAATGCATTTATTTAGCTCTCTCACCAACTCTCTCCCTGAGTTAACACCCCAGCACACACAATGCTAGCGAAGGTGATTATCTCTGCTAGCATAATTCCTCCGTAACATCTGCTTTCGCCCATAACACTCCACTAATTTTTCCCTCATTTCATTACACATAATTTTCTTTCAACACAATCTACATGTATTAAGTGGTAATGACTTTCCAGTTAAGAGCAAATCGACGCCAAGGGACCCCCCCTCGATTGCCTGCCGTGCCTGACTCCGGCTATTAAAGATAAATTTGGTGCCTCAGAAAGCTGCAGTAAGCTAATCAATCAATTAAGTGGTTAGGACATACATTATCAAAATTCCACAGTGCAGGGGTGCATGGGAGCATGCTGACATACTTCGTATGATTTTAGGAATAAAAAAAAATTTTGAGGTTGGAAGTCAGTATTCAGTGTCTTCTGAAATGAAAACTCAAGCTATTGCACGCTACCGACAGCAACTTTGGTGTCTGTGCTGGTACAATTTCCACGGCAGCTTTTATACCTCGTGCAGTTTACTAGTGATACCAGAATGGAGCTGATGACACAGTAAAATCTATTTTTAAACTATATGAGGATTCTGGTGCAGAATAAGGCAATGCTATTCACAGTTAAGCTGGATGTTCTGTCCCTAACTTGTCATTGTGTCTCTAGGAACTGCCACAGCCTTAAAACACTGATTAATATTCTGTATTATGTGTGTTGCAAAAAGGTGGTTTAAGGACAGAATGGCAGCCATCACATCCTGTTGTGTCAAGTTTTATCTTCAACATTGCTTTAATATTCATTCTGAGTTTAATTTTGGAGAGTACTTAAAGCTAGTAAAATAGATTCTAAAATAAACTGAAAATTTTTTCAACTTTTTTGTTTTCTAAAAACCAGCTCCTAGTGACGTGATATCCTTTGCAGGACTGACTTACAAAACAGCTTCAACCCAACCAGAAAAAGTTACATTCACTGATAATTGAGTTACATTTGAGTGCAAGGAATACACAATATCACTTACAAGCCCTTTGTTACTTTATCTGTGTTATCTTTGGCATTGTGTCATTCTTTATATGGACAAATGACTTAATCAGTTAGAAGTTTTTTAAATATAAAAATATTTTCTCTTGCATCGTGATGAACAGACTGTATGCCAATATTTAGCCAAATGCTAAGGAAATTGAAACAAAACCCCAAAAACCATAAGAATTATACAAGCAAATTTTATAGCTCTGTCAGGACTAATACAAAAGGAGAGTTAAATAGAACTTTATAGCAGGATTCTGAACAAGACAAAACATGAAAAAGAAAAAAAGACATATTTTCTGAGCAATCAGTAAATTTATAAAATATGTAATATAAAATGATCATTACAAGACTTTGCCAGTTACTTTTCCTGTCAGTTTTAAGCATATTGCCTAAAGCTTTGTTATTGTAGTATTGTAGTTATCAGATGAAGCGACATGGCAAAACTCCCTGCTTACTTTTCGAGAGTGTTTTCCTCACTCTCTGCAAATTACACTGCAGCATATTCAGTGCATGCACTTCTACTAGTGGAAAGAACCATAACATCTTTTTACTGTCTAAATAAATATTCCTTAGAAAAAAGAAGCATGTTGTCAAAGATAAAAAGGTGGGTTTGTTTTGTTTTAAAGTATAATACAAATAAAGGAGGTAACTCAATGTCTTCTCTCTGATGTGTTTGCGTAAGGAAAAAAGCCCTGAAAAAACTCTAAAAAGAATGGTACAAATGTATATGGTACAGGCAAAACACTTAATCCAAGCCCTGCATGTAAAACACAATTACAGAGAGTTAATAATGGCAAATATAATGAAATATAAAAGCTATCCACAAAGAATATACAAGTGCATCCTTCAAAAAAACCCCCCAAACCAGCATGTTTCAATAATATGATGCCGTCCTTTTCTTTGTGGTATTCTTCATTGACTAGGCTGATAATGAAAAGATGTCAGGGAGATTCACAGTTTAGAGTTGTATTTTTTTCCTTGCTTTTGTGCTGTTTCTTCCCATTTATGGCTTTTTTCCTGCCTTTGCTCTGTATGGAGGGTATGAAATATTTCAGAGTTATGTTTTCTCGTGAGATGTAGGGCTGAATCTGACTTTATTATCATTACTAAGAGCATGCAAGTTAAGTTTACTCAGTTGAAAAAGACACAATGATGTTGTTCTTCTTGATATAGAAACAGCTATATTGGCTTTTATAGGTTCTTTAGTGTAGGCTTCTTCTTCTGTCCTAGATTTGATAGCTACTCTATCAGCTGGAATTATTTTTTTTCTTACTCGTTCTCTTTTTGAAAAAAATCATTCTGATTTATCTAAAAGCACATCAAAACATCTTTATCTGTTCATAGTGAGTGAGAAATTCCTTCAGATTAAGGGGGAGAGATGGGGGGGAAGGAAGGAAGAGAGGCAAACAATAAAAAAAGCTGAGACCAAACCAGTTTGCCTTCTCCTTTTGTGCAGTGCATGTAATGACTGAACTTTTGACTTTAAAGTTTTTCTCTGGTGCAGTACTGTAGAAAAACAAACAAACAAACAAACAAAAAATATCCCCTTGGTGCAAAGACTGGTCTAAGGCAATACCTGGTGAGTGGAATTTTTTGTTGTTGTTGTTGTTGTTGTTGTTGTTTACTTGAAGCAGATAAAACACCCACCTTAAACCCGCCCTCTATTCAGTTCAGCAGCACCTCCATACTCCAATAAACCGTTTTCATTCCATCTGGCGTGCGTTTGCTCTGAAGACATTTTCCTGTCAATCTCTCCTGCCACATTAAAAATCTGTCATTACTATTGCATTGCCGCCTGGCTCCTGAGATTTGTCTGACTGCTTTATTGCTCCGCTCATTTTTTTTTTTCTGCTACAGCCGAGAAGCAGAAATAAAGGTTTGTTGTTGAAACATGGCCGCAAGGAAAGTAGGAGGCACACATCTGTCAAGGTATTACCTTTCTTCAACCAGGGATTAAGGTGTTTTACTGCTCTCGCTACTGAGCAGTCACACTGAATAAATTTTCTCAGTAGAACATAAAAATGAACTCATACATTTTGAACTGGGTTTCATTCTTTCAAGCCAACCCATATAATTATGCAATGGCATCAGTGTTCGGGGGAAAAAGAAAAGTCAGAAACGTTTGTGTGCACCCCCCCTTCTCTCTCCTGCACCACCCTTCACATTTACATTATTTAAATGCTTATTAAGAGGGCAAGACTGAGGCAATCAGTACTGGGGAGAGAAATGTTTTTTTACTCTTCCTTGTTGTTGTTACTGGATCCCTTGCAAGGTCAGAAGGGGTACAGGGCTTTATTCCCCATGTTTTGTGTCTGTGATCACAAAATATGTCTGACCGTGAATATTCACTGTTAATTCACATCGAAGCAAGCCAGTAGAATTGTGATTTCTGAAATATTGTTTTTTGAAAAAAACTGGCAATATTAGCTGCTGTGTAGCCTTCCCATTTCTGCTGCAGACATTAACTTTACAGTCTCCATGGTACAAATGAAAATAATTTAAAATTTAAGTATAACCAGTGGAAGTGGTTGTTACACTAAGAGAGAGCATGCCAGACCATCCTCCTCAGTCCTCTGCTGGACACTCCTGCACCATAATCTTAGTCCAGTTTTAAAAGATCAGACTTCTAAAAGCAGAAGGGGTTATCTCACAAAATAAACATTAAGGTGTAGGCAAATGAAGGATCAGGTCAAACATGTCTGTGAAGGGGGACAATATAAGGAGCTTTATGGTTTGTTTTTTGTAGGGTTTTGGGGTTCTTTTTATGAATAATACAGCTTTTAAATTTGACGAGACCCCAGGAGAGGAGGACTAACCTCAGTGCAGGAACGATAAACTTGTCCAAACTTTAAGGAAAGAATAGTTAAGAAAATCCTACACAGAGTCAGAAATCACAGGTCCATCTGTGGCATGCAAATAGCTCCAGGTAGCTCTGCAGCCTGTCCCCACTGTCAGTTTGACTCGCTCTCTGTTTTGCCCTAGGGTCCCTGCCTCCTAACTTCCACAGTACATCCTCTCAGGCTCCCCTTTGGAGTGAGACAAACACCTCCCACCAGAGAAACTAACTTGTGTCATTGCTGACTGACATACTTATTTAGCAGTAAGGTAGCTCAGTTCACCAGAGAAATGTATCGGATCTACAGTTCTACTGAAAAACTGCTGCTTGAACAAAAGCAAATGAGCTATCCTACAGGTCAGAAGATAATCTGTCACTCATTCTTCACAGTGTCCCAAGAAGGTCATAAATCACCAGGGTATCAGTTCAGTACTGTATTCCCTCAGCCTCCACATTCTGCTGGCTATTGGCTTTTTTCCATCCATTTCAACCCAGTCAAGACACAAGGAAAAGTGAGCATTGTGAAATCTTACACTCCTCTCCCTGGTCCCACCTCCTTCCCAGAGCTAAGTAGCATGACTGAATTTACAGCTTTCTTATGCCAGAACAGCACCTGGGAACATGTCAGGCTGGACTGTGACGCAAAGCTCCATCCCAAAATATTTCCACGTTTTAATTCTTCAGGGGAAGCAACCATCTCCTTGTTCTGTGTTAGTATCTAACACCTTGCACAATGGGGGATTTAGGGTTGTTACATAGTGCTTCAGTGCAAATTGTAAATAATAATGTGCCTGTGGAAATATAGTTCCTTCAGCTACTTTTTTATGGCATCCTTCAGTGTGCCTCTTTGGCTTAGACCATATTTGCAAGTAGCTGGTGCACAGGAATAAACAGATATAGCGCATAATTGGTGCTAAGGACCCCGTGTCCACAATGTAGCTTTTTTGGGGGTTGTCTCAAACTAATTCCAGTCTGGTCCCATGGACTTGATGCACATTAACAAGTGGAATACATTAGGTGTGATTGCAGAGCACAACTTCTATATTAATTTCATCTGAAAGAAACCTAGTTTGTGCTCCCTGAGCCCACTCTGCAGTGCAAGCCACAGCACTCTCAACACACTGGTGTGAAACTCAGCTGATGCCTTCTCTGACACCCCTCGTGTTTGCTGGATCCTGTGTGTGACTGATGCTCCTCCATGGGTGCTGTTTGAAGAGAAGTAGTGCAGTAATCTGCTACACCAGGTAAATTCTGCAATGTATAGTTAGGATGTAAATCACTTGCAGATAATCAACAAAAGAAGAGGAAGAGATAAAGAGAAATATATACCTCTTCTTATTTTTTTGCCCTTTTTTTTTCTTACACAAACAGCTTTCTCAGTGACTTTGTCCAATACAACCCTCAGGGAACTTGAAGCCTGTAGCAGTGTTACACTTGACTTTAAATTCAGATAATTTGTACAAAGTGGGGGGTTTTGGGTGGTCTTTCAAAATCAAGTTTCAATATTTTCTTGCAGAGATATGTTTGCAGGTGATGGCTCTTTATCTACTAACTTCTGTCCAAGCATACATAGTTCAGAGTCAAAAATGCTGTCGGTACCTGTAGTTTCATTTGCAAAGCCCGTCTGAAGTGGGTCACTGCTTCATACATTTGGGTGTGTTTAAATTACATATCAGGATCCAGATCAAAGATGACAAATGGCCTCTTGCCAAGATACTTTAAAAATCAGATCATATTTGTAAGAGAAAACCGTAAGAGGCTAAATTTCCAGAAAATGTGACACTACTGGCAGTCCTTTTGGGAACCTCAGAGATCTCTTTTCTCTAAAACAGAAAACCATTGCCCCTATTTTTATTTGAACAAGTATTTAAATAAGAACAGTTGAAACTAAAGGGAATGCCATATCTCATTCCTCATTAAAGTGACCACTTGATTTTAATTACCCAGGAAAAACATGACAATATTTTCCCATGGATGAGGAACCTTCCCATCCAATCAAAGCAGCTGGAAGCTTGAATTTAAATATGCATAGCTGGTCCACACAGAGCGATATGGTTGATAAGTATCTGAGATGAGAATCTGGGCTATACAGTTTGATCTAGTTCTCGAGGTTATCTGTCTAACCATGGCTGCATCTCATCCAGTCAGGCAGTGGTTATCAAAGCCTTATGTGCAGTCCCAGTGGAACAAGTCAACTGCATGTATTATCTTCATTCTAAGAACCAGCTCCAGATACACAGAGCTTTAATAAGTAAATGAATTTTTCTGCCCACAACTCAATAATTAATACCTCCTCTCAAAAAATTAATTCAAGCTGCCTTCACATGACAATTTTAGACTCTGTGCTCTCATCCCAATTAACATAAAGCCGCTCCTTGCTCTATGCATTTAGGTCATCCCATCTTCACCTGCTTTTATTCTCCTGGTATCAGTAAAATTAAGTTAGATCCACCTCAGGTCTATGTAACTAATGAAAGGCCCTTTTCTTGAGTAAAACAAAATGTATTAATCTTCTTCCTTCCCAATAGGAATGTGGAATTCACTTATCCCAGTCTCATAACTGTCCCTATCACACCTCTCCACAGAGCAATGTCAGCTAGTGCCAGCTACCCAAGGACAGATGTTGCTTTTAGCGTGGGAAGAACAGAGTCTCTTCAACCAGTACATTTTGAGGGAAAGAAAGGGCACAGAGCTACCCAGAGTCAAGCCTTGAATTCTTTTTTTTTTTTTTCACTGATGAAAGTAGCAGCTTAGCCTGTTCTCATATCACCTGCCACTGGAAAAGAGCACATTAGCTTCTGCACAGGATGTCCAACACCTGAACCAGAACTACAATGAGGAAGTATCCTCTCCTTTGCTTCCATCCACTGAGCCTTTTTACACAGACACTGCTTTATCATGCGCACACAGACTTACCAAGCGGGTTCCTATTCCCATTAACTCCAGCCATCACAGTATCTCTCCCATGCTTTGTCAAAGGTCTGTTGAGGCAACAGCTGTACCCATCATTTGCAGGATGGACAGAAAGACATTACAGAAAGGAAAGACATCCACTGATCTTCAGTGAGCTTTGAGACAGACATTTTCTACCTCAGGCCTCCTGAACTAGAGAAGTTCATGTCCACTCTGCAGCATCTGTGTGTGGAAGCAGGAGAGGCAGCACCTCCCCTGCTCTTTCTCTCCCAATCTCTGTGACGCTGTGGTCACTGACCATACAAGAACCACGCAAGGAGCAGTGGAACAGGGTCAGGAATGTGTGCTTGTGAAACCCACATGGAATCACTCCCAACAAGACTACTGCTCACATGCTTACAGTTACATGTTGAAGCATCTTCTGTGTCATGGTCTCTCACCTCTCTGCTGTTAGGAAGGAATTACCATGAATGATTGATGCAGAGAGGTGTGAGCAGCGCTCTCACAGGTCTGCTTTCTTCTACAGAGCGTGTACTTGTGGTTTGCCTTGTCTTTTCTGTCTCCCTCTGCAGTGGTGGTCTGAGAAGGCAGATCTTCCCCCTCAGGGAGAATTTGCACTGCTGATACACAGATCCCAATGCTGTACCTCAGAAAGCTACTGCATGCTGCATTGCAAGCATGATGGCAGACATCTATCATCATCTTCCAAGGGCAGCAGTTTATAATTTTTTACCCCAATATCAATTAAAAGTGATATTGGCATTCTTCATTGATCAAAAACTACATTTTGGCTATTAATTTACTAAAGAACTCCAATCAAAATTTGATATTTTTCATCATATATTCCCTCCCACAGTCCAGTTTAGTTTGTGCTCCCCACATGGTAAGTGCTGTCTCCCTGATAAGCCCCATTGGCTCACAAATTAAACTGAAAAAGCTGCTCCTGGCACTGTACGTAACCAGGAGATTTTGGGAAGAACAAGAAAGGGCACAGTCTTCAAGTCTGTCCACCAGATACCACTGCCAACATGTGTCAGAACAACCTCTGCAGCAGACTGTGCTGCAGGTAGCCTTCAGGAATTTTTTTTGCAAGCCAGTGAGTACTTTAGAACCCAGGGCTGTTTGCGCACTTCTCAGGATGCCTTCTCTGTCTTCTATGGGTGGACCCTGTGCTGTACAGTGCTCAAATATTTATGGATTACTGCTATGCAGGAACTGCAAGGATAGATTGGTTTCCTCTTCAGAAAATAAGTGGGCAGAGCAGAAGCCCCACCATCCGTTCTGATCTCTGTGCCTGCACTTGGTGACAGGAATAAGTTTTATTATGAAATATAAGAGCTCTTACCCCAGAACATAGAGGTGAAGTGGCTGCTCTTGTGTCTCAGCTGAGGCTGAAACCGGCCTGGAAACCCTGAGGTCAGTTTACCCAGGGAAAGGAGCCTGCCACTGTGACATTTCCCTCTGGAGGGTGACTGCAGCACCTCAAGGGGCACCAGGGCTCGGTGGCTGTTTATCTGTGCTCTGTGATGCCGTGTCCTGCAGGGCGTCTGTAAGTCCATGAAATAATGATGAATCGGAGGGGTAATTTAAAACCACAGCAACATTGATCTGCTGCAATTTCAGAGGGAGTTCGGGGCACACAGGGAGACTATCCATCTTACCTCATGCAGGGCTAGCCTGATTGGCCTACAGAGGATTGCAGATGGCGAGGCTGCTCACCTGTGGCCGGAAGGGCTCCCAGTGCAGCAGCCCTACTGGCTACAAAGCGGCAAAGCAGGAGGATGGGGAGTGGGTGGTCACAGCTGCCACCCTCTGTCCTTGCAGAGCAGCAGAGAAATCATTTAAAGATACAGGTCTGTTTTCCAACACTTGCTCTTTTATCCACAGGAGGCAAAGCCCATATTTTTACATAAGGACTTTTCCCCTACTAAGAACCATTAGGTTTTCAGAATTCGTTGTTGCATGTGGTCACTATTTAACATTGATTCACAACTAAGTCTTTTGGTTTAATCCACCATCCATTGGTTTATTTTCTTAATTCAAAAACTCCTGGGGACATTCCACATCAACCTCTACCTCTGCATGGAATCTCATTTCATTTTCTAATTTAAACAAGAATAAATAAAAGCTAACTTGGGATCGATTACCTTCCCTCAGAAAACAAGCTCTCTTTCTTCAGTTTGGACTTCAGTTTGGACTGAGGGATCATTTCTCAACCTGTAACTTAAAGAATATGGGTTTCAAACTACTTCAGAAGCTGTCTTTATGCCAGAGCAGAGATAAATAGGGAGCCCACTAAGTTAACAGTGATGTCATAGTTTTCTTTGGTAGCTGGCATATTCTGTACATCATTATATAATCACAGATTTTTACATTCTTTTTATAAATCACAGCCTATTTTTCATTCTTTGCTTCCTCCCACTTCATTTGCTATTGACGGCTGCTGCTAAAGTTCCCTTACCTCTTGGAAAGGAAGTAGGTTAAGAATAAAAAGAAGAACTCCATCAGATTAAGGCAAACATGTGGGTCCTACTGAGAAATGAGGCATCTTACAATAGTACCATCAAAACAGCTTGCTTTGAAGGCTAAATTGCTAAATATATCTGGAGACTTCTGTGAGACAAAAGCAGCTGTCTTCTGCTTGTTTTTGGTTGTTAGACTCCTGATGTCCCAAAAAACGCAGCCTCATAGAGGGTCAAAATTGATGCAATCAGGATAATAAAATCACTCTGACAAGGCTGCAGTTTGTACTTAGTTTATAATTAGGAGTCTACTCTCTCAGGTTAAGATACTGTAAAGTTCCAATGAATTGTTAAGCTATCCACAGCACTCTGCTGCTACTAAACTAGGAAAATATAAAGTCCTAAAAATACTCTCATGTAAACACATCAGAAATGGAAGGATGAGAAATCCAGACAAAAAAGAAACCCATCTAGAGTTGTGTCTTCTTCACAGGAAAATGGTAAGACTTTGCAATATTTTATTTGAGGCTAGCTGATAAGGAATTATTATTTAAAAATAAAGTCAACCAGAGCCTCAATTAGGATGGATTTTAAATATTTTAAGGTGAATTTTACAAATCACAGATTATGGTTTTTGTACTTTAAAACTGACCTTCTAAAAAGAACCTATTCTGATCAACCTATTTTTTGTCATTCTAAAGATAAATAAGAAGATTCCTTGAGGCTTCTAATCTGGAGGGCAAATTAGTACAGATTTCTGATTTTGGACTGTATCTCTAATTCTAGAAAATTCTCTGCCCAGATACAGTCACCTGTCTTCGTGGACCTGTTTGAATACCTCCAGCCAAACTTCCATTTTCTTGAATAAAGGACATCTTACTTTTCATATCATTGAAGGTTCTTCAATGCATTGTTCAGCCCCAAATGATTATCTTACTGTCTCGGGGTGACTTTATCATGTGTATCCCCTACCATCGCTCTATGCCCAGACACGATTCCTGTGCCTTTAAACTGAGCCCAGGAGAGGAGAGAGAAGAGGCCAGACGAACTTTTCAAAGCAGTCTGTGCCTCAAGGTCGCTACTCCTCTGCGTTCAGCTCTGTGGGGAGAAGAGGGGAGGAAGCACCCTTCCTGCTTTTTCCAGCCAGCTTTTCAGCTCTTTTTCCTCGGAGAGAGACAGAGAGAAAAACTTGGTTTTGTTTCCTTCTCCTCTGGACTTGCTCAAACCACCAGAGCGTCTGGGCTCCACCGGGGGACCTTCCCCTGGCCTGGAGTGGGGCACCCACATCGACCCAGCTCCAAGGAAGAGGAGAGAGAGACCACCCTGCAGGAGGACTCTGAAATCTTCCAGGTTTCCTCTCTCCACAGTGAGAGAGATTTCATTATTTAGCATTATTGTTATTTTCCTGTGTGTTTGTTAAATAAATAGTTATTTTTTTTCCTTTTCACATTCCTCCGGGGAAAATTTTCTTTCCCCAACCTGGTGGGGGAGGGGCGGCAGTGCCCTGCCTTCCTTTGAGGAGACGTCCTTTTGGACATTTTCCTTGAATTTGGCCCAAACCGGGACACTTACCTCCAATCAAAGCTGACTAGAAGAGTGTGGATTTCAAACATTTCTCCCCCTATAGTGAGAAATTAGAAGTGTTTCCATAATTACTTGCTATCAGGGCCCAAAAGCTGAAGTAGTATCAAAACCAGAGAAACTCACTAAAAACTCGTCTGAATTATTGTCTGTACTAACATTACATTGAGCAGACTTTGGGAATCTTCTAGTTTGAAAAAGCTCAATAGCAGAACTAAATCCTGTGCAATTCTATTGTACTTTGAGTGTGTTCATGAAAAGAAGATTCCAGAATTATGTTGGTTTAGATTTTTTACTTTCGTCTGGGTCAGAAGAATATCCTATAGGTTACAGATTTTTGCTTTTCATGTGCATAGAAATATAGCATGCTTTGTCATTTATTAATTTGTATTTATCATAAGTTACATGAATTAGATGCAGATCTAAGAGATCCAATTACAATTTCAAATTTATCCAATACCTCACTCACTCACCTAGCTAAGGATGTGAACTGCATTCTGATTTTGTGTCTAAACTGACAGCCATCATTATTCAAAAATCCAGAATCAGCTCCCAAAATAATGTGAAGTTGGTGTAGAAATCACAGTATTTTAAAGCCCATCTTAAATATTTGCTTTAAAATAAAATGTTCTGAACTTTTAAAGGTTCCTTTTTTTTCAAACTGTTGTTGGCAAACAGAAGAGCTATAAATGCTCATATTGCTAAAATAAAATAAAGAAGGTTTTTTTCTTTATATCCTACAGGTGTTAATAACAACACCAAAGATGGCATGATTCCTGATGCAACTTGGAAAATTGACTACACTGCCTGTTTGGCTGTCCACAATGAAAGGCCCACAACATTGACTTCTACTCTGTGTCAATATTTACTGCTCCTTAGAGCAGAGTGGCTTGGAATCAGGGCCCTGATTTTTAATTAACAGCCAAGCTCAGTATTTTGGGTGGTTTGAGTACTGAGCTGTATCAGTTTTCTGTACAGAGCTGGCTGAGGTGTGCTGAACATGTAGATTTCTCCTGGTGTCCTTAGCCCACTGCTTGCTTTGAGATGACGCACCCGGGCTCTCCACTGGTGTACAGTGTGCTCACAGCTGGGCAGTGGTCACCTCTCCTCTGAAAATGGCTTTAATCACTTAGTGAGGGGGAGCTTTGCAGGGTCTCTAAAATATGCATTTACACAGCCATATTCATCTCTTAGTAGCCTAAAAAAGATTTTTCCAAAGTTAAATGTAAACATTCAGCTCGCAGGTGGAACCCATGGGACATGCTCAGTTGCCTGGAAAATCACTTTTAAAATTAGCATGTCTTCTCTGTAATATATTATGTGTGGTTTATTTCTTGCCTTAGAAGGAATGAAAACATTGACTACAGAACCCAAATTTTATTGTGCTGCACAAAATTGCTTTCCAAAAGGGGCTGGACTGGTAAAAATATTGGTTTCACCTTTGCAACAACTCTTTTTCTCAAGAGAGTTCTTCCAAAGTACCAGATTTTCCTGCTTAGTCAGCCCAGGTGCCTGTGTCAATGGCCTCTGGAGAAAAACATCTCAACACATCCTCAGAATGAAGGCTCCAGCTGCAAAAGTCAAAATTTCCATATACAATTTTTGTATATACTAACCAGTCTTCATGTCAATTTGAGTCCCATGACACCTCATGGCCTTATATTTTATCTGTCTCACTGTAGTTATAAACCAAAGAGAAATAGCCAACAGCTTACACGTTTTGGGTAAGGCAAACAAATACAAATACACTAAACCAAAATATATTGTTAGTGTTTCAAAATTAAGGGGAAACACCACAAATCAATAGATCTAAACCATGCCCTCTCACAGATTGATATTAAGGCCGTGGACAAGTCAATGAAAAGCTCTTTGATTGAGAAAGTCCTCATCTGTGACAGAGGTTCCATAAAAATGTTAGAGCATGATAATTTTGAGATGATACAGAAATCCTAGTGTTTATTACAAATATTATTTGCATGTCTTACTGGCTTTAGGTTTAACTGAGCCTTGGTACACAATGCACTGAGAAATGCATAATCCTTCACTGACACAAAGAGTTTGCAGTCTAACCAGACTGGAAAGAGATAAGAAAGGCATATTCATTCTGTGGCCATTATTCCACATAGAGTGAACTGAGAAATGTTACAGAATAGCACCAGAACTGTGCAAAAAATCTGTGGATTGAGCATCATCATACGAAGTCCCAGTTCAGAGTTCTAGCTTCTACTTCATTAAAATACAACTTCCCCACAATTTGGATTCTTAGCCCTCCCTGCTATGCTGACAACACATAATATTTCACTGGCAAATACCATGGGTTCAACAGCTCAGTGACTGCAGTGGCCGTGGCAAGGACATGGTATTTTTACCTCCTGGTAAGGAGAGAGACTCCACTGCTCTGAGGACTGTTTCTGTTCTCATCTCATACTGTCTCTGTGCTCCCCCACCCGACTCTCTTCCCTCAGGAGCTCTCAGGAATTTGTGCTCTCCCTCCTGAGGTGATTAACCCCAGTTGCTAGCTGACCAGATATCAGTCTGAAGTCCATGTGTCTTCATCCTACAGATGTGGTTACTGGAGCCCACTCACACAGGCCTAGAGGAAGGACTGAGAAAGAGGAACACAGACATCTTTGGGCTGATCTGTACTTCACACAGAGCACTGTTGTGTTTGACATATGTCTTAGGTGTGTATGGAGTTATATCAGTGGAAACCTATGGTTCATTACCAATCTGCTTTGGTCCTGAAGGAGAGGAGGTGGAAACAGGAGGGGGGAAAAATACCCAGATGGGAAATGAACCTGTGCATCTCTCCTGGGAAAATGCATTTCAGTCATTCAAGCAACAGCCTAGCCTATGGAAAAAAGATTGTTCTTTCCAGCTGTTATGCCAAAAGAAAAAATAAATTTAAAATGGAAAAGTGAATAAATTGAGCATATTTTTATCATACTCTTTCTTGCAAATTACTTACAGCATTCTTGTTTCTTATGAGGAACCATTTTTAATATTAAAGTAGTCATACACTTTTCCAAAAAGTGCTTCCTGAAAAACCGAAACCATTATTATCTTAAACTCCCACACAGTTTGTTTAAAAATATCTTTAAATACTATTAAAGAACAATCATTATGTAGGTTTATATCTTATGAGTAGGAAGCAGAAACCATCAATGAATCATATTATTTCTCCTGCTGTAACAAAAACACCATCAGCTACCACAATAACAAAAAAGTTTATGCTCACTATATACTTGTTTTGCAGGCTGTTTCCTGCCTTGAAATCTGCATAATAGGTAAGCTGTGGTAAGTGTAATATGCTGTTTACTGCCAATCCACTGTGGATAGCCAGGCATGCTTGGTCTGGTGCATTGCTTCTCCTTTGGGTACAGCTCCTAGCTGAAGCGTATGGCAACCCTGAAACAGCAAATAAGGCTTCTGCAGATTCTAGAATCTGCTTCTGAAAGATGCTGCCAGATATACAGAGCTAGATATTTAAATTACTTTATTCTCATACACTATATTTTTTTAGTTAAAAACAATGTTTTTAGTTGTAGAAAATATTTTCAATTGTATGCTGCTTTGCAGAGGGAAGTGACAATGGGACATTGGTGAGGGAAGAGAAAGATTGCAAACTACATGGAAAAAACACCATGGAGATCAATATTTAATCCAGAATTATGGGTGTACAGTATGTACTGTACATTTTTTAAATTTAACTTGGCTTTTAGTATTACTCAGTAGGAGGGGAACAGATACTGAGAGCCCTGGATAGCAACCATAAGAAGCATGTTTAAATACACATATTTTCAGGAGATCTGTAAGTACAAGAAGGAACGGATGTTGTCTCTCTCATCTTTTTTCATGTTGGAAAGTCTGAGAGCTTTACCTGGGAGATTTAATTTCAGGTGAAAGAATTTGTAAAATAATTTCCCTTGTTTATGCTGCATACTGTTACAGCACATAAGAAAAATGTTTGTGTTACCCTATTCTTGAATAAAAAAACCAATGTGCACATCACTTTTCACAGTGGAAATACTGATGGTATAAAGAGTTATAAATAAATACTAAGTCAGGAATCTGTGTGGGAAAGCCCCCATACTCTTTGTGGTTTCAGTCAGGAAGCATGCAGGTAGCATGGACTAACAGTGCTAGAAGAAATTATAGCATTCCTGGCAGCTTGTATTCATCATGATTTTAACAATACTTTGAGTGTATACATGTACGTATATATGTAATGCCTCTTTTATATTGGCATTTATATGCCACTTACAGGTTTTTCTGAAGGCCTTTGAAGTCAGCTGGCCAGAAAGAATTAGGCAACAAGGGAAGGAAAATTATTTTAAGAATTTTAAAATTATGCTATCAGGTGTCATCTGCTTGCTAATGAAGCTTCAAAGTTATTTCCAGGGTAGAATTCTGCAGATTGCTCCAGAGAAAGAGTTCAACGGTCTATCTAAAGACCTCATTCCATCATTAATGAGTGCTTAACCCCAGCATATTTGAACTTGGACTGCATGACCAGTAGTCAGTTTTCACTAACAGTTTTTTTTTTTTTGATCCTGAAAATCTGTAGCCATGTCATCAGCTCCTTCTTAATTATACCGTATTCTTTACATCTGTCCTGCTAAATAACTCTAATTGAAATAGCACCGGCGTGAATTTTCGTAATGTTCCCCCCAAGACATCCCGAAAGTGACTCACACGAGAAAACAGACTGAAGTCACAGCTGGAAGCACGTCAAGGATCATTTCCATTTTTACATGATTAATTTGAATTTAATATCTTAAATCAAAACCTGATTAATTTAAATAAAATTTTGATGGTGCCCTGCTTCTAATATACATTGCAGTAATTAGATTCAGCTTAATGTGATTTTTTTACATAATTAAAAAAAAGAGCAAGTCAAGTGTAACAATGCAGAGTTGGTACAAATCTGTCCATATATACACATATAATACACATGGGATTTTGTTGAGACGTTGCTCAGGTACAGGAAAGATCACAGCTGGATGGCTGTGCTATAGCTCATCTTATGGCATATGTAGGATATTCCACTTCTATTTCACTGCAATATGAATAGCTGTCCTTAAAAAAAAAAAGACAAAAAGTAAAGCTGAAATCACATCAAAAAAATAACCAAAAATATTATCAATACAATAGTCTGGCTCAGCTTCTCAGTTGTAGCTCCTCTCACTTTTTAAACAACTTTGCTTTAGGAATTAGCTCTGTGTATCCTCCAAGTGAACATCTGCAGTGGACTATTTACAACAACCCACGGACTTCTGTTTTTCATGAGGCTTACAAAAATTCTTTATAAAATAAATTCTTACTGTATTTTCGTATGGATTCCCCCCACCTGTGTCCGCTTTTGTACAGTGGTCCTGTGCACCACGTGAGCGATAGAGGTAGCAAACAGCATTTGCTATATGTTAGGATCAGATGAAGCCCACCTGCACCACACACCTGACTCTGGCTGTGATCAGTGCCTATGGCTGAAAATGCCCAGTGCTCAGCAAGCAAAGCTTCACAAGGTGCACTTCAGGTAGCAGTCACAGCAATACTTGAAATGTTTCCAGCTTCTTTGCAGGAAGAAAAAATATTACCATTATCTGAGCAGTGGATTCACCTGCTAGTGTAGATGGAGCTTCAGTGAAGTCATACAACAAAATTTTGCAGGTAGGCCAAAATAATAGGGAATCTACAGATGGAGCAGAAATTTGGAGTTTGTGAATTTGTGCTTCTTAACATCTGAATTTTTCTGAAGGTTTATGTAAAATTTACTTTTGTTTAAGGATAAAATATCCAATTAATTACTGTAAAATATGAATCTCTTAAGTAAAAAAAAAAAAAATTAATGCCAAAAAAACCTCCCAAACACTGTTTCCCTGCTTCTCTGTCTTAAGTGACCAAATTGCTGATCAAATTATTCTTCAATAATTAGATCTTTCTTCAACAAGGCAGTGAAACATCAACCTGACTCTTCAGCAAGGAGTAATCCCAGCCTATGTCAAACCTCTTGATTTCAATGGGACACTCCACCAGCTTTAAAATGCTGGGCATGTGCTTAGCTAGTAGTAAATCACTATTAAACAGAAGACAATGATGGAGAGTGAAAAACTCCTTTCCTGCCTGGGGCTAACAGCTTTCAGGGAGGTGCAAGTACTGTTCATCCTTTTATGAAGGCAAGTAAAATCATTCAGGTGTATTTGATAGCACCCAGCTTTCCAAAAGCCTTTATATACAGTATGTTATAGATATTGTGTAATGGCACACAGATAACTTTTTTTTTTAATAAAAAATTCCTCCTTGTTGGTGAAACTGGTGGAGCTTTGCTGGTAATTCAGCCACTTCAGATGATCTGGGCATTCTCCCTGTCTTAAAACTCCTCCCAGAACCAATGAAGAAGAAAAAAACTACAACACGTAACAGGTTCAAGACAGTTTTCAACCAGTAAGGCCAGGTTAAATACTTTTCAACAGAAATTAGAAAAAACCTACAATTGAAATTGAAAAACTGGGCAAAAATAAGGAGTACTTTAGTTAAAAAACAGTCAGAGAGAAGGAAGGGAAACTAATTTTCAGACGAATTCATGAACCAGATTTAGCTGCTGCAAAAATGCTACATACAGTGATTTACAACAACTCTGTCTGTTCTTCAGGCTCTTAACTATCTCTTCACATTATCGAAATTGTCAAAATTCTCATTTTCATGCAGCATTGGACCCTCACAAAGTCACTGTCACAGCAAAGGCTCTTATGCCATCCTGCTTGGCTCCTCAAATTTACCAGCACACTACCAGCGAATCACTGAAAAGGTGTAGATACAAATTAAACCTGAGAGTTTGACCAATCAGCCTTCCAAGACTTTTAGTTCTGTGGGTTTTGTAGACCAGTGAAGCCAGTGAAGTTGAATAGTGATTCCAAAGAACTCGCTTATTCATTATTCATTGCAGGTAACTAATAATAAAAAAAATGCCACCTTTTATCTTACAGCTAAAACTTTAGATGACAATCAAATTTTTTTTTTTTTATTCTAAATTTAGGCTTCTCTGAATGTCTACTACAATATGATCCAAAAATAACAACGTAGTTACTATCTGGGGAGAAACTACTTTGGAGCTTATATTCTTATTCAGAAGTTAAAAGTCAAAACAAAATTAATCGTGAAGGTTTATCTATAATGTATCACCATTCATTTCAGAAAAAAATATCTTTGCCAGCAGCAGAAGGAAAGTACTTTTAAGCAGTTACATTAAACTATAGACTCCAAGGAGAAGATTACAGATCTTCCATATTCAGCAACATGAATCAAAACTCTTAGGAACTAGTCTAACTTTCTTTTCTTTTTTTTTTCTTTTTTATTACTGCAAGGCAGCAGGGATTGCTTTTTGTATAGGCTATGATTTAGATGGCTAATTGAAAGTAAGCAGTGGTGAGCTGCTTCCTTGTTAAAATATTACCAAGACAATCTTATCTGAGTTTACAGAGTTATTTTCAATTTGTAAATGCTGTATTCATTTCTACTAGATAAAACACCTTTAAAAATCCTAGACCCAGGCATGACTGGATTTCTGTTGCAACTGCTCTGCACTGTTTCACCCCACACAAATGCCTTCCAACCCACAGATACATATAAACTTCCTCTCCTTATGAATAGCTTTCCTATTAAAGAAAGCTCAATCCATTTTATGGTAAATAAATTTAATGATATACTGACTCTTCATAACTTTGAGTTGATGTCATCCTTCCAGTTACCTGCTCTGCAAGAGAATCTCCCTCATTAGAGCCTACACCTCTTAGAATCTCACCTTTGCAAGATTTATCTCTTGCCTATAACACAAAGAAAATCCTGGGCTTTTTTTCACCGTTATAATAGATGTAAATTAGTGTTTTGCCATTGTTTGTTGCTGTAATCATAGAGGCAAGTATATATTCCTAACAGCTATCTTATTTTCAATTTGCAAAGCATACTGTGCTTAATCCCATGAGGCAGCCTGTGGTTCTAGATATGAATTTAAAAAGGTAATTAGACCAGGGCAAGGGGGATGGCAGGGAGATTGTCCCTGAGATAGAAAAAGCAGATTCCTGCCAGGTCCAGAGAGGTCTTTAATAGATCCCAGGCTGGTCACAGTTCTTGTCCTAGTTTATTACTTGTTTCCATTGTGTGAAACATCTTATTTGTTCATGTAAATGTAAATCGTGTTGATACTAGTAGAAGGATCTTTGTTGCTACTTTTTTTTATTTTAATCCAGAAGGGTCACAGAGTTAGGTTTTAGGGACTGGCAATAAGCTGTTTTTGTCAACGATCTCTGCATTTTTACAATCAAACAGATAATAAAAGTGACATATTGATAAAAGTTTTAAGCATCTCTAGTGGGTGGCAGTAATTTTAAATATCATACAATCATCATTAAGTCATTTATGTAAATGAAACGTACTTGGCAAGTCTGTATGGCAAGAAATAGCACCAGTTTCTCTGCATCTCTGCTTCCTTTCTCTCTTCCTTTCCCCTTTTGCTGGCTGTAGCATAGTGCACACTGCACAGATGAACTCTCCTTTAGGGCTCTGTGAAGAATTTCTGTAGAAAATATCACACATCTGTGTGATACAGCATGTGAAGAGTAAATAATGATGAGACAAAGTCAAATTAGCCTATCATGAAAAACGTCTAAAGGGATTTCTATAAGCTGAAATCAATGTGGTGTATTGATGACTGTTTTTTAAAAAGGGAGATATATGGATTTATGTGGGTTTGGATTAGGTGGCTTCTTACTCCATTCTCAGTCTCACCATTTCAAACCTAGATCTAGATCTGAGTTTTGGGGCATCAGCACAAGTCTGGTTTGTATCCTGCAAATCTCAGTTTGAGTTGATGGATGGTTTCGAGTGAGACTACAAATCTCCCTTCAGAGGAAAGCAAGGGTAAGGGTCTGATCATTCACCCAGGCTTTACTTTCAAAAATTGACATTGTCTACTGAAGTCTTTCTGAGCAGGAGAAATGGAGGCAGTTTGAGCTAAACTGTTTGTGTTTGCCCAGATATCTGACAATATTTAAGGGTCAGATTCTGCCCTCAAGCTGCTTTGGTAGGCAGTGTGAGCACTCACTCTTGGGAAGATTCTGTGCCTAAACGTTCTCACTTTTCAACACATTGTTACCCTCCCACATATCTATTCAGGCAGAAAAACAGAATGGTGAACCTCCCTCAGGGGTTTTTAATGCAAGTCTGTTGAGTCACCCTGTTTTTCGGATTGAGTTAGGGGTACAGTATTGGGTTGGAAGGTGATAAAGATGCCAGGAATGTATGAGAAAATCCTGTTCTCAGGCCAGCAGGTAGAGCATAAACTCTATCCCCATATCTGTGCACAGAGGCTGTTGCTACACCTCCAGAGGCAGCGAAAGAGCGTCCTGTGTGTACCGGTAGTACAAGCGCACGTTTCCATACATAACATCAACTCTGCAAGCTTATTCTGAGCTGGAATTGTCTTGGAGCTTTACACCACTCTCCCTGGCAGAAAAGTAAAGTGACATCACAACTTCTGCTTTCTGACAAAACCTTCCTTTAGGATTTTATTGAGGATCACTTCTGATAAACACCTCCCAAGAATGCTTATTAAAGAAATTAGAAACTATGGTACATCAGGACAGACATTTGTTTTAATTGAATTGAATTATTTAGTTATTGAAAGCCTGTATTGTTCATAATGCCTAGGGCACCAGTCTCCTTTTGCTAGATTTTTGCCAACAAATGCAACATTCGTTTTAAGGGAGATATTTCTGACATTTGCCCAGTAATCAAGAATAGACTAGAGTGCTGCATAGCTAATAAATACTGGTGAGAAGAATCCTACATGAAACTACAGTACAATTTTAGTAGATTCAGGTTCTAATGTAGTTGAAATCCAGGTTGACGGCTTTGTGAGGGCTGTAGCTAGTCCTACTAAAAATTAAAAGAAATTTATATCATGACAAAAGTTTGGTTTTTTTATGTTTGTCCCCACAGATAAAGTAAAAATTATTATACGGAAAAACAAAATTCCCAGCTGAATGTGTGACCTGAGAACTGGTAAAACTGAATTTTAGTAAGCCTGAGGTCTGAAAATGCAAAAGAAAATGGGTGAAATATGATTATTTCATTAAGTCAGAATTGGAGAGAGGTGATATCTCTGGTAACTGATTCAGAAACCCCAAGGTATTTTACACATTCACTAAGAGTTAACTGTTAGGGCTCAGCATGAATGTGCCCCACTTAGAGGAGTCTCCACATGAGCATGTTAAGCTGTTTGCCTCAAAAAAGTTATCAGCTGTTCTTGATTTCCCTACGTGAAGGAGATTTCAGCACAGATTCACCACAATTGTCTTGTATGCTTCAGACACCAACAGCACCCCGGTTCCGAGATCAGTCTTTTGCTTCCTTTGCAGAAATTATCACAATTTGACCAAAGTATAAGTATTAAAATGAAATAACCCTTAAATTCTGTCCCTTATTCCCTATAGTTGCAGGCCATCATTATACTCCTCACTAGCAATCCAGCTGCATTCAGGCATTGAAGGTGGTCAGAAATTATGTGGATGAGGCTGAGTGTTGTCTACCCTGTTCCAAACCAGAAGGCCTTATCCTAAAAATGCAAAGGTAGAAAGCAGGCTACTGAGTAGCACTGTAGCATTTTGTTCCCTCCTTGCACTGTATTAAGGCTGGCTAAAGAGGCAACCTCAGAAGTTAGGAAATCCCCAAACAATGTAATCAATCCTTCCATGCCTGTGGTGAGCAATAAAAGTTTATATGAAACCTACAGCATTTCACACTGAATGGTTGAAAAATAGCACACATTTATCAGAATGCCTGAAAACACACCCCATTCTGGTAGAGCAAAGCAATCAGTGAAGCCATTCTTCACCTGAAAGATTTCCATTCTGTTTTGCTAACACACTATATTCAGTATTGATGTGTCTCTGCGCACAGTAAAGAGCAGGCTGTGCAGTGCTGGGACAGCTCATTCACACGACAGCGATATCGCTGTCGCGCTCTGCTCCGGCTGCACCGTGCAACTGCAGCTCCTGGATTACAGCAGCACCCAACAGTGCCAACGGACTAAAGGAGCTTGCCAGGGTTTCCCCCAGAGGATTTTGGGGTTTTTAAGGGGCTTTAAATCTGGCTGTTTCATCATGGACCACAGGTCCATAAAGGCATGCTAAATGGATTAAGTGAAAGTGTACCCTCTAATAGCCCTAATCCAATCATTGTGGATGGGACTGGATTGCGAGATGCTGCCACATATTTTGGGATTTCCCTAAACAGCAGTGGCAATTATGGTGCCTTGGGACAGAGCACTGGGCTGAACCAGCTGTTGGTTTGTCCAGGTGTGCTTTCTTACATTTTTCCATATGGAGTTGGAAATCACATTAGAATCAGATCCACTCCCATATCAACATTCTAAATGGCTTTAAATCCCACTGGAAACATCCATGAAATTCAGCTAAGGAGTTTCGGATCCTTTCTATGAATTTCTTTAGGATATATCCTTATTTGCCAACTCAGTGATAGCCAACCTGCAAAAGGTAGCATCTGAGTTTGGGATGCTGGCATATAAATCTCATATTGGTAGTCTTTCTTACCAGATGTTTTCCACTTCTAATCAGAAAGTGTCAAAAAAAAAAAAAAAA